>VXAL01010535.1:129050-232899 GCA_013399475.1 Chauna torquata | reverse complement strand
GCTGCCGCTGCCGCCATGGCGACCCGCCGAACCGGAAGCGCTCGCCACACCGCGCGTCATCGCGCCGCGCCGGGCTCTGATTGGCAGCGCTGCGCTCGGCTCTGATTGGCCGCGCCGCGCCTCGCTGAGTTCTGATTGGGCAGCCGGCGGGCGGCGGTTGGGTTTGAACGCAGCGCGGGCGGCAGCGTCGGTGTGGGGCTTGGTCCGCCGGTACCGCGGCCCCGCCACCCGCAGCCCCGCCATGGCTCCCGCGCGCAAGAAGGCGGGCGCGAGTGCGCGCGGCAGGAAGCTGGCCGCCTTCCTGAAGGACTTCGACCGCGAGGGTAGGCCGGGCGGGGCGGGGGACGGCGGCCGGGCCTAGGCCCGGGCGGGCAGCGGGTCCCGGGCCGGTTGCGACGCCGTGTCCGTCCCCGCAGTGAGGAGCCGGGTCGAGCAGCTGCGGACGAATGGGCAGCGCCTGGTCAAGGAGGCGGAGAACCTGTACAACATCGAGATCCTCCGGCTGCCGGTGGCGCTCCGCGAGATGAACTGGCTCGAGTACCTCGGTACGGGCGGCGGGGCGCGCCGAGCCGGCGGGGGCATTCTTCCCTTTTCTTCCCTTTAAGCCGTAATTAAAAAAAGCAGTAATAAACAAGCAGCGAGCACTTCGGGCGTCCGAGCTCACGCGCAGTAAGCCAGCGGGTGCGTTTGGGAGTGCTGCGCTCCCTATCTAGGCTGCTCGCTTGCTGCCAGAAAAGCTGCTTTGTGCTGCTTTTAGCAGTGTTGCGGTGAGGCGTTGAAGTATATCTGCACACGTTGTATAAGCTGTCTTGGCTATGTACTGGTTTCCCTAAAAGAAATATTTTCTTTCTAGCTAAAGGAGGGAGCAAAAAGGTCTTGGAAGAGGCAGCAACGGTAGGTATCCAACACAAATAGTAAACTTTCCTGATGGTGTTGTATGTCCCTGTAGGAAACAAAAGGTTTCTTGAATCTGTAGGAGCGTTGCAAGATGTTTGTTTTATACAATGTGGAATTTGCATGCTCATGTTGCTCCTGGCCTGGCTTTCCTGGCCTGCTTGATCTTACTCCCAGATACCCGAGAGAACACGCGCTTTTCAGTAAACTAAAGTGCTTCTAAATTGCTTCACCTACTCCCTGCTGCTCAACCATACTTGCAGCTACCAAGTAAGGCATGTTATACTGGATGGCATGGAGGTCTAATATGTTGTAACATCCAGAAAAATGTGAAAGGTCCCCATTTGAGCGCAACAGAAGAACAAGGTATTTTTGCTGTAAAAAGGGATTTGGTCTACAGCTTTGACTTGTCAGAAGTATATTCTACCGATAATCCTAACAGTATTATGACTTTTTAATTTAGGCAGACTTGGAAATCACAGAAATAAACAAGTTAACAGCAGAAGTTATCCAGACTCCTTTAAAAATCATCAAGAAAGGTCAGTTTGGTTTTAAGCATTGTGATGAGCTCAGTAAGAGGAAAGTATGTCATAGTTAACATACTGTGAATAATAATTCAGTTCTTACTTACAGCCTTCAATATGTTTAAAGATAGAAATAATTCTACCTTTACTTCTGCTATCTGAAGTAGCTTTACTTTTAATAAAACACTCAAAATAATTCAAAATAGTGTTCTATCTACTGTTTTCATTGGAATTCAGATTTTGAAAGCAAACTGTTGCCAAAAATACTTGTAGTAGTTTAATTTTTACCTTAGCTGGTAGTCAATAATGTAAAGTTGCTGTCTGTTTTCAACTTGGATAATGCTTTCTCCTTCTAGTAGAAAAATCTAAACAGAATATTGAAGCTATTGAAGAAGAAGCAGAGTCTCCTTTGCTTCCTCTAGCAAAGAAAGCAAAACATGACAGCCAATTTCCTCCAGAGCCAGAAGCTGAAAATGCTAATCCAAGAACAGGAAAGGTAAATAGTTACTCTTTGTGATGACTTTATTCCCAAGATGTAAACTATTTACTGAGATGATGATGCCTATGATAATATAGCTGTCCAGGATGCTTCAAGGGGGACTTCAAAACAGCTATTTCTTCCTGATTGTTCTAATGATAGGAGACTGGTTTCCCATTTACAGGCGGTACTCTTATTTACATCAAGCAAAATGACTGTACTGTGACTTAGCTCTGCTTTTATTCCTGTTATACTTCTACATATGAAGGGTGCATTTCGTATCCTTCTTCTCTAGGTGGATGTATTCTACGTTGTTGTATGTAGGGAGTGATATTCCTGAGGGTAGAACAATCTTTACTATGATGAAAATTCTTTACCAATAATAACTTGTAACTTTTTTAATGTATTTCTTTTGCTCTGGGCAATAATACACATATGAACAGTATTGAGTCAGATTAAAAGTTCATGTAGTCCAGTATCCTCCTTAAGTTCTACAGTTGAACTTAAGAGAAAGAATGTAAGAATAATGCTCAAATGGGGAAAGTCTCAGAAGTTTTTATGGTGCCTTAAAAAGGAGCCTATTGAGTCGAACGTTTTGTATGGGAGTATTTGTTTGTTGTGGACTCAGCTGTCACATGATAGGGAAGTAACTGATTTGGCAAGTAATGTGTTTCAGGCACGGGCATCCACTAAAAAAGCACCAGTGTCCAAGAGCAGAAGAGCTCCTTCAGCAAGAGTGAAACGCATGAGTAAAAGGTAGTGAGGGATTTCTTTTTCTTACGGGATTTCAGAAACTGAGAGCAAGTGTATAATGCTAATGTATAATGCTTCCTCTCTTAAGTGGAATGCAGTGTGGTTTAGTAGGCTGGTTGATGTAGGTATGCCGTGCTCGGGGGCGGTGATGGTGGAGGAAACAGTGATGTGACAGTGAATGAAAATGGGCAACTTCCTCTCTTGCAACAACCAGCTATCCATAGCTGTGGGTTTAACCTGGGTTAGTAAGAACCTCTGGTCATCTCACCTAAGACTTTGAGAGTGCTTGTACATCTGTTAAAAATGATTCTTCTGAGCAGTAGGGCTTAACTTATGTATTTCCTCTTAAACAGATCAAGCAAAACCAACTTTATCACTCCAGCTACTGGCAGAATTGTTGATCTCTGTGCTCGGGGAGGTACCTCCATTGTCACACCCAAGTTTGATTCCAGGTTTATATTCTATTATTTTTCTCTGCTAATCTCTATATAGAGGAGTGCCTAGCTGTTTGCTTTACATATCAGTCATCTATATGCAGAATATTCCCCAGTGGCTCTTCTAACCTGAATTAAAAGACTTTTAGTCAAAGTGCTTTAAGTGATTGCAGTAAAATTACTTGCCTATAACTCTTGTTTCAGGATTTTCAAGACACCAGGCTTGCGCACACCTGCAGTAAACGAACGTGTTTATACCATCTCTGCCAATGGCAGCCCCCTTGCTGATGGCAATGATATCTTCATTACAGTCCCTGTTGGAGGAGGGGAGGTAAAATCAGAAACTTTAATCTGTCAAATCTATGCTGAAAGGATAGCTTGTAAATTCTTGCGAGCCTTATCAGTTTCTAGTTACTCTTGGTCATCCGTTCTCGTCCATGTACTTGTGCCACCACAGTTTATCAGGGGATAGATGTAGCTTAAAAAGAGCATTAAAAGAATTATTAGTCAGAAGAGAGAGCTGTTCGAGCTGGTCTAAGCAGAGTGTAGATGGATGTTGTGCTGTGCCTTTAAGTAACATTTCAAGTAGCTTCTGCTGGCAGTAATGTGTTGGTACACTGAAAGGCAGGTATGAGATGAGCATCTGGTCAAGCTGGATGTAGTTCTTTGCCTGTACATGGTCCTAGTGTACATGGACTTATTTTTTTTTCTGCTTTCAGCTACTACAGTTAACCAAACAGGAAACCTAAGATTTGGTTTTGGTGTTTTCACAGAGCATTCGTTTAACAGCAAGTGATTTGACCAAGAAGAATCTTCTTCACCTGAATCCAGAGGCACAAGGAATTATGAAGAAGCTATCAGTAAGTCTACTTTTTTAATCACAGCCTGAAGTTGTAATGCAGCATTGTCTTTGTCGTTAGTCACTGGACTCTTAAGCTGTAATAGAAGCTCTTTATTTCTCTTTCCCCCTTGTCTTGTATCTCGGCTCATGTCACTGGTCAAGAAAAAGCATGAACTGAGAAGAAGGGGAATAGCATTTCTTCATATGTAGCTTAATCCAAGCTGTGGATAAACAACGTACTTGTTGAAAAGTAACTATTGTCAATGTTTTGAAAAACAATCAAAACTGAAAGTGTCTTTCACTTCAGGAAGAAGTTGTAAGTGGCTGTGGGATATAATAGTATCTCTTAGACTGCTTATTAATTTCTCTTTCTTTCTAGGTTCGTCTTGCGCAAGCTTGCAGCAGTGCAAAAACCCACAGATGACTCGATGAATGTTGACATCCCTCTGTAAATATGGAACATTACATTTAGGACTGCTACCTTTAATTCTTGTTCTAATTTGTCTTCCTTCCATTAGTTTATAGAACGGAAGTTAAGGATTTTTTTTCTACCTATAATATGTAATGGAATCAGAATACACTTTTTTTTTTTCCTCCCCACATAATAATAAAAAAAAGAAAGGCAAATACTTTATATTCTTTTAAGGTGGAAACCGAGATACTTAGCTTGCTGGTCTGCAAGTACAAGATGAGTAGAAAGGCTGTTCTGGTATCTTGCAAAAGACATAAGCAGTGGACACAAGTGACTGGAGTTCACTTCTGTCTGGGGAACAGAAAGCAACAGATCAGATTTGTTGTACTTCCTTCCAGGCACATCCTTTCTCTGCTGATGGGCTTAAAAGGTGATGACTGTCTCAGCATAGTATCTGAGATACCTAAAGGCAACTTACTGGTGCCTGGGACTAAATGGAAAGCTTCTTACAGTTCCTGATGCTGCTATGAATTGCAGTCCTCTTGGTTTTGAGGTTTTCATAGTGAACTTATGCATTTTATTGATTTTAAAGAAATAAACGTCACAGGTGGTTTAACAGAATCAATCAGCTAGATTTCTGGCTAACTAGATTCTAGTAGCTGTAAGTTTATTCAGTGGTGTCTCTAATGTGAGAGAACTTTGCTTTTCTTACACGCTTCTCAAAATCTTTAGGAGAAGCCGTTCTCCTGAAATTGAATACAGACAGGGAAGAAGAAAGTTTAGACTAGTCAAGCATTGTTTTTCCCATTTGCTCTTTTAAATTGAGTTGATTCACTGCATTTCCTTGACAAAGAGATGAATCCAACAAATACTGTTTAAACAGAATAAAACAACTCTCCCAGTCATTAATAGTGGTATTTTTTTAATCATTCCTCATAGGAAATAGAGAAATCTTGCTTCATTCCAAACTCAGGACAACTCAACTTTAACCCTTTCCCAAGAGGCTAGATCTAATGTATTTGTGTTAAAATGTAAACAGGAACGCTCATCTGGCTTAGCGCTTCTTTGTGAAACGAGGCAGGAGAGAGAAGTCATGTATTTGCTTTCCTGTAACCAGTCTTTTTTTTTTTTAACAGCTTGGGAAAGCAGAGCTCTCTGAAGCACTAGCTATCCATGGCAAGATGGCATAAAGTCTTATAATGCAAAAGATTTCTCTCACTCAAAACCCAGGGTTCCATTTCTATTGTGAATCTTTGTGGCTGGTACAGGATGGGAGAGGACGTGTATCTTGTCTGTGAGACTAAGATAAGTAATTCCTTAGCAGTGTGGTTAGCTTCAATTCCTGAATCATTATTCTATATTGATCAAAGTCATATATATAAAATGGCATCTGCAAGGGACAGCCTGATAATTCCCCCTCTGTTTCAGCTGGGGGAGTTAATACAAAGACATTTTAGCTGGCGTGTTAAGAAGGGCATCCACAGTAAAGAACTTTGCTTCTCTAACTTTGTCTAAGTTTTTTTTTTTTAAAATAAGCCTGTTTCTTCGTTAGCTGGCACTCCGTCCTTTAAACAAAGATACCTTTTTATCCTTGGTTCAAGCCACTTTGGAGGGGCTATAGTGTTAAAGAAGGATGTTGTCACTTCGGGGATTTTTTTTCTAGGTTTGGAAAAGTTCTACTTTTGCCAAAAGCCAAGCCTGCAGCATGATTTAAGAAGGGGGACTGGGAAACACTGCTATCAGAGGCAACTTAATGTATTGGTGTAAATCTTTGTAGCCTATGAGGTAGGGAAAAAGTTTATAGAACAGCATTTGTACATGAATTTTTTTAAAAAAAGCAAGCATGTCACTGTAATGCAAACCTCAGCTGCATATTTGGAAATTGCCATTTATCAGGTTTTGGCAGCTTCCAAGTCTTAACTGCAGGTGGCAATATTGTAAACTATTAAGGTGCAAGTGTATTTGATTTGCTGTCTTTGAGTTCTGCTAGCGTTCATTTAAAAAAAAAAGTTGTGTTTTACAGTTTTATTTACAGATTAACTTAGATACAGATGCAGAAGTCTAGATTCTGCTTTAAACATCTAAACGTCTTTACTGAGGGGGTGCTAGGGGTGGAGCTAAAATGCTTAGCTAGCTGAGAGAATTCTTCTGTAAATACTGTTGTCTCTTAAAAGCTCTGGTTATAATCCTTACGGCCCTGAACTGAAATACTTGTTACACTGTTAGCCATTTCAGTCTCCTGTTTAATGCTGAGATATGGTATAGCTACCAGGTAAATCCAAAAATTAATGGTTTTTGATAATAATAATAGTAGTATTATTCCTCTAGATTAACATAAAACGTGTTTTGAGCAGTAAGGAGATGCAGGTACGACTTGACTGCTTCCTCAGGTTTTTCCAATGCAGATGTGAAGGCCTTGTGTCCCTGCAAGCTGCCTACCTAGCTCTCCAACGAGAGGGCTGCCTTTGTTTCTACATCTAGACTTACACACTGTACATTCCTGATTCTTCTGTTGGTGAAAGACCATGTTTGTGCTATTATTGGAGCTAACACATTATTTATGCCTACAGCAATAAATGCTTACAAAGTAACTTTTAGCCCTGGCAGACTGGAAGAAGCAGAATCTCTAGAACTGGAATTTTTTTATGAATGCTTTTCAGATTCCAGATCCCATTTGTACCTGTAGGGATTGTCTTTGTGCGCTGAGGTTGTTCTGGATAGTATGGGGGTATGATAGCTCAGGGTGTTCCCCCTTAGCAGAGGTGGTACTTCTGCAGCATGGCATTACCAGTGCGATGTGACCAACAAAGCTGTTAATGTTCAAGCTTCCAACTGTCAGAGTGCGTTAATTGTATCTGACGTGAATTAAAGCTACCTGGTAGCTAATAGCTGAACAGATTCATCACCCAAATCCATTTCCCATTCTGCCTGCACCATGTGCCCCTCTAGAATGTGGGTAAGCAGTGGTTCATTTTTCTGCAGTTTATTGCTCATGTAAACTATTAGCATCACTTCTGCCTCTTTTGCAGATTACATGGCAGTTGCATTTTCTTAACAAAACTAGAACCTCCCTCTTGACTTTTTGTGTGTGTATTAGGGGGAGGTTTTATTTAATTTGTATATTATTTGTGTGGTAGCATGGCTGTAGTCTGAACTGAGTAATGGGAAATTAAAAGCAATGCAGCAAAATAACTATTCTGTTAGGTTGGAAGAGGCTGCATTCCTCACTGGCAGGAGCAGTTCAGCCTAAAGAAAGAGACTGGCATTAGCTTGTCATCTGAGCTGCTGCTAGGTCTGATGCTATGGGCACGGCTTCAGGGACTGTCCTTGGAATAGAGCCAGTCATGAGAGGAGAGCTAGGGGACATTGAGGTGCCTTCTCAGAAAATAGCTTTTGCATATACTCCTCCCAAGAACCGAACGGTGACTTCTGAGCGTCTGTGCCTTTTGTTAATAGGTGAGACTCTGCAGAAGGAGTTAAGGTCCCTGTGTTTTGCATCTGGTTCCATAAGAAAGTGGTTTTCCTGGTTGTAATTCTGGTTATGATGAATACTACCCAGGGCTGAGAGCTGTGGCTTTCTTGTAGGAAGGCTGGTTTGGGGGTGATGACCACGGTTTGCTAAAAGATTGCTGAACACTAATGGTTTTTAGATCAAAACCACTGACCTGGACTAGAGCTCTTTCAACATGTTTCCTTTGTGACAAAGCAAGCTGAAGGAGGAGAGCTTGTGGTACTTCCAGCAGGGAGCAAGCAAGCAGCAGGGTGTGTCTGTTTCACCAGGCTGTAGCGGTGAATAACTACAGTCTTGCGGCTTAAACGGCTCAGCCAGCCCTCCAGACATGAGTTCCTGTGTATACCAAGCAGGTGCAGCAGTAAGCCGTGTGCTGGGAGGCTTCATGCGAGTCTTTGCTTGCACTGCAGCTTTGCTCTGGGCGTGAGAACTAGAAAGTTCAGCCTAAATTCATAATGAAAATGTGAAACTATTAATCTAGAGAAATAATGAGCAGAATAGGTACCCAGTGAGGTAGCTTCCCCAGGATGTGCTGACATTGAACTCCCTCAAAGGGACTGTGTTAGATAATGATCCTAATAGGTGGCTCTTCCAGGCAATTTGATAGATGTGCACTATCAAGCATTGTCAGAAATAGCTCCATATACAAAACAAGCGTTTATCATCATGGACACCTTGCAGGTGGTCACTGATTCGGTGACATTGTAAAAATAAATAGATAACAATTCCCTGCTCCCTGATGGAAGGGATGATAGTTTAGAACAAATTAGAGCTGTCTTTAGGCAATTTTTTCATGGAGGAGTTTTTGATTTGAAGGTACAGGACAGCACATGCAACTCCTCCAGCTGACCTGTATAATTCCACCAAAACCCCATGTTTCCTGGACCACCTGAAGGCACAAGAAGCAGAAATATTCCTTAGCATCATTAAGAGAGGCACGGAGGAGCTGGTAATTCATTTTTCTTCTCTAAAGTGATTGTGAGAACTGCAAACTTAGACATAAAATGCAAGTCTGGAAACACCTGCCATTTTGGTGAGTTTAGATGAACAGACTGCACCTCCAAATTTTATGTTCAATTGCAGTGTCTGCAGCTGGTAGTTAAGATTCTCCGCAGACCAAAAATACACCCATTCATAGAATTTCAGTCATTTGGGTAAAATCAGGCCATGGATCACAGCCTCAGGGGTCAGGGAAATAAGAAAAAGGTATTTTCCAAAAAAAAAAAAAAAAATTGTTTAATCGATAGGATGAATTATGAATTGTCCTTGTCGGGGTGTTCAAGAAGAGACTTGATGGGTGTGCGCTCCACTCCCATCCCAATGTGCTTTTCCATGCCAGCTGTCCGGAGCTGTTT
This sequence comes from Chauna torquata, assembly GCA_013399475.1. Taxonomy (NCBI): domain Eukaryota; kingdom Metazoa; phylum Chordata; class Aves; order Anseriformes; family Anhimidae; genus Chauna; species Chauna torquata. Next base: position 223,697 of record VXAL01010535.1, on the reverse strand, counting down.
GCAGAGGGGATGTCACACTAGCTCTGATCTAACCTGAATCCTCCTTCCAGCAGAGTTCATAGCTGAGCAATGAGCAGTTTTTAATGAGGCAAAAAGATCATCTCCATTAAGGAGACGAGTCTGTGGGTTGTACTGACAGTTTTTTCTGGATCCCAGGCTCTCTGCTGTAGCCCTGCTGCAGCAGGCTCCAGCTGGCATCACTCATCTGCTCATTGTGTTCAGCCTCTGCCTGCTTCCAGCCAGGCTCTCTTCATGTGGGCAAGGTCCTGCTGGTGTCCAGGGTCAGCTTCCAGCAGCTCATTGGAACTGCTGAGATACTTAAATATTAAATTCAGCCTAGCTCTTCAACTGCTTTAGTCAAAATTGTGGTAGTCCAAGGATCAAGCCAAATGTTTTGGCTTGCTAAGGGGCCTGAATGCTGAGTCCTCAGTTTGGCATTTAATCTTTGGCTGTGGGTGGTAGAGGGTGGGAGGTGAAAACAATTATTCAAATTAACAGGCTTGTAAGTGTTTTGCAATTTAAGCTTCTGTAACTCTGCTTTTTTCTTTTTTTCCCCTTCTAACTGAGAAAGATTTAACATTTAATTAACCTGACATCATTTAGCAGTTGGGCACTCAATTAGGTAACAGATATTAATTAGAAGATGTAACCGGTGGTGGCTTTCCTGGGCTGGCATCTCGCTGCACGGAAGCTGCGCTGCGCAGTGCTGAGCGATGTCCCCTCTGCTTCGGGCGGGCTGTGCAGCCAGGTGCTGCCGGGCACCATCTGCCGTAATGCAGCGTTCCCTGTGGGACCTTACAGCCTTTCATCTGATCCTGTATCATGTGTCACAGGCAGCAGGGATTCCAGGAAACAAATCAAACAATGTTTGCCATGGATTTAGCTGCAGCTTCTTTTCCTCTAATTGATTGTACTGCAGGGCTCTGGATGAACGCTGGGAGGTGCCTGGTGAAAGAAGAGCCTCGCTGTAATGTTTGCTCATCTCCTTCTGTGTGTGTGTGTGCGTGCAGGTGCTCTCTTCTGGCACATACCTGATGGCTTTGCAGGGACATGTCATTTAAGAGAGATGCCTTCTACTTCCCTGAAGAAGAAGCCGTGTCCCTGCAGTGGGTGACCAAAGGTGGCTCAGTTTGGGGGACAGCTGGGTCGCTGGGCGGGTACGGGGAGGTACTGCAGGAGTGCCACAAGGCACAAAGCCAGGCTGGGTGTTGTGGGTGCTGGCCCTGGGGCTCAGCGGAAAGAGTGTCTGCCTGTGACTGCTGCCAGTGGAGCTGCTGAGATAGAAACAAACGCAGCAGGAGGTGCGCATGTTGCATTTTACCCTTATTTGCGATGTGGGTATCTTCTGCGTGCTGCGCTCTTGTAGCTTCCATCAAGGGAAGACAAGCTCAGCATTGCTGTGAATTTTGTTTGGCAAGATTCAGGTTTGAGGGAGCTGTGTAAGAAGCCAGAGGGTCTGTAGCTTAGCTCCAAGGTAGGAAAGGCTCGGATGGTGATACAGATGTACTCTTGGAAAGCTGCCTTGCTCTGTGTGAGGTCCTTAGGTGAGCAGTGCGCCGGTCCATTACTATTACTCCCGCACTGGTCACCACAGGGAGGATGGCATCTGGTCACAGCCCATCTCTATGGGCTGTCCTGCCAGTGGCCAACTGGCAGAACAACAAGGGCTTTGCCCTCCCTGCGCTGCCTGGCCCTGAAGTGTCAAAAAAAGTCAAAAAACTTCAAAGGATAAAGGGAGAAGTCCGTGGCCCAAATAGCCAAGTTCTCTGAAAAGGGAACTATGAGCACAGCTTCTTTCCAGCTGAAAAACTGTCCTGGGACAGGCAGAGAGCTGGGTGATAAAGCGGGGTGCGCTGAGCCCCCTCCAGCAAGACACACCCTGGTGATGCCATATTGCAAGCCCTTTCTTGAAACGTAAATAAAGTATTTCATTCTGCGAGGTGATCACAAGGCAGGCTGGGTTTTTCCTTTCATGGCCTCACAAGAGGGAGTTTGAGCTGTCAGAGCACAAAATAAGTATATCCAATTTATTCATAGATGGTAGCTTTCTTAAAGGCAGGATTTCTTTCACAGCTGTGCTGCAAATCAGATCCATATTGTCCAGTGAATCTCATTTACAGTAGGATGATATGAAAACTGGTGTGGCCTGGACCTTGCTGTGGAATTGCAGGGTGCCACTGCTCTGCTGTCACATCTGAGCTAGGGGAAAGCATAAATGTCCTCTTAAAATACAGTGGTGGGAAACAGAGCTTACAGGGTGCAAACTTCAGAGCAATTTCATCCCTGCCTCTGATGAGAGTGGGGATGAAATTTGCTATTTTTCCCAGAAAATTAGTGCCCGTAAGCCATGGAGCTTTACCCACCCCTCGCCCAGAAGCATTATTACACTGAAAAATGGGATTAGACAGAAGCACTAATTCGAACATCACACACACAGACCAAAATCCCAGGCACCCTCCCTGCCTCTCCAGGGAAAGATTTATTGCCTGCTACAATGTAATTAATCTAATTTCCCTTAATAAGGGTGAGACAGTTAATAGGAAAGTCATGTCCTCAGAGTTGGTTGCCTCCTCTAAGCCCAGCTGTGCCCAGGAGCGCGGCCAGGGGAGAGCTGTGGTTATCTTCAGGGAGGAAAAAGATGCTCTTGCAGCCTGTTCTCACAGTGTCGTTGTCTTTTGTATTGCTTGTGTTGTGCAGCCTCGCAGCAACTGGCTGAGAGCAGCTTTCAAGGGAAAAATCAATATTTACTAGTTATGGGTCAATCTTCCTTACAAAATACAAAGCCTGCTGATTTTGCACAGTTCAGGGCTGCACTGAGCTGGGAAGCCGACATGTTTCATACACAGTTTGAACTTAATTCCTTTGCTGTGAAGTAATAAGTGGAAACGTTAAGATCTAGCTGCTGTTGTGGCCCCGATCTGTTCGTGGGCTTGGATGCCCCAAATGTCAGTGGATCCCTGCTCCAGCCCTGGCAGGGAGGAGATGGGGTGGGGGAAGTGGTGGTACAGCCTTGCTGTTGAGGCACAAAGCTGGTGGGAAAGAAAAGGACGATTTATCCTCGTCCTGCATCACTCGTATAAGTAGCACGAAGGGGGGTTGCGCACTAATTGCAGCCTATCGTGGCCAGCTTAGCGGATTAACAGGTGGCATCTGCCAGCGTGGCTGTAGGGCTGAACCACAGGAAGGACAGGCAGGCAGGGAGCTCCTCGAGGGTCCCAGCAGCTGGGAGAGTCACTGGATTTAAAAAGAGCCAGCACATCCGTAAGCGTTGCTCTTCCTGGGCAGGCAGGCAGACACTGGTGGAAGGGGGAGAGTCGGGGGCACGTACAGGTGGTTCCTGCAGGCAAGCAAATGGCAGCAAGCTGGGTGTCTGGCCTTTTGCTCATCCCTGCTTGCATCACCAGAGCCCAATGCACCTCTCGTGCCCACCATCCCGCTGTCACCGCAGGAGCTGGATGTGCAGGCGAGGGCTAGCAGGGGTGTTCAGCCGGGGCTGGCCCCTGCCACGGGGTTGGCCCCTTCTGCAAGGGGCCTCAGTTCACCTTCCTGAAGAATTCTAATTGCAGAGCAATTTGGCGTGATGAACATCAGCAAATTATATCCTCTCCGAGCAGTAATGGCTTTCTTCCCATTGCTGCAGACCTGCATTAGAGCTGGAGGTGTACCTCATTCAGTTCAGCCATCCTGAATGTGCAAATGATTAGGGAAGAGTTGGCTTGCGCCATCCCGTTTTTGCCTCTCCCCGCTGTCAAGTGGCTTTGACTCATCTGTACAGTGAAGGCTGGATCCGGATCACTGGCAGGGTTTGTGTTTCCCAAGTGCTGTGGCTTTCTGAGCAGACACACGGTTTACGGGAAAGGGCTGTAATCGGAAGAGGCAGTTTTGGAGGAGCGAGATGAGCAAAGCTCCGCAGCTGGACCTCGCTCCCAGCACTGGGCAGCTCTGCTCCGCACTGCTGGGGGGAGCAGGGATGCTGTGCACCCACCCATGCGAGAAATGCATGCAACACGGATTTTAAATCCCAGCTACAGCAAGCGATGGCCTGAATTCATCCCAAGGGCAGGGGCTGTAAGCTGTGGCTGGTGGATGTTCCTGTGTGCAGCCTCCCAATTTCCTGAGAAGACGTCGTGACCTTTCGTCCCAGTTACCCACGAAATGGTCTATCTGAGAATCCAGACGCAGGACGAGGTGGGGGCAGTGACTAATGACAGCCTGTGTATCGGTTGCCCTCTCTCTGCCGCCGCACAGCACGGCTAGGTGTGTGGCGGGAGGGGGGCACAAGGAAGGCTCTGCTTCAGACGGAAAGCTTATTTCCCACTGAGGGTGACCTTGTGGCCCGGGAGCCTGGGAAGCTGAATCCTGATGGCACTTGATTGATGGGATCTGAGGAGTCGTTCTCCCTCAATGTCAGTCAGCCTGCTTCTGCTGACTGCAAATGAAGGCACAAGAAATTGGACAGTAATCAATGCCAGATGGAAAGTGCAATTGAAAATGCCTTCTGTCTGGAGCGTGCGGCCCGGGAGGAGAGCTCGGCTGGGGCAGCGCTGAGCGCTCAGCTCGTGCACGCTCGCAAATGCTCTTGCTTTCTCTTTCTGTTGTTCAATTATCACACACAAAGATGACAGGACATGCATCGCCATAGGAACCTACTGAACGAGGAAACCACTTGCCAAGTGCTGCCAGCTCTGAGTCCTGCCAGCTCCGAGCAGCTCTTGCAGATAAGAAAGGAGATGCTGTTGTCCCGACAGACAGCAAGGGGCAGGGATCTGAATAGCAGTAGCTTTGCCCTTTGCAGAACACAGAGCAGAGTGAAGTAGCCCAGGTAGCTGTGAGAGCACACGGGAAGAGGAGCTGCCCAGGGACTGCACCTGAGCTCCTGGGCGTCCTGAGGGACCTGGGCAGCAGCAAGGCTTTCTGCGCGTTACATCTCAGCAGAGCATCACCCACGCGCGGTGTGGGAACGTGCTGCTTTCTGTCACTGGGGCTTCAGACTTGGGAGAAAACCCATGGGAAACCCATGTTTTCTAGGGAAATAAGTGCATTTTAAAGAGGAATTTAGTGAATTAACTTGCCTTAGAGAGAAAGAGTGGGGCGCAGTATGTGTCAGCAGAAAAATGGTGCCGTAAGTGATGCTATTCAAGCACTGCATTTGAAACACTTGTTAAAATTAAAGGCCTGCATTAGTTTGTTATAGGGAATTGCCTCGGGCGCATTCATACGCATTAGCTCCTGGAGCTCTGCTGATGGGAAAGGCCATCAGAGAGTGTCAGTGCCATGAAATGCATTAGAGGCACCCGATGGGACGGAAGCTGGGGCTGTCAGGAGCAGGGTTTCTCCAGCCACGCAGATCCATCACTGGTGATGGAGAGCACTTTACAAGGCAGAGCTGCAAGAAGCCTTCAAAGAGCGAAAGCCTCTAGGGTAACAGGAGCGCATCCCCTCCCTCATGGCCGGCATGGCTCAGCTCTGATGGTAGAGCGAAAAATGAAGAGAAAGTCAAGTAATGATGAGCAGCCATGAAGAGGAGGCAGAACGGGGCTGCACAAGGATTTTCCCATAGATACGCGGAGCCACTTAGCTGCAGCTAGGATCTCCCAGCTCAGCATTTCAGCAGCTGGGGAGCTCAGACACAAACCGTAAATTTGCTTTGGGGTATACGAACGTCATTTCCCAGCGTGCAGGTTGGCTTGGTGCTTTGGGCAGAGGCAGCTCAGCCCGTGCAGGGCAGTGCTGGCAGTCACGGGGTCTGCTTGCAGGCATGAGCCCACGCACCTCTCGGGCAGCAAGCCTCTCGTATGATCAGATTAATGCCGAGAAGCAGCAAGAGGGGCTCTGGTATGTGGTAACCACAGCTGTTAAATGGTGTGATTAGGAAATAGTGTGATTAACGGGAACGCAGCACCAGCCAGCACTGGGAACGTCCCATGTTCGTGCAGCCCTTGACAAGAGCAGCTCAGCCCTCCCAGCCCCTGGCAGAGGAGCCCATGGTGCAGAAGGAGTTAAGAGAGGATGGGCAGAGGGCAGGCATCGGGCGAGGAGGATCAAGGGTGGAGGATGCTTCCTGCTGGTGCCACCTCCTGCTCCTGGAAGGATGCATCCCAGTCCCGTGCCAGCACAGTATAAAACAGCGACAAGGCTCTGCTTGCTTGCTGTAAATGAAAGCCCTTGCAAGATGATAGAACCATTTTTCCTTTCCCCTTGGGACAGTGCCGACTGATAGTAATCCCATTATTTTTGGCAAATAACTTCCCCAGTGGTTTTTTTGCGTGTTTGAGGAACCAGTCATCTCACCGTGAATGAATTATGGATTCACTTTCTCATCAAATATCCAGCTCACCTAGAAACAAGAAGGCCCAATGGCAAAGGGAGGAGGGAGGAAACTTTGCAGACAAAGTTTGATGCTAATAGCCCAAGTTAATTGCCAATTGTTTGGAGCCCGGCTCATTGGAGCCTACAGCTCGCTCCACATAATAACATCTCCCTCCTTCGCCCTCACCCATCTGGCACTTGCCATCTGCTCTCCACAACGTCTCCCTGCCTTACCGGAGGGCTGCTGTAGGAAGTTTCTCAGTGCAGAGCGCTGGAGCCCCGGGAAGGGCACTGCCAGCCCCAGCTGCAGGCGGCGGGGGCTGCAAAGGCTGCACGGGCAGCCCACTCGTCCGTGCCATACAGGCAGCACCTGGCCAGGGCTGGGGGCTTCGTTAGGTAATTGGTGCAGGCAGGGGCTTGCAGGCTGCAGGGAAGGTGTCTGCTCAGCTTTTCTCCTCTAACTCCATTTGCTGACGACCTGGCTTTACCTTTTCACCTCTTTTTCTGGCTGAACCTTGATGTTGCAGTCAGATCATTCCTGCTCTTCGTATCTATTATTGTCCTAAAAACCAACAACCTTCTTTTGGTTGGAAGTTGAAATGCTGTTTTAAATACAGAACCACTGCACTGCTTTTCCTGCCTCCCAAAATCTCCTCATGCAGACAATATTCTCTTCCTCTTTGGATGCTGAAACTATTTGCTACAGTCATAATTTCCTTTCAGCTCCGAAGATTACTTCTGAATATTTCTCTGTGGGTATTCAATAGCAATGATCTTCTGGCCATATAGGAGGTTTCAAGAGAGTTGCAAAGTATTTCCTTTCCTGACGGAGCAGGTATAATCCATTCTGGGCTAATTCCTGTGTGACTGTGGGCTGGCTGTGGCAGGAGAATGCTCCCACTCCAGGCACCCACGGCTTAAAGGCCATGCTGGAGGGCACCGGCTCTGCAGCTCAGCAGCAGTAAGATGCTCAGTGAAGAACCACTGGGGCTCGGGACAAGGCCACATGCAAAACGGAAGGAATGTGAATTCCAGCCGCAGGGACGGTCCCAGCCCTGCCATCCGTCCTGCCCCGCCGCAGGAGCCCTCCAAGCAAGAATAAGCAGTGAAGCTGCTCATGATGTTTTTAATCAGACTGTGCAGTAAAAGGAAATCAGTCATGTTAAAGGAGAATCATAAAACAGCTTTGAAAACCACAGAGCCGTGCAGAACTGTTCAGCTTTGTTTGTTTAGAGCCCAGCCATTTTACGGTGCAATAAACCTCCCGGCACGTAGGCTGGAGAGCGTAAATCCTGCTCCAACTCTTTTATGTGCTGGCTAATGATAGGGGCAACGTGTGGAGTCCGACGAGCTGATACGGGGAGCCGGGGCACTGTGTCTTCGTGTCCTTGGTATCTCCCAGCTAGCCTGGCTAGATTTATTTTTTTCAAGCAGACAACGCCACGCTCCTAGGACGTGACAGATGTTGCAGCTTCACTCTCCCTGCAACACTCATTTTAATGCAACTTTCTGAGCTTCTTGAGCTTTGGTGACTTTCTACATTTTCCCCATTCTCCAGGTTATGCAGCTTCCTCTTCTTGCTCTCGGCTCTGGCCCAAAAAGGGCACTGTGGCTCCTTATCTGCTCTGATGTATCGTCCTCCACTTACAGAGAGGGCTCCTGCAGAACTGGGATTTGCTGGGCTAGCTCTTCTAGGGGAGGCACTGATGCAAAGGGCTCTGCTGGCACGTTCGTCTCCACTGGGAGCTGCGGTCCCTGAGCTGAGCTGAGGGGCACGGAGAGGACTCACAGATCTCAGGGTAGGAGGAGATCGTCTCTCCCAGTTAGGTCCAGCCAGGGTTTGCTGCAGCACCGGCAAGGGGCGGGTGACAAATGGCATGTGAAGTTGTTGTGGGGAATATGCACACCCAGCGATAGAGATGTAATGAATTAAATGCTGGTAAAATTGATGCGGGGCTACTGTAATGAATGTACACGTGTTGTGAGGATTAGGACACGGATGTGATGAATATTGTCTATCAGCTGTGATAAAAAGCCTATCATCCCCAATACATATTTTCAAAAACTAATTTAAGGCTGAAAGAGATTATTAAAAATGAGGAGAGGAAATTGTCTGGGATATATTTAGAGTCTCCTGGTAGGTGTGAAGTGAAAATACCGCCTGTGGGTATTAGATGTTGGCGTTGTGGCAGCCCGTGATAAGAGGACAGGGCTGAGCCGGGCCGGAGGGGAGCGGCCGGAGAGGGAACGGAGCTTGCCTGGGGTCCTGGAGCTGCGTGCAGGGACAGTCCCCACCGCCAGCCCTCGCCGGGGCAGAGCAGAGCATCGTGCTCCTGTCAGCCATGCACCTCCGTCCCCGAGCTCAGTGTCACTGATGTTTCTTTCTTACCTTGGTTCCCTTCCTGACTCTCTGCCAATTTTGAGGCTGAGCAGAGAAGAGAGGAGATGTTGCAAGCATTGCTCCCTTAGGGGAAAGCAGCTTCTGCAAAGCAAGGTCTGAGCAAGTGCCACCTTTGCTAGAGTTGTCAAGGAGTGAAGCCCCCAGCCCTGCCGATGACGGGTGGATAACGGTGCCTGTGGGCAGCCCTGGACACCGACCCCTGGGGCTGGGGCTTCCCAGCTGGGGCATCCCTCAGCAGAAAAGTCCAGAGCGGACGTGCACGTGCACATGTACACTGCCAGGAAGGTTTGAAAGAAGCAAGCGTACAAAACCGGGGTGCCATATAGGCTCTTCACTGCCCAGGTAACACTAACATATGACAGCATTTAGCTGATACACAGTGGACAACAGGGAAAACAGCTATTGCTGTACAACTAGCCTTATGACTTTCTCTGAGGTGCTGGATTTTGTGCTCAGCTGGATTTGCCTCATGCCTGTCTTGGTGAGCTTTGCGACAGCCAAATCCCCACCGAGGGCTGCTGTGCAGGTGCAAAATGCATGAGATACCTGCAATGCAGTGAAGTGTTAATATATATATATCTATATGGCAACTTTTTATGGCGCATAACAAGTTACTATATGTTCCAACATGTAGCGTGGTGCCATGGGTATTTCTTTACCAACAGCTGAGCAGGTCTGGAAGTCCTGGCGAAGTCCTGTGCCTGCCCTGCAGCTGCCCATGGGCCTTCCCTGGCTGCTCTTGCATTTTCCCCATCGGGTTCCTGGCCCTGCAGTTGGGTTCCTGTGGCCAGGACTCCCCTGCAGACACCTCGGCGAGGAAACCGCCGGCTCCTCCCTCAGTGAGCGGCAGCAACCTGCGGCTCCGGCCATCTGAAGATCTGAGTTTTGCTCTTGACTGTTCCCCCAGTCTTTCATTTAATCTCACTGTGGTGTTCACTATGACAAGATCATTAGAAACCGAGTTAATGTTGCAGAGCTCTTCCTCCCAAGCAGTGTGTAACCACGCAGACGATGCCTGCAAGACAAGAGACTTAATTGTGTTCTGTCGGTATCCAGGGGGATGTCAGCCAGTCGAATTTAAAGCCATGCTGGATGGGGGTGGGAAATGCACCTCCATTACTCACCCAGGCTGAATGAGGTTTCGGTTTTATTATCTCCTGAAATAGCCAGTGCCTGGGAGGTGCTGATTGAAGCCATTTGAAAACATGACAACATCCTCGGGACAATAGGTGTCTAATCTAATGAAGCCAGAATGCATTAGCTAAGAGCTGCGTAAAGCAAAGAAAATGCAATTAAAGCATTCCTGAGGACAGATGTCGACCTACGTAGGGGACACTGATATGAAGACGTCGGCAGAAGTCTAATGAAAATAAATGATCTGTTTGAAGCATTCCTCAAATCAATAACGGAGTCCAAGGCACCGCCGCTCCGCCTCAGCTCCTGGCGCTGTCACCCCAGTCCCCTGCTCACTGCCCTTGGTGACGTCTGTCCCAGGCGGAGGTCAGGCTGGGGACGGTGCTGGGTGAGGATGGGCTGTGGGCAGGGCTGCCCCCGCCACCCAGTTCCCCCGATCTGCCCCTCTTCCCGCTTGAACGTTGCTGTTAGAAAATCCCTTTGCTTCCCAGCTGTGCGGAGGAACAGTGCCTGGCAGGGCTGTGCCCGCTGAGATCCTGCCTCAAGCCCTTCGAGATGCAACCAACAGGGTGGAGGTGTCGATGGACAGGATGGGCTCACTTCTCCCCCTTCAGATCTGCGTAGCTGGTCGTCTCTAAATAACCTCCATCCCATTAAAACACGCCAGGCTGCTGAACTGAAATTGGCTCTTCCCTTTCCCTCCTTAATTCTGTCACCTTCCCGTGCAGTTAGCCACAGATGCATGGAGCCAAATTTTAGATTCCATCATCAATAACAGCAACTTCTTGCTGCACCTTATATTTTAGGTTCTCAGTCTTTCTCTTACCAATTTCCCTTTTTTTTGGTTTTTGTTTTTGTTTTTGTTTTTTTCTGCTTTCCTTTTAGTCCCAGCTCCTCACTGACAAGGGAACCCTGACAAGAGCTTGATCCGAGCCCATCCATCTTGCTATCTCCTTTCATCTCCACACTGGTTTAACAGCCAGCAGGCAGCTGCTGCAGCCCTCCACCGTGGCATCGCCCCTCCTGGCTGCTGGGGGAGGCTTGGCCAATGCCCCCTGCATCCTCTGCTGTTGGTACAGGAGTGGCCGGGGGTCACTCTGCCTCCCTGCTTCTCTGTGACCAAGGCTTCTAAGGGCTGTAACGTGGGACACTTCACCTTCCCATTGCAGCGCGACTAATGTAAATCACTCAGTCATTCACAACTCTCCACCAAAATACTTGTTATAAAATGAAAAAAATCCCTTTTCAAGCTGCCCAGGTTGCTGAGTGTGAGCTGACCACATGCCTGCAGCTCGGGAAGCCTCAGTGGGTGACTTGTGGGCTGCTGCTTTAGTGGTCCTGCCCCACATTCCTTCAGTTTCCATCTTTCCCCTTCTTTACCTCACCACCCAGGCAGTGCTTTGGGCAAGAAACGGGCAGGAAGCAGGAGCAGAGACTGCCAGGTTTTGCTCTACTTTCACGAAGAGGATTCCAGGATTTCCGCAGGAGCAGATTAGGAAGGGCCATCTGCTCCCACCTCCTAATCTTGCCATCCGGCGCCCTGCCCGCTCCCTGCCGCAGGGACCCCTCGCTGCGGGGTCTTTGGGGCTGCAGGCCCGGGCCCCCCATGCAGGGGAGGATGCTCGCGGCTGGTGCCTGCAGGCGATGCGGGAAGTGCTGCCGTTACCTCCACGCGTGTTTCGGTAAATGGGAAGGGAGGAAGTGTTCCTTTCCTTTATTATTCAGCAAGGACTGCGTTCGCTCTCTCTCGAGCTCTGCTGTGTTGGAGCTATGTCAAGGATGTGGGTTTTTCTGTTGTACAGCTAACACACATTTAGACAGAGACACCTTCCTCTCTCTAGACTCCTACCCATGTTATAAATAGTAATTAAAAACACCCACTTCTGTAAGTTGCTGGCAAAAGTAACTCACATCAAATCACGATTCTTTGGCAAGAGTTTAAATTGACAGTGACAAGTTTATTTCAAGAAGAAAGTTTTATTTTTGGAAGTTTGATTCATTGTGCCACATCACATTTGGATGCGGTGCGATGTGCTACCTGACACGTCGCGTTTCCCCGCAAGACAAAGCAGAGATTTATACATTGCTCTGCTTTGTGCTGTGAGACAATGCGTCAGCTTCTGAGAGCCACCCTCCTCTTGTTGGGCAAGACAATGCTCTGCTAACAATAATTTTAACGGATTCAGGGAAACTCATCCTTTTGTGGGCAAATGTTACAGTCATAAGCTTCCTTATAAAATAATTCAAATGGGAACCAGGCCCTGCCCCAGCTGCAGGCATTGTGCACACTACTCTGCACTTAACAATGATTAGGAAATCAAGGATGCTGCAGAGCTGGTGCAGATGTCCTTCTGTCCAGCTCAGCACAACCAGCTGCCCCAATAATGCCACAGCTGCCTGTGCTTCAGATGGGAAGGACTCAGGGACACTGGTGGGGCGACCAGGAGGAGCCTCTCCTGCACGCCTGGTGCTGGGTCAGCTCCCGTCTGGGGAGGAGACCTGCAAGGAGCTGTGTGACCCTGAAGAGAACAAGCACAAAATAATTGCTTCAGGATTCCTGGTTATGAAATGATGGAGGGGGAATAACCCTGTTGCTGTTTCTCACATGAACTACTGTAATAATTCTGCTTCTCCTGCAAAGCTCCATTACATCTTCACTTAATTTAACTTTGCCCAGAAGCAGCCACAGTGAAAGCAGTCTGGGTCCGCGAGTCTGCTCCTCCCCAGGGATGTACAACATCACCCATTTACATACCACTTACCCCGGGAGCTTGTATTTACAGTCACAAACTGCTATTTATCCAGCACGCCAATTGCCACCTAAATCTCACAAAAAGCATTTTCATTGCCCTATTAATCTCTTCCTTTCCTGTTGTTTCATAGAATTCACTTAAAAATATTTAACCGCATAACCTCCCCCCATGGCTGAGTGCCATCCCTATGGCTGCCTTGAGGCACTGCCCCCTCTGTCACCTGCGTGTCAGGGAACCAGGAGCGTGCTGCTCTTTAGGGGAAATTTCCCATGCAGTAGATGTGCCTCAATAATTTCAACACAGCTCGTCACACCCTCATTTCCTAGGCATCCTGTGGGTGCCAGGGCGATGCCTTTCCGGCACGGAAGGCGAGGGGTGGACGTTGGTCCCTCTGCAGCCACCCAATGTGATGCAGGGCTCTGGGTACCAGCATCCCTGCGGGGCCCATCTGGCCGCGGACCCAGCAATTACACTGAGCCTGGCATGACAGCCAGGCCAACAGATTCCCACTGCCAAGCTGCATCCAGACGGGGTCCTTGGGATCAAAGCAAATGCTGAAAAATCTCCTGGCCTGTCCAGGGAAGGTGGCACCTGAGCAGGACCTGAAGAGGCGCTGCCAGCCCCTTGGTACAGCCCAAAATAAGCTGCAGAAGGGACCTGCATGAGCTCACTGCTGCGTGCTGCTGTCCGGGTGCATCACGGCATGGTAGGACACGGCTGCTTGCAGGAAAGGAATGAAGCAGGGCTGCCTAACAGTGCCGAGGGTTTCACTCATTGCTAATGAAGCAGCAGAGATGGTGCTGCTGTGCCCCAGCATGTGAACATTCCCGTCTCTCCCCTGGCTTCACGTTTTTGCTTCCAAAAGCAGAAGACACGTCCCAGATCAGTGGTGCCCTGGGGAGTCCCTGCTGCCTCTGACCCCTGGGCAGCAGTGACGAGGCCAGCCTGCCGGCTGCAGTCACGAGCAGGGTGCAGAGGGATGCACAAGCACGCGAGCACCTTGCCCTGCATCGCTGCATTGGGCTGGTTTCACGGTGCCCTTCCTCTGGCACTCGTTTGGCCCTTGAGGCCCCATCCTGGCCTTTGCTTCTTGCATCAGCAAATGCAAAAGCCCCATTGCTGCCCCCCTGCTGCCCCATTGTGCCTGAGCACTCTGTTCAGCACCCAGCTAACAGACGCAGTATTCCCCCAGGGAGAGTGTCAGTGAGAACAGGCTTCATTAAAGAGAAAAGACTCACAAGAAAAACCTGAATTGCCTGGTTCGAAATTCTTATCCAAGTGCGCAAGGCTTCTCCAAAGCAGCTCTTTGTAACAGATGATCTAGGGCTCTAGCGGGGATAAGATGCTGCTGCTTTATTTCAGCTCCATTATGGAATTTAAATACTGTGCAAGTTAATGGAGATGTTTATGCCTGTACATAAAGCAGCGAGCTGTGCTCCCGTCCCGCTGTGCAGTGAGCGAGAGCAGCTCACTCCCCGCTGCTGGTGCCAGGGCTCAGGGGGAGGTGGTGCCGCCCGCAGCGCCCAAGGTGCTGGGGACCCGGGGGGACCCGGATCCTGCCCCTGTGTTTGCAAAGCCCCACGTCTGGCTGCTCTGCAGAGAGCTGGGCTTCGTGCTCGGCTGATCGGAGGAGGACATCCCTGGTGCAGCACCATGCTGCTCGTCTCAGCTCGATGTTCATGGGGAAATACTTAATTGCCTGTTTGTTAAGTGTGACTTAACGAACATCCATGCTCGGTGACACCCCCGAGCCTGGCGTGGATGCATCGCTAATGAATGCCTTTGCTCAGCTGTTGCCAATTCCCAGCACTTCATGGTGTTTCATCTAATGAAAGTTTGATTGGGTGCAATACAGACGTGCGCACAACTGCTGAATCCTTTCTGTCTCGCTGCCTTTTGCAGCTCCGGGTGTGTCACTGGGGACTGGAGCCCCCCAGGGCTGTCACAGAGGAGGCGCCAGCACTGGTGTCCCGTGCGGTCGTGGGGTGCCAGCTGGTCCCTCAGCAGAGGACATCTGCTTCTCCTGAGAGATGCCAAGGCTGCTCGCCTGCTCCAGCGACCCACCAGCATCCTCCCACAGTGCCCGCTTGCGCTAAGAGCCAGCATCACTGTGACACTGGCGCTGGCACAGGGAGAAAGCTGCAGCGATGCTCCCAGGCACTGCAGGAGGTGCAAGGTCCTCCCCGAGCCCGGGCAGGGCACGTGGGGGCACCCCCCTGTGATGGCTCTTCACTGTCACAGGAGCAACCAAGCCGCTCTATACTCCTTTCTGTACCTCTTCTTTCTCCCTTTGCCACCAGAGGACCGTCCCCAGCTTGCAGCAAGCAGCTGGAGGAGGACGCGTGTCCCCAGCCAGCAGCGCCAGCCTCATCGCAGGTGAGTTTTGCTTCCAAACACCACACAAAGCTGAAAAGGCCACGCCAGGGGCACAGCTCTTGTCAGCCTGCAGACTCCTGCTGTCAAGGCTCGTTATGTGGCAGATTGTTGGAATGCAACAAAAACCAAGGCAGGAAAAGGGCCAGCCCCGATCCCTGAGATGTGGCCGTGCAGCAGAGCCTGGGCTGAGCAGGCGGCTCAGAAACTGATCCACAGACCACCACCTCCCCCGCCGACTCTCTTTCTCTGCTTTTGTTCATACCTGTCAGATGTGGGCTGCTGCCCAGGACAGCAGCCCCTGCGCCAAGCGATAACGGCTTCGCTTTGTCTGATGCTGAAGGTGCTTGTCAACCTCAGCAAGATAAAAAGGCCAAACACATTTATAATTGTGTAATTAAATGGCTCCTGTGCCTTCCAGGCATCTCTTGCAGCCGGGCAGATGGCTTTAATGCCAGCAGTCAGCAATAAGTGAAAAGGCAGCTAAGGTTACCGACAGCTGATGGCACCCGGACCGGGATGTGCAGCCAAGCCCCGGCTCGCTTCAGCCTGGGGATCCCTTGCAGGTCCCAGCTCGGCTCTGTGCTCGGCCACGCCAGGCTGCTCCCGCTGGATGAGCCCAGGACAGGCTCACTGTCCCCTCCGGCATGCCCAGCCACAGGGCTGGACAGTGGCCACATTCCTCTACTGCATCAGTGTCCCAGCCCCAGCAAGAGAATGAGAAGGCGCAGGTCCCCACAGGCTCTTCTCTCCGCTGGATGGCTGAAATAGTGTTTCTGCATCCCCTGGTTTCATTCAAAGTGATTTAACCCAATGTTGCTGCTAAAAGTGAGGAGAAAAGCCAGAGCTGGATAGCTGAACACATCCCTAATAACTCTGTCTCTTAAACTTGCTTATCACGACTCTGATGACCGTGAGGTTAATACATTAACTTCAACGCGTTTTCAACTTTTGCAATTAGCAAAAGAGAGCGTGAGAGCTGGAAACGCCGCGGGAAGCAGGCGGGCACAGGGAGCTCCTGCTTCTTGCCCACCTCCACGCCGCTGGACCCCACGCACAGGCTGCTAAATGAAAGCCCAAGAGCTGTGGGACGTGCGCCCCGCTCGCGGGAGACACCAATAGCTGCTGTGCAGCCTCTGTTTCCCGATGCTGTGCTGGATGCTGCCATCCCCCGGGGCTCCCTCCAGAGCTGGTGGTTGTTTGCAGGCCCCAGGATGTGGCTCCCACCGCTGCTCTGGCCATCGCACGCAGCATCCCTGGATGGGCACGGCGGGGCCGTGCCACTGGGGAGGGCAGAGGCATGGGGACGGTGGGAGATTAATACAAGGAGGGATGATGCATCCGTTCCTGCAACACTTGAAGTGGCAGATCACTGATTATGGTGATAGATGGCACTGGTTCTTCCTGATAATTAGCAGTCGTTCATATTTAAATGTAACTGTCCCTCCAGAGCCAGGATCTTTTTAATATTCCCTGAGTGTCACTCTCCCCTTGCCCGTCCCCTTCCTGTGCTCATCCCAAAGGCAGCGCTGGGAAGATGTGCACCAGCAAGGCAGAGCTGGGCCGGTCCATGCCTCTGCCACGGCAGCTGTGGCTCATCCCAGGGCAAGGCAGCAGGCTCAGAGCCTGAATGCGGGCTGGGGCAGAGCCCAGGCAGAGCTGCGGCTGTGCCAGCACCGTGGCCGCCCTCACCCACCGGCATCTGCCCTTTTCTCAGGCTGCTTTGCTACCAGCCTGGCCGCAAATGGTACCCAGAGAGACCTCAGACACGCACGGAGGGGAGCGGAAGGTAACGGTGGGCCCAAAGGGAGGTAGGACAAAATGCAAACACCAAGGTGACAGACGCTGCTGTCCTTGGAGAGCTGTGACATGATTTTTCAGATGTTTTCCAGAGCCAGTTTTCTTCCTCAAAGACACTGCATGTGTCAGAAGCTGATACATCCATTGCTGGATATACAAGACACTGGCACAGTTGCAGCCCAGGCTGTAATTTCCCCCTCAAACCTCTGTATCAAAGGCTTAGCGTGAGATTGTGAGAGGTTTGCTCAGGCCTGTTGTGCAGAAAATATTCGCAGTCCAGTCAGCTCCAACAGCAGAGGGTGGGGGGGAAGAAGGGAGCAGGTGCTTCAATGTCAGCCCGTGCAATCCATCACTGCAACAGGGCAGTCGTACAGCAGCCAGCAATAAGTTATAGAGATAAAGCTTCCAGCTCAGCGCGGGGACACGCTGACACTGCGCAGTGCAACCGCTTGACCCAATAAGCCAGAAAATCCGCCTCCATTTCAGACAAGGCGGTGAGCTCCTCAAGTGTGGACCTGCCACGGGAGGGCTGGGGAACGCTGCTTCCCGGGTGGCAGAGGGGAAGGAGCTTTTGCCACCCTCCCTGCCAGCCCTGGGTGTCGGGGGGAGATAGATGGAGACCCCCCCCCCAGCATCACCCCTGTCCCTGCTGCACCTCCCAACCCATGCTGGAAGCATCCAGCCCCCACCCAGTGGCATGGGGATGCCCAAGCCCCCATCCCTACCAGGAAGGTCACAAAAAGAGGGGTGAAAACGTCACCCACGGGGCCACAGGAGGCAGCAGCACAGGTAAGTCTGGGCAAAAATACCTCTGCTTGGCTGCAGTTTGCAATCCACTACTCATAACCCTGCTTCGGAGCTCTAATTATTTCTTTATAGTGCCAATACAGCCCTGGCCAGGCTCCTAGTGAAGAGTGGCTGAATTAATTGATCGACAGAAGGCAAATAGACTTCACCCGCTTTAAGCACCCATTCAGTTCCTTTTTCGTAGCAGCTGTCACTGTTGTCAGCACACCGAAACGAGGCTTTTGTACATGTTCTTTGGTATTAAGCAGCCTAAGAAGAAGAGAAGAAACGGGAAATGCTGAAAGAGTCGCATTGAATTATTTCTAAATATTTTTGTTTGTGCAGTGTTCGCATTTAACATGCTGGCCATACACTGCTTTCATTTATTCAATTAAACAATTAATTGCATGCCTTGAGCACAGGAACTCGGCAGTGTTTTCCCTTGGCTCAGCAGCATCCCGCATCCAGGCTGACGACCGCACCGGCAGCTCCGCTCTGAGCGCTGCCAAGGTGGCGGGCAGCAAGGCGATTCCTGCCTGCCTGAACCACAGCCGGCCCCACCGGTCAAGGGACGGGCCTCCTCAAAACACACGAGCTCTACTAGCTTAGCAATGTTTTTTTTTCCCTGTGGAAATGTCAGTAACAAGAAACAACCACTGCACTGTTCCTGCACCCTCTACAGAAGGAGCAAAGGCTCTTGTTTTAGCTCCTGTGCTATTTAATAAAACAATGCATCATTTCACACCTTGCTGCTACGTAAACTATTCGTTACCTGATACCTGCTATCCTTGTTGAAGCAGTACTTCTCATCAGAATGCCAGAAATAACCCACACATACAAACCAGGGCAGAATTAGTGGCTGTTTTTACTTAGGTATTTAGGTATCTCATTATTGCAATCTTCAAACATAGTTCAATAAATATAAAATTAACAAAAATGCCAATAGATCTGTATTACCATCTATCATCATTATCCCAAGTCAACGGTGACTCCCTGGAGATGTCTGACTATAGCTCAAACATGAAATGTACACAGTGTCCCTTACCATATTATATTACATTTGTTTCAAGCTTATAAAAATATATATTGACTTCTCAAGTAAGTATTTACAGTATATAACATGTGGTTAATGAATATCAAAACGCAGCTAGAGATGAACCAACGTGACCCCCGTTTTGGTTTCACACCGGGGGGGCTGTAACGCTGCAGCGGCTCCCGAGCAGCCACGTGCCCAGCTCGCGATGCCGCCTCGGGCTGTGTCCAGGGCTTTCCAAATTCTGGCTCCAGATTGTTCCGGACCAGGGGCACGGCTGGGACCTATCCTTCTGCCCTAAAGGAAAACAAGGCCCAATCCAGGAGGGGAGGATTTGCAAACGGGAATTCCTCCAGCAGAGGCAGAGCCAGACACCCAAGGAGAGGCTGTACTGCGCCTTTTCTCACTGGCCAAGAGGAACATCTAGTGGAGACATCCTCGTTAGGAATACAAAAAAAAAAAAAAAAGCCCAGAAACAGGAGGCTTCCTGCTGCTGTAGAGGGTGGCAGCTGGAGAACAAAACACATTGGGTCAAACGCATCACAGCCTGAAGAAAGCAAAGCCCCAAAGACGGTGCCCGCGTGGGGCTGATGCTCCTCATGGCGACCTGGGTGCTAGCCCCAGGTCCAGAGACACGAGCTCCAGCAGCCTCTTCCAAGAGCACAGCAGAAGCCTACAGATGCGACCCCAAGCCCTTCGCCAGCTCCAGCAGAGCCTGCAGATTACAAAGGGCTCATTCTTTATTCTTCTCTGAACAAGTTAACGCTGCTGGCGAGAAGGTGAGCATGCTCTGCCCAGGGCTCTGAGCCCTCATTGGCAGAGATGTGATGGGGGCTTCCCCACAGCTCAGGGCAGAGGAAGGAACCCTGTGTCAGAGACAGGGTGGGCTAAGAGGCTGAAATCGTTCTGAGGCATTTCCCTTGGTTGAGCAGCTGCAAAAGAGCGTTGCTAATTAATTTAATTATAAGGCATTGAATACTTCCCCAAAGAGGAGGTGCTGAGAGGGCACAAGTTAATTTTAAAATTGTAACAATTTATAACTTAATCTGCTCATCTTATTATTTCCAGGGCTGATGAGGAGCTCAGTTACTGGCATGTGTTGTTGCCACCAGCTACACTAGCAAGCACGCTTCCATTACGTGCCTCTTCTCTCCCTTCGTGAAGGAGGGACCGGGACAGCCAACACACCTCGCTTCTGCCGCATTAGAGTGCAATCCCAGCCACAGAATTATGCTGTCTAGAAGAAACAGCTCCCTGAAACACCACATCCAAGTCCCTCAGCATAGTAAGTCAGGAAAGTAATTAAACACAGAATTTCTTTTGGGAACAGCTAGAGAGACTCAGATGAAGAACTGTCACTTTCAGTTCGGATTGTGCTAGAGAATGCAGTACAGGAGCCTAACTCAGCAGGGGAAACGCTTAAGAAATGATTGAGAAATGGTCTCATTCTTAATTGGAGTACTGTAGCACAGGGCGAGCATCATACTAGTGCACAACCACATGGATTAGGAGGCTCCAGGGCTTTGTGAACTCGCTCCAGGGCTCAGCTGCTGGGAAGGACAAGCACAAGGACTTCTTCCTTACCCTAATGTCCCACATTGCCTCTGCAAGAAATGCAGAAAATGCATCCAAGCTTGCCAGGTCCTTCGCTTTTGTCGATGTTGCCTTTGGTTGCAAGGCTCTTAAATGACAGGAGAAAAAAAAAAAAAAAACAGGAGTATTCCCAAGGAATAACATTTAATCTGCTGGAAAGGGAACTTCGCACTCTCATCTAACTTTTGCTGAGAATTCGTTATCCTTGGGCACTTCTGTGAAGCTCTGCATGCCCTCCCTCCATCTGATCTCCCTCACCAGGCACACGAGAAACCTGCACAGCCTCAATCCCTGTACAAACACAAGGAATACCTTGCCCAAGAGCATCCTGCTACCTGCAGTCGTCTTCCAGCTGGCTCAAGGAGTTGTCTTCAAAAGAGAGCCACGGGGGCTGATCTCTGCCTCGATGGCCCCCTGCGCTGCCACCTGCCCAGCTGAGGCCACAGGCTTCACCCTGCAGTTCCTCAGCCTCCCTCAACAGGTTACACAGGTTATTTCCAGGGATTGGGACACCTCCCCTGAGATCTCTGTAGCTGCCGATTACTGTCACAGTTTCATTCCTTGCTGCTAGCTTCACTTCCCTACCATTGGACTCGAGATGCTCAGAGAGCCCTCAGCACTGTCCTGCGCACCACAGACCCCCTGCTAAGGTCTTCTGCATCAGGCAGGCAGCATGCTCATGGCCAGCTCCACTTGCCAGACCCTGAAGCACCGTGTCACCTTGTCACCGAGTCCTGGCCTTGCTCAGAGCCCCAGCGAGCAAGCACAGCAGCCTGGACACAGCCCGTCCTGCAGCCACCTCCAGCACCTCCACACAGGAGGCTCCTGGGAGCCCCCGTGAAAGGGACAACTGCAGGAGATGTGGGCGAGGATCAGGAATCACGTTGGTTCAGCTCCCTACCTAGAGAACTATAATATACTTTTTCTATAAGATAAAATGTAAACATAACGAGCATACAAATTGCACTTGATCCTTGGGATCTGGCATTTCTACCAAATGAAGGTTTCAGTTCACAATTATTACTCTTCTGGGTGTGAAACAGCAGGATGCTGAGCAACTACCTAGACCAGACAAAGGTGAAACAAAGGCAAATTATTTCTGAAAAAAAAACTGACCAAGTGACATTGGGGAATGCTGTTTAAACTGAAGAAGGAAAGCACCAAGAGCTGGTGGCAGCTCACCATGACATTGCCTGGAAATGGCATCACAAAGCAGAAAAATGATAAATAAATGTAAGCTGGCACCTTCTTGATACCACTTGTTGGTGAAATTCAGCCAAAGAGCTCTGATTTCCAATGCAATCATGTTAAAATAGCTGCAAAAGGTGAAATCTTGTAGTCTTGAGCACTCATGACCTCAAGTCAGTGACAGCAGCCAAGCCAGAAGACTCGAGGGCACAGCAGTCCCCCG
Source organism: Chauna torquata (assembly GCA_013399475.1). Classification (NCBI taxonomy): domain Eukaryota; kingdom Metazoa; phylum Chordata; class Aves; order Anseriformes; family Anhimidae; genus Chauna; species Chauna torquata. Next base: position 202,104 of record VXAL01010535.1, on the reverse strand, counting down.
GTGCACACGTGCGGGTTTGAAGAAAACCACCAGGAATGAGGCTTTACGGAACAAAAGCTGGATCCCTAAAACAACTCGCTCCGTGACGGCCACTGGGCCCGGGGCAGACGCGACCACATGCCTGGGCAGGGCAGGTGCCACGCTGGCCCCATGAGCAGGCTGCATTAGCACCGTTCAGCTAATTGCCGTTTAGATCGCATCCTCTTGGTGCAGGCTTTCCGCAGAACATCTGAATCCAATGCAAACAGATTTCCAACCGCATCATGAACATCCTCTACAGCGTTCATTCCCTTTGTAAATCTTTGCCTTTCATCATTAATAATTCACTTGTAATACTTACAGATGATAATAAAAGGCCTACAAAGCTCCGTACAAGGCTGCAAAGACCCATTTAATTAACTAACTTCAAGGGAACATGTATTGTTAAGCAGATGCTATTTACGTCTTCTGTCACGGATTAGGCCTGTATCACTGGAAACTGCCAGCGCGTGAGGCACACGGTGCCGAGCCTCTGCCTGCTACAAAATAAAGTGCTGATGTGCCGACCTGCCTGGCCGGATGCTCGCGCTCAGCCAGCGTCCCCAAGCTCCGGCTTCACCCGCGCGGCTCAGCCCACGGCCGTGCAGCGATGCTCTGCCTGCTTCGCTCTGCAGGACAGGCCCCGCATCACTGGCTGTATCCACCTGAACCCGTCCTCTTCCTCAGCATCTACCCTGCTGGGGTTATTTCCATACCGCTGTCCTGAGCCACAGCATCCGCGGCTGGCTGTTTGGTACAGCATTACAACCGCAAAGTGAGCGCTGTGGCTGGCAAACCTTACAGCGGTCTGTGTTAGCGTCAAGGGTGATCAGACCCCTCCACTTTTCCAGGCTCCTAAAGACATCCTCCTGCCCAGCAAGCAGCAGCTTGCCACCGCAGACACGCCTCGCTGCCACTGCCCTCCTGCCTCGCGTCCCTCCCGGTGCCACAGCCCGGAGCAGTCGGAGCCACGCACTTCCGCACCCAGCCAGCGAAGGCAGGATGCGGGATGCTCTGCCCACCAGACTTCGCGAGGCAGGAAGCAGGGAAAAGGGGCTAAAGGAGCAACAGCCACGTCAGCATCAGCCTGGCACGGGCAGCAGGTTCCTGCCTGCTGTTGCTCTGCTCTGTACATTCCCACCCCACCGGTGGGCTGACGCAGGGAAATGATGGACGGGGACCTGCACAAAAGGCAGCGAAGGCTGAGAGCACGAGCAGGGCAGCACAGGGGTTCCACTGCTCACCCACTCTTGGCTGTGGCTGTCTTCACCAAAGCCTTTCATTTCCTCCCCTGAAATTCTCTTGTCAGGACAAGAAACATTCAGCACTGTTTGCTCTGCACTTTGGCGGAGAACATTTGTTTTTGTTCACCAACAGTGGTGTCAAGACTCAGCGAGGTGACTCTTGGAGTGGAAGGGATGTGGCTGGGAAGGAGAGCTTCCTTTCAGCACGCCAGATGGGCAAAGTCACCTTCCCGAAGCTGGGCGCTGGGTGTGAGCTGTGCTCCGGTCTCTAAAAATAAAAGCACTAAAAGCTCCTGGTGGGGTTGGTAGAAGATGTCAGCTTGTATAAAAATACCCATGGATTTCACCAGTAGGATGCTAGATAGGAAAATGCTGTCAGCTCTGGATTAAGACAGTGCACAAATGTCCATCCACCCTGTTAACTTAATTACCATATGAAATGGCATCATTACATTTGACTCATCTTACAGAACAGCGACGGGGAGAACCACAGCCACCCAGGCACACCGTGCCTGGTGTCCCAGGAATGCTTGGCTTCCCTGGCACAGGGGACGGGATGCCCTGCCCTCTTGCCACATGGAATGACTCATTTGGCAGCAACCCAGCGATTCCTACATCCCACCCGAAACCACAAGGTTTCAGAGATTTGGTCCGGTTTGGGGCCAGCACGCGGCCGGCGCCTCCTCCCGCTCTGCTGGTCCGTGCTCTGCATCACACCTGCACGCCCCGGCCGTGCATCTGGATCACCTGGGCCCGCAGGGTCTGGATGCCGCTCAGGATGGTCTTCTGGTGCTCCGCCAGCGTGATCCCCAGGCTCAGGACATCTCTGCAAAACACGCCCTGCATCAGCCATGAGGAACAAGCCCTAACTGCAGCATCCTGTGCCGACTGCTCTCCAGGAAAGAGCAATGCAGATTTCAGACCACGGGGCTACTGCGGACCTGCAGGAATAAAAAGTCCCCGACCTATTGTCCCAGCTGAACAACATGGACCTTGACAGGGAGCCCAGGGGCGACACGAGCCCACAGCACACGACAGCTCCCGACCCAGCTGCTGGACCTGGAGGGCCCCGTGCTGCCTGCAGAGCCGGCTGGCAGCAAATCACTCCTCGATTTGACCCTGCTCTCTGTACGGGACACAGAGTAAGGTAACACTCTACTCCTGCCAGAAATTACGGGTTAAAATCCCAAACCACAGCTTTCAATCTCAGCTCCAAAAAACCAGCAGCCGAGCTGCACAGCATGCGCAGCCTGACCCATGCCAGCGAGCTCTTGCAGACATGTTCGGGAAGATCTGCCCTCTTATTTAGCAAGAAGTGGCTGTAATTTAAAAGCAGAACTCGCTCACACCGCACCTAACGACACCAGGCTGCAGCCAGACCCCTTTCACTTACTGCACTGTCATCCTGGCCACGGACTCCAGGTAGCAGTAGCCTGCGGCAGTGAAGTTATCCCGGTACCTGCCCATTTCTATCGCTTCCAGCCACTCTCCCACCGAGCTGAAGGCTGGGAAGGCTGCGAAGGAGCGCTCGGCAAGGGGCACGGCGGTGCCGCGGGACCTGCCGACAGAAGGGAGGTGAGGGGGAGCAGGGACGGCTTGCCGCGGCAGGGACCCGGCACCCACGGCGCAGGGGATGAGCAGGTACCTGGTGCACGGCGGGGGCTCCGGGCTCTGCACCATCTTGCCGAGGACGTCGTGGATGTGCGAGAATTTGGGTCGCAGGCTGCGATCCTTCTGCCAGCAGTCGAGCATGAGCTGGTGGAGGGGCGGCTGGCAGTTCACTGGGGCCGGCAGGCGGAAGCCGTCCTCCACCGCCTTCATCACCTGAGGAAGAGGGCAGAGAGGTGAGGGGACGGCTCCGAGGTGCGGGGCAGATGCTGAAATACAGATTGCACCCAAACACGGCAAACCAGGCAAACCTCCCTCCTCACCGCGGCTCCTCCGTGCACCCCGGAGGCAACCTGCCCACCATCAATCAGCTACAGCAACGTCGCCATCGAGCACGCAGCCAGGGGACTCACATCCTGGTGGGACATGTCCCAGTAGGGTCTCTCGCCGTAGGACATGACTTCCCACATGACGATGCCAAAGCTCCACACGTCGCTGGCTGGGCTGAAGTGGTGATACTGGATGGCTTCGGGGGCTGACCACAGCACCAGGCTCTTCCCATGCTGGCCAGGCAGAAAAATAGGAGAAACAGTGCTGTCACATAGGACAGAAGAAGCAGAGTGACACACATGGTGCCTCAGGTGGCCGTCCAGTGCACCCTCCCCCTGCATCGCAGCCTGTGTAACACACGCAGGTTCCATACTACGAGAAAACTTGTGCCTCAATTTGTTTTAAAATGGTCGTGCAACAGTACGCTACGTGGGAATGCGAGTCCTGAAATATTAATGGGAGAGAGAATGGCTCTGGGAAGAGCTGATGGCATTTTATACATTAATATTTAACGAAAACCATCTCAGAGCTGCACAAACACACAGTCCTTCCACCCCGGCTTGCTCTTCTGTAATTAGCTATCCTGTCCTCCACCTCTGCAGATCCCTCCAGATGCACTGGGGGTAGCAGGTGACAGACACTGCAGCTAACTGCAATTAACAGCGGGGAGACATCAACCCTGAAGCCACAGCCCGGGCTCCCTGCACCCCTGCACCCAGCAGGCTGCTCTGTGCCAGCGCCATGGGAAGGCTTCTCCCACCTCTTCGGACACGGCAGCTGTGGCTCGAGCTGCAGCGCTGCGGGGATGCTCAGCACTCGGTCGTGCTTCACCGGGGACTCTATGAGATGGGGATGTGAATATCCCCAAGGAGTCTCCCTGGAGCTCACGATAAAGGCGAAAAAATAGTTTTGCAAGACTCTTTCTGCCATCAGCCTGCTCAGAGCTGACAGAAAACCACGGCTCCGAACGCACCGTGGGCCGAACCCTGCAAACAGGCTCCTCTCCCCAGGACGGCCGTGCCCAGCATTAGGACACACCACCGGGTACCTGCAGTCGTGCACATCAGCTGCTGCCTCCTTGGCGCTACCCAAACACTCCCCGTAAACAATAAGGGCTCATCTGACTGCAGAATCACTGCTTTTTAAAATATTAATGCCTGGTTAATGCGATGCGCTAACAGATTCAGCTGATGCAGGGCAAGCTGATGAGGCGTGAGCATGAAGCGAGCAGAACTTCAGTTCTTAATTGAAAACGATGAACTTCATTATGAGTGATAAAATAGAGATAACGAAGCCTGAGGCTGCCCTCAGCCACCGCCTCCGGCTCGCCCACACCTGCACAGAGCACTGCAGCGGGGCAGTGCCCCAGCTAAACGCATTTGATTTCCAGTTGGGAAAGAGACCGTTACGATGCAGATCCTTACTCAACACTCAGAGCAGGCTGCAAGCCACTCCAGTGATGCCAGGACCCAGTCCAAGCAATGCTGGCCACGGCCATGCATGGAAACCAGGGGACATCACCTCTGCAGAGGTTGTGCAGCTGTGCTGTCAGCGTTTTGCTTTTGTAGAGCACTGAAAATTAAATTCGGAAATGCACCTTACCATGGTGGTGAAGATGGTCTCCATCTTATCTTCTTGTGGCTGCCTGAAACCTGTTATTTTGCAAGCCAGGCTGCTGTTCACAAGGACTTTGTGGGCAGCAAGGCTTTTATGTACGTAACCCATCTCTGCCAGGTACTTCATGCCAGAGGCAATCCCCTGCAACATGCTGATGAGCTGGGTGGCTGTGAACTGTCCCTCGTGTTTCTGAAGAATAAAAAAAAGGAAGAAAAACCAGAGCTGAGTGATGCCTGTTGAAGCCCAGCGGGTGACAGAGCCCAGCAGATACCACCGGCTCCACAGCACTCACCCTGAGGAAAGAGTCCAGCACTCCGTTCCCCATGTACTCCATCACTATCATCATGGTGTTCCCTGCACGGACAGACAAGGAGCACTGCGTGAGTCCTGCCTACTGCTGCAGGCAGCTCTGTGCCAATGGTAATGGCAATGTGGAGCAAACCTCCCAGCCCTCAAACCTCCCCTCCTGTAAATAGTGTATTTTTGCCAGATTTGCAGTACGGGATTTTTAGTCTATCTAACCTACATCACAGGCTCCAGTGCTGAGGCAACGAACGTGACCAGAAGAGACAAGCTTATCTGCTAGCGATGGGTACGGTGGTGAGAGAGGAACGGCAAATCCTGCTGATGAGAAGCAACGATGCTTTGGCACTGCTGAACCCACGCGCCAGGAGCCGTGCTGCTGCTGTTGAAAGCATTGCTACTGCTGACCCGGGAGGAGCTCGCAGCGGAGGGTGCTTCGTGTTAAAGACACGATTAATCTCGTTCAGGATTATTGGTAACACGAGCCCAGGACCCCGAGAGCTGTGCCAGGATCAGGGTGCGGCCAGCAGAGCCCTGGGAGGAGCAGGGGTCTGGCACAGCCCCACCGAAAGGGCTGAGAGGGTTCTGAGCTGAGATTTGGTGAAGGTGAGTGCTTCCCCTGCTGCAAAGCACTAGGCTTCCTGCACACAAGACACTGCAGTTAAAGAACAATCACTGCCGGCATTAATTAAGCACGATAAAGAGAAGATGCAGCTAACAGGAATGGAAACACAATAGGAAATTCTCATTAGTTGGAGAATTCACTCTCATTTCTACAGCTGTTCTGGAAAGCTTGGTACAAAGTCAAGCATTTTCCTCAAAGATCACGACAAAGACACAGGCTCGCTGAAAGCCTGCAGCTGATACACGGACTTATCAAAGAGCAGGACAAGATGCTTCTAGGGAGTCTGTGCCTCTTGACAGGCTGAGATCATTTAGAAAAAACATGTTATTAATTTACCAAATTACATGAAAGTGACCAGCTCAGCCCCAGATTCAGGACAGAAATACTTCCTTACCTAATAAAAGGGCTGGTTCAAGTCACCGCATGTGCTCACATTCCTTTGGATTTACATGGATATCCATTTAACAGCAGCATCCACAGAATAGTTCAGCGTGCACTCCCACGAGGGCTGGGAGCAGTCAGCCTCATCTGTTTTACTGACAGAACCTCACTTCAATTTGCTTTTATTAAGAGCGTGCTGTTTTGCTGCTAAGCCAGTCCTACTACTCGGATTTATTAATCTAGCTGTAAGCATTTTATTAATCATCAGAATGCTGGAATAGCTAAAAGACAAGGAAACGCTTAGCTTTCAGAGAGCAACAGTTTTCGCGCCTGCAGCACCAGGTCATCGCTCTCCAAAGCGACAGGTTCAGCTCACTGCCCAAAATCCACGGCGGATCACTAGAACGAGTCAGCATCCTCGCAGCCCTCTCCCACGACAGTTAAGCTGAAATTGCCTCGAGTGCCACGCAGCAGCGCTCCGCCCGCCACACATCCCACCTTACGCCCGCCAGCCATTGCTGCAAACCGGAGCCAAATGCCTCATTACTGCTGTGAGAGGTTACGAGACACATTTCTGTGCTTTTCCAGCAGCATTAGGTATTTCTTGAGCATAAAGTATACAACTCCATCGTTTCCGCGCCGACGGAGTCCCAGAGCCTGCTGACAGCCTCAGCATCGCGCTGTGCAGGGCTCTTTGGGTAGAAGCACAAACACTCCTGCCACGTGGGAAAGTTGTTGGGAAAAAGGAAAGAAAGCTGTAGAAACGCCCTGTGCGGTAAAACTGTGGATCGGTGTGCATGCCGTGTCTTCATCAGACAGTGCTGACATTGTGCCTCTTGCAGGGGTGCTTTGATTACCCGGGCCTCCGCGCAGGGTTACTGCACGCCCTCTGCCACTTGCAGGCTGTTGGACCAGCCAGAGCAATACCTGCAGGCAGGGCAGGGCTTCCAACGCCCAGTGCAACCGCACAACCAAAGCAGGGAGCAAGAAAAGTAGAATTTTTCGGGCTGAAAATGACAGGGCAAACAGCAGTGCCACCTTAGGTTGGACATTTTTAAGGAAAAAAAACCAAAACCATCCTGCACAGAGAACGCATCCCTTGCGAACGCGCTGTAACAGCCAGGACTTGTCAGCAGATGCTAAGAGGATAACGACGCAACACGGAGGTGGGTTTTGCTTCATCGCTCCTATAAACTTGCACAAGAGCCCTCCTCCAGCACCGCTGAGCCATCCTGCGCGGCACAAGGCCACCTTTACCTCTGGTGATGACCCCCTCCAGCCGGATGACGTTGGCATGGTCGAACTGGCCCATGGTGCACGCCTCGGCCAGGAAGCAGCGCTGCTGCTTTGCCGAGCACCCAGCCCGCAGGGTCTGGATGGCCACCGGCAGCTCCCGCTTGCTGGGCAGCTTCAGGCACCCCCGGCAGATCTCGCCGAACTCTCCTGCACAGCAGAGACGTGAGTTAAGCAGCATCCGCGCCCGGACATCCCTCGCCTTCCCAGAGGGCCCCCTGCCATCGCTTGCACATCGCTCCCTTGCGACACCACACCTCTGTTACTTCCAGACCGTGAAAGAAGGAGCTGTCTGCCCGCCGACCCTACGGCTTCCTCAAAGCCATCAGCAGGGTTGTGCAAGGGCGATGCTGTTGCAACGTGCTGTAAGGACAGGTTACAGCACCTGCTGCAAAGCGAAGGGCAGCGATCCTCTCCCGGGAAGAGGGTGCCCCTTCAGGGCCTATCTGCTTTGTTTTGGGAACGCAAAGTGCATTTCTCCAGCACAAGCCATGTGTCTTGCTGTGTACACAAGACAGACTTTCCCGTCGTTAACCAGAGGATTTGCCAATCCACAGCCTCAGAAGCGCATGGAGCCCTGCGGGGATGCAGGGTTCCCCCTGCAGAATTTGCTGCACCGCCTTCCCTGACCACACAGCCCTGCACACAAGTTCAGCATCAGGATGCAACACTCAAAAACCGAGTGTAATGCAGTTTCTCCCTCCTCTTCCTTTGTCTCCAAGCCATTCTCTCCATGCTCTGCTCAACTGCCTACTGGAAGTTTTTCCAAGAAAACAAGATTAGCCCCCAGCCACCAATGCTCCCTGGGTCTGGCACATTCTGCTTCCAAGCTCAGCAAACGCAAGCTCTGCTTTTCACAGCAGCAGGGCCAGGAGCACTTGTGCAACATCAACATCTGAGGCTGAGCATCCTGCTCCTCACAGCCACACGCTTGACAACAGGAGCTACCAAATTCATAACATAGAAGGCCAATACTGGCTTCACAGAAAAAAAAAAAAATGGTGTAGATCTGAAAAGCTTTACTGATTTGAAAGCCAGATACTTGTTAGGTCAGCAGTGAGACAAATGCAGTCCTAAATCCTTTGTATTTAAATGTCTTCCTGAATAATTTCTTCCTTGATATTTAAAACACCAACTGGTTTCTGAAAGTTATGTGGGACTACTGTCTCAGCGGCCACCAAGATGACCTCTTCTTCCACTCCTTCCACCACTGCCCTCTACACTGGTGGGCAAACCCTTACCCCTGCCCTTCCTCCACCTATTCTTTTTCAACAGCTGAATTTATCTTTAGGAAAAAAAAATGACAAAGAATAATCGTGTTTCTCGTGTTCTAGTGCACATTAGCGATTAAAGCTCTAGGGCCCAGTGTGGGGATTTTAATTTGCTTTTAAGTTTTAGGCAGCGAGGTTGATGAAAATCAATAAATCATTAAGTTCACATATTCATAAATAGTTCTGCTGCTGTCAGGCTGCCCAGATGCAGATAATTGCTGATGGTTTCTGGTACGCGCCTCACTCCGTTGGCTGTACTTAATGCCTCAGAAAAACAAACGGGAAAATCCTGGACAAAATAGGAACCCCAGGGATCCAGCAGGGATCACGGCGCTGATGGGGATGGGGGGCGAGGAGCCGCCCCGGAAGGTGCTGGCGAGGCGGGCAGCACGGGAGGCAGGAGGGTGGCAGCAGTGGCACAGCACAGGGCAGCCGAGCAGGGGGACAGCCCGGCGGGGACACACAGAGGGGCCGCGGGGGGGGACCTGCCTGTCCCGATGATCCTCTCGATTTTAATACTGGCGTTATCCAGCTCTTTGGCAAAGAGGTGCACGGCCTGCATGGGGTCTTCGCAAGTGTCAGGGTCGATGTACGTCCTCCTGGTTGGTATTTTAACTGCAGGAGAGCAGGGAAACACACAAAGAGTGCATGAGAGAGGCTCGCCTGCCTGGGATGGGGTGGGTGCCACGCTCCCCTGGCTCTGCGCTGCGCAGAAACCCCCCCGCGGGCAGCTCAGCACCCTTCGAGATGAGGTGAAACAGCTAAAGTGCAGCTGAAGAGCAGGCGGGCTCTGCCGCTTCCGAAACCCTTCAGGGAGTAGAAGAGCCTGTGTGCGCTTAACGGGCATATGCCAGACCTCAGATAAACTCGTCCGTTCTGACAGCCGAATTTCGTTTGACAACTGTTGTCTGTAAAATTATTGCTGCTCAGTAACCAAGAGTAGCCCCAGAAAACAAAGCCATATTCTCCTGTAGCTGGTTGGAAAAAGCTGACAGAATAATTCACGTGGCCCAGGGACTGCTGCGAGCATCCCCACCTCCTGGGGGTGAACGACGGACGCTGGCATACAAAGCCGCCAAGCCCACCGAGAGCATCGCTGCGCTCAGCCCTGCTCCGGGATAACGCGGGGTGACAACACTTCAACAGCAAGGGTTCAGCGCTGCTTTGTCAGGAGCTGGGTTATAGCAGCAATAAATACGGGGACCCCCAGCAGCTGTACCGACCACGGTGGCCAGACCACACTTACAGTGGAAGTAGAGCTCCTCGTCCCCGTCCTGGCTGGCTTTGCTGTACCCACACTGTCTGCAACGAGAATTAGGATGGCATCACGGCCTGGGAGCAGCCTCCACGGGGTACAAAAGCCAACGCAACCCAACGCCCACGCCTGGAGCCAGCGCTGCCCGTGCTCCTGGGGACCCTGGGCACGGCTTTGGACAGTCACCAACCCGTGCTTCCAGCTCCTCTGCGTTACCCACGTTGCCTGCTCGCGTCTCCTGCGGGCTCAGTGCCGCTGGGGCTCTGCTTGGGCCCTCCTCCCACCAAGCTGGGTCCGTGCCCCGGCTCAGCCACGCGGGCTCCGCTCACCTCCTCCAGACCATCACGCTGATCACCATGGACACCAGCACCGTCAGCCCCGCGATGGCCACCACCGCGATGATGAGGACGGGGTTCTGCTCGCTGGAGGCCACCGTCACTGCCGGGACGGAAGCAGAGCGGTCAGCATCGCAGCCGGGGCACGTCCCAGGTCCCACACCTCCCCGTGCCAGCCTGTGCCCTCCAGCACGGCTGGGGACGATTCACCCGCAGTGCCAGGCTGCTTCTCACCGTCCTCACAACAATTCGCACCCTGGGCCAGTTCTCAAATCTCAAGCCGCTGTCGCCGCCTAGCACTGAGCAAAGGTTCCTACTTGATGGGGGGATGATTTCAAATTGATGGCTTACCAATGGTTTTCCTTCGTCACGTTCATCCTTCCCCTTTCTGCTTTTGCAAACAGGGGTATTAGGAAGCTACATTCTATATAAAGTTTTTATTGGCTTCAATTCATTCTGAAAATGTCTTCTGTGTGGTAAATGGATGCAATTTAAAGCCCTGTTAAACACAATCTGTGAGAGTCGTACTGAGCCAGCCATCTCAGGGCTTTCATTTCGAGCCAGGGTAGGTTATTAAACTGAAACCCTACCATCTCTCCAAGCCCTCTTTTAGTCAGTGAAATAAGATGCTTCCGGACTACAGTTGTGAATGGAAACTGTGAGAAGTAAAACCCCAGCACATAACACCGATGCTGGCTGACCTTACTCAGCCACAGGACTGAGAAGCTGAGCGCCTGGTGAGCCAGGTGGCAGCGGGTGTAAGCAGCCGCCCCGCATCTGGGGCACGCATCCAGGGCCAGATCTATCCCTGAGCTGCTCTTGCCCCCCTTTGCAGCCACCCCCGGCTCTGCAGCACCCGCCGCAGCTGCACAGAGCCCGGGCTGGCACCGTCCCCTCTGCTGCTGCGCTGGCAGGGACTGATGTGCTCCCTTCCAGTGCCTGTTTGGCAGCCCCTGGTGAGATCTGTTTCAGTGCCAACATCACACCAAGGGAAAGCAAAACCCCAGCCACTCCATGGGCACTTTCTTAGGTGATCTCAGAAAAACCAGAGACTCTGTCCCCAGCCCCATAGCAGAGCAGAAGGGCCAGAGCCTGACTGCTCTCAGTCGCCGGACTGATGGAAGGACACAAACCTCCAGCTCAGGCAGGCCAGCAGCAGCAATCATGTTAAAACAGAATAGGAAAATGCAATTAAAAGCAAGTCCTGGAAAGCACCTGCTCTGGGATCCAGAGAGGCAAAATGTGTCTCACTCAAAGGGGAGAGAAACCAACAGCATCTCGAGCACGAGCAGCATCATCCTGTGTGCACGTGTGCAAGGCACCACGAGCCTCGCCACCACTTACGCTCTGCCAGCGTCTCCACTTCAATACTAGGGCTGTAGTTGCCGTAGTCCTGCGAGGAAGACGTCCGGATTTGGAAGATATAGAGTGTTCCAGGCTTCAGGTTATTCACTGTCACGGCCGTTGATGTGGTTTTCACAGTTGAGTAACTTTGATCCCTTTGATCCTGTGAAATAATGAGATACCCAAGATCGAACGGGAGAAGCAGCTGCACCACGGAGTCCCCCCAACCCAGCCACACCTCCACCTTGCCGCCGGGTCCCGCCAAGCACAGCCCATCAAACTTGCGTCCCTGAACAGAAAGGATACATTTGCTAGATGTCTCGTTAATGGAAATTACATGGATTGGTCACGTGAAATGGCAGCCAGAGTCAGGGGATGCGCTATGAAGACAGGGGGAGGATGGGGTGGTGGGGAGCAGCTGTGCTCCTCGCACGGCTCCTTTCCATCCCTCCTGCCCACCCAGCGCTGCCCCACATGCAGGGGCTCAGCTGCTGGCACCGCCAGGCCCCTTCCCGGTCCCCTGCTACGGGGGCTCGAGCCCCAGCGCAGCAGCGAGCAGACCGGAGAGCAAACAGACCTGCTCCTGCACCAACAGCAATCCCCCGTGCCACACCTGCAGAGGAGATACTATCTCAGCGTTGCCATTAACCTACCTGATGGGACTTGTCTGATCTAGCAAACACACGACCTAGCAAGCCTGGAGCTCTGCGCAATTCCTTCCACCCCCAGAACGCCCAGACCGGCCTCGGATGCTCTCAGCGCTGCACGCAGGCGGCAAAAAAGCAACTGCGCTGGTCAACGGTGCAGGGCTGAGGAGGAGGTGCCGCACGGAGCGTTCGCAAACACGCCGACCTGCATTGTTCAGTAAAGCAGTGAAGCCACGGGGAGATGTTACCAAACTCCCTGTGCTTGGCTGGCACGTCGGGGAAGAGCCTGGCTGGAGAGGGCGCGAAGCAGCCACGGCTGCAGGGCACTGCGCTCCAGGAGCTGCTCGCAGCATCAGCGGGGATGCTCTCTTGGGAGTAAATAAGTGTGCATTAGCACACCCTGAGTAATCACAGTTGGCAGATGCATTTGCTAACAGTCCTGTTCCCTGGGACTTTATTCGCTTGCCTAACGACCTACAGATTTCTCTGCTTTGACTGAGGGAGACGGCAACAGCCAGAGCCTTCCTGCAGCTAACAGCAGGCTGGGCTCCGGACCAGCCCCGCGGTCTGGCACGAGGCACGACGGCAGCGGCTCATCGGGCCGCTCCCGGGGCCGGGGATGTCACCGTGAAATGGATGTTCTGTTTGATGTGCTCTTTCCCTTGAATCTCCATAGTTAAAGTATGGCTTTAAAAGCATAGATTAGGAACTAAGTTGATTTTCCTGTCAGTATCAAGAGCCTCATTCCAGTGAATAATTGCTAAACTATAGCTTAAATTCTCTACCCGAGTAGGATGTTTCCTCATTTCACATACCCTGAGTATCTTGCTGCTGCAGCCCATTTGCAAAGGAATTACCGCAGCATGCTCAGCGTTCGCCCTCACCCACAGATTCCTCCTTTCAAATCTATCAGATGCTGAAAATCACATTAATATGAATCAGCTTCAAGGTAGCTTGTTTCTAAATACAGAATGCCAACATGTCACCTGCACAGTTTGCTTGACATGCAATCAGTTTCATAACGAGCCTGAGCACACGCAGATAAGGTAATTTGCGGAACTGTGTCATAAACTGCATTTATTTTGATTTAGAACTTTGTCCCTGCTCTCTGCCCACTGGTATCTCTCCTAAAATTCTCATCCCACTGTTTCTCTCAAGTAATAGCTATTTTTTGAACTAAGAGGCTGTCATAAAAATGATTGCTTGTGCCCCCTCCAGTGTGCAAGGCCACTCACAGCTCGCTGCAGTCATGGGTTCAGTGGCACTCGGTCCTAAACCAGTGAAGACCACAGGTCCAACACCTTCCAAGAGAGCAGGCTATGAATATAGGTGTCACCACAGATCTGGAAACACCGTATGGTTTATAGTTCTTGTCTAGCTGGTTAATGGCAAGCACCCAAACCTCAGATTTCTAATATTCTTGAAAAAAAGCCATCCAAAGAATGAATGAATGAAAATTATTAGCTTTACTCTTTCTCCCAGGGAGATGTCAACACTAGGACTGGATGAAATCTTGCTGCACAGATGGGGAAAAAACCACTAATTAAAATAAATTCTGCAAATAACCCAAGTTTCCTAAAACTTACATAAGCAGATTTCATAAGGCTGTTGGAGAGGAAAAGCCTGTACTGGCAGCCGCTTGAAGCGTTCCTGCCACTCTCAGGTGCCAGTAAAATCATCGCTGTGCCACAGTCCACACACATACAGCCCATTTTCCAGCACTCACTGTGTAAGCCGCGGGGTGCTGACAAGAGCAGGAGCGCAGCCACACGCAGCAGCACCCAGGATGCTGCTGCCAGCCTGGGCTGGCACGGGCAGATGCTGGGCACGTCCCCAGAGCCCTACCTTCTCGTAGTACTTGACCTCATACTCAGTGCTGTTGGTGGTTGGGAAGCCCGGCTCCTGCCACGACAAGGAGATGCTCTTCTGCTCGATTTTATCGGTGCGGATGTCAGTGACGGGAGTTGGCGCTGGGAGAGCAGAGAGGAAAAAAGAGGGTGATGGCAGAGGCAGAGCGTCACCCTCACACCCCCAGGGTCACCCCACAGCAGAGCCTGCCTGCCTGGGGACACAGCCGGGGACACCACACCACCAAGCCTGGGTCACTTCCGTTGCGAAAAGCCAAATTAATAACCACAACTAGGAGAGCACGAGGGTTTTTATCACTATCCTCACATTCATGGTCACTGTGTTTCTGCTTTTGTCCTCTGATGCCACCGTAAAAGCCCTAATAATTTGAATGGCTGAAGAGCATGCATCTTGTGCAGATTGCAGTTTCCTCTCTCTGAATCAGGACTGAAATAGGGTAAACTCCAAGCTGCAGATCATCCAGCAAGAGAAGACTGTCAAAGTACAACTACTTTGTAATCTGGGCAGCCAGCAAGGCTCTGTCCTCAAACGAATAAAAACCCCTAATTGCACTCTCCACCCTTGGTGCTGCAGAGGTCAGGGCACCGGCTGACGTTCAGGGCTCTGCACGCGCTGCTGACGATGTCCAGGAGATGCAGAACAGGGTCGTCGCGCAGCAGGGCTGGTAGGACGCACCGCGCCTGCCCCAGCCGCCCTGCGCGGGCTCTCCGCTCCCCATCCCGCTCTCCCCAAAAGCTGGGAATTGGACAGAGCTGCCCGCCCTGCCTGCTGCCAGCACTCGAGCTGTGCCCCAGAAGCTGGCTGTTTATTTCTAGTCGGCACATGCTGCTGAATCGTCCTCCCTGGCATTTCTGCTCCCATTCAGCTCACCTCCCTACGCAGGACGCACTTGCCAACTCTTCCGCGCCGGCTCCTCCCCTGAGCCCTTTCTGGCACCTACCTGCAGCCAGTCCCAACACCCCAGCCTCCCAGGCCAGCAAAAAGCTGGCTGGAGCTGCCAGAGTGTCTGCAGCACCGCCAGAGCTCGACAAGGAAACAATGCTCACCCTGAGCAAGACAGGAGCGGTGCAGACGCGATGCTCTGCCCACGGCCAGCGTGCCCACTGCTCACTCAAGCAAGAGCAGGGAGGGAACAGGAGATGCTAGGACATCAGTGTCTTTGCTGCAGAGGATGCTCTTCAAGACAGACACTAAATATTTTAGTAGGGAAAATAAAATCTGTACCTGCTGCCTCGATAAACACTTCTGTTGGAGCCCCTTGTTCTGCTCTGGATTAATTAGAAAGACTGACCTCCCCCGTGGGCAGGCATGCCAAGGAGAGCCTTCCACCCGTGTCACCCTTCAAGCAACGGGCCAGAACACACCAGAGTAAAAGGTCTGCAGTGACCAGTTTACCCACTGACACCCACAGCCCTGTGGCAGGCATGGGGAAAGCTGAGTGGGGAATTAGCTGCCTCGAGCCCGCCCCGCTTCCCCGTCAAACCAGGACATTCGCTGGACCCTGACTACCCCACTGGGACTCCTGCGGAGAGGAACAAGTCCCTGGAAAGTAAACTTAAGTATCTGTGAAATTCTGTATTTATTACCTAGCTCATTAATCTCTGCTGCAGAAAAATGTCCTCCTGATGTTTTATTCATGATGATTTGCTCCTTGATTCCGAGTCCTCTCGGCTCCTTCTGAGAGCACAAGGACCTGACCTGCAGCCCGGCACTCCGAGGGCGAGGGGCGTGCAGGGAGCACCGGGCTCGTGCCCACAGCGCCCACACGCTGCTCCCTCTTCACTGCAATCTGGCTAAACACGGTTTGACATTTTAAAAAATAATTCTCCGAGTAAATACGCTGGCCCCAGAGCTGACCTTTAAGGGGATATCAAATTGTTCATGCGGAATGAAGGAGGAGCGAGTTCACTCCAGCAGCACGAAGCAAGACAGAAAGGTTGTTAGCAGCCCTGCCAGAGCATGCTCCAGAAGCCAGCCTGACACCTAGCTTGGGCTTTGCTCCTGTAAACTGAGCTAAGGGCTCCTTGCTGTTTATTTGATTCCCATCAATAAGATGCTCTCCTGTATGAATCCAGCAAACAGACTGAGAAAACCTGAACAAGTAGTCCTGTCTGTTAACAAAGCCATCAGGAAAAATCACGCTCGCCGAGTGCCTCGCCGTGGAGCAGCACTCATGACACATGCCAGGAAAGCAGGCACCAGCCTCCAACATGCTAAAAAGGGATTAAAGAAAATCACTCAGACTGTAAAGCATTTCACACCGTGAAAAGAAAAGTGTTTCCCATCAATATTTTAAGTTCCCCTAACATTGCCTCTATTCTGAAAAAGCAAACATTAAATTATTCACCACTCTGCCTGGTTTTATACAATCCATTGCATCTGGGTTTACTCCTCTCCATTAACTGGTGTGCCAGCAGCAAAGGCACAAAACCAGGCACAGGCACCGCATCCCTGCCCTGGACAGCTCGCAGCATCTGAGCAAGCGTCTGGAGGGGACGGGCAGCAGCGCCCTTGTGGACATGGAAGCTCCGAGGACATGACAGACAATGGGTTTGCAGCCCATTGACTCATCTGTGTCCTAAGAAATGAGCTTTAATTATCTGGTTTAAGTGTTCATTTTGTGTCCATTAATAATGTGGTAATTTAGCATCACTCCCTGCAAACAGCAGGCAGCTCTGTCGGGAGAGACTGGGGTCAGGAGATGAGTGCTGCCAAACGCGCAGCTTCAGCACGGACAAAGCTGGTGCCCAGAGGTCAAAAAGCCAGCAAGAAAAGATGAAGTCACATCAGAGCTCAGGCAGCGGAAGATCTTTGCCCGGACAGAGCTTGAGGCACACGGAGATGCCAAGGAGCTGCTGCTGGCCTCCGGGGACGGCTGATGGGGAGCAACTCTGCTTTGGTGCAAACCACTTTTCTACTCCACCCCACGGTGTGATTCACGCCAGGGCCCGGATTAGCGCAATCGGCTGCTGTGACAGAGCCGAGGCAAAGCCTGACCGACCGCGGGGTCGCGCAGCAGACCAGAAGCAGCAATTTGCACCTGCTAATTTGTGTGAACTGGCACCAGAGAACTGCGGGCTGCGCCGCGGGCTGCAGACCCAGAATCCCAGAGGTGCCCGGGAAGCTGGGACAGCCCGAGCACGTGGCAAAGCACACAGCAAGCTCCAAGGAAGCGGGGAGCCTCCAAGGGAGCCCATGCTCGAGCCGCTGCGAGGCTCCAATGCCACCATTGCAGGCGGCGGAGAAGCTGGGGAAAGTCAAAGAACTCAGCAAAATAATTTGCAGGTTGCAATCTGCCCGGGCATCGGCAGCCCGCACCGCTCAGCCCCTTCCTCCCACCAGCACAGACCACTTCCAGGCCCGGTTCTCGCCCCATGTGGGGCAAAGACCCCGCGTGCCCCCGCTGCTGGAGCCACTGGTGCCCCGCCGCCCCTTCTGGGGGCTCAGCTGGAGCGCACCAGCAGCGGGCGTGCACGGAGCAGCCTGCTTCAGAGCACCTCGTTCAGCACGAACCACTTCTCCACAGTCTCAGAGAGAAGAATGCGTTTCGGCACTGGCTGCATTATTAATCTGCAACAGATTTAAAAGCCCTTTAAGATAGGAGCCGATCCCTGCCGGGAATATAAATGACATTGTCCCACAGTGTACATTTACATAGCTAATGCTGCTCCACTCCTGCAGGTAAACAGCTCTGTTCACTCCTCAAACACTTTTGTTTAGTCCCATGCTGGGGCCAGATTAGAAAAAACACGGTATTAATTTTGCCTCCTGTGGACTAAATAGCATCTTTTCTTTTCCCCCGCAAATACAATGAACAAACTGCTAATTCCCTCTTGTGAATGCTGAAAGGGAAGGGCAGTGTGAAAGCTGCACTTAGAGCTATATTTAGAGGAGCCGGGATCTGACAGCTAAATAGGGTCTTGTTTCTTTGTTGAATTTTTCC
This sequence comes from Chauna torquata, assembly GCA_013399475.1. Classification (NCBI taxonomy): domain Eukaryota; kingdom Metazoa; phylum Chordata; class Aves; order Anseriformes; family Anhimidae; genus Chauna; species Chauna torquata. Next base: position 184,021 of record VXAL01010535.1, on the reverse strand, counting down.
TCTGAATCTGCATATCTGGAGTCAGAGCTTTCCTGCTGCTGCCAATGACATCCCTGAGACCATCGTATCGCTGCCATGAAAGAAGCCACCTCTGCTTCAGGCATCCCCAAAGTCTCGCTTTCTCCTTATCTCTGGCCCCATCCAGCACTTCTGTGATGGGCTTGAACAAACGGGAGCCCCAGGGCTCGGAACAGGAGGAGCAGAAGAAAGGAGCAGCTCCAGCCTGCGAAGGGACACTTCAGAAGCAAAACACTCAAGGGTTTCAAGAAGCTTCCTGAACCTCAGCTGCTCAGCTAATTCTGAGCCACCATCTGCATCCGGAGGCTTGACAGCTCGACAAGAGACATTGATTTTGAGCAGATTACAAGATTAATTATGCCATATTCTTTATGCATACTTCAATTCCTTCGGGAGCATACAGTGTGGAGTAAGGGGGTGAGATTCCCACTTACCCAGAGGAAAAGTTGCAATAAATGGACTGACAGCTAAGGCACGGGCTGGTATCATGGACGTGTTGCTTTGTTCCCTGCGGAGGACAGGGATGGGCTGTCCTCACCCTGCCTCAGGCTCTGCCCCACCACCCACACGGGAGCCTCTGCAGAAACCTCTCACATCGGACGTTGTTACGCTCCCACCCTCCCTAGCGCATACACTGGCTCAGGAATAACCTGAGCTCCAGGACAGCTCTTCCCGGAGCAAAACCTCTCCTTGAACAGCAACGACCCTAATGAGGAGTGACACCTCCGCTGAGGGCGGTCTGTGGCACAGCGTCCACCCAGTGGATTCACAGGAATTATGATGGGAGAGAAAGCAACAACACAAGCAAAACCATTTGATCAAGTGGTGGGAAAATTATTTATAACAAGATCAAAGTTTAATCCCTTCAGATGAAATTGTTGGCCAATTCCTGCCAAGAGGTATGTGAGGATCATCCGTCTCCATTAACCATGGCTTGGCAAAAGGGTTTCATGCAAATTAATAATGTAGCCGCAGAGGAGCAGACAAGGACACAAGAAGCCAGCGCTGATCTTCCCCAGGCACGGCCAAGAGCTGAGCAGAGAACAACCCCTCTGCAGCCAGCCAGGGCCGCAGGCTGGAGGGATGCTCACTTCCCCTCGTGCTAAGGGACCACAAACGTGAAACCTAAAGTGGGACACTTACAGTCAGAAATTGTGCCGTGGAGCAGCATAGAAAAGAGAAAATAATTTCCATTTCCAAAGGATAACTGATATTTGAATTATTCTGTTTTAAGGAGTCTGATAATGAATGGGTTGAAAACACCACCTATTTGAAGGTGCTTTCTGTGACCTGCAAACTCAACCTGCAGCTGCTCATAGCAGCCTCGTCCCTCTCCCAGCCCGGGCTGTCACCAGCTGCTGAGCGGCTTGGGGCTGGCAAGGGCAGCAGGTGACAGGGACAAGCCAGGGGCTCCTCCAGCACCGCACACACCACATCCTCACCGCCCCAGCTCGCGCGAAGCCCCGACCATACCCGCGAGCCCGGTGGAGACGTTGACCTCGGCATACGGCTGCCCCGCCAGCGGGCTGACGGCCGAGACGCCGTTGAGGGCCACCACGCGGATGGTGTAGTTGGCGTGAGGCAGCAGGTTCACCAGCGTGACGGTGCGCTCCACCAGCCCCGTCTGCTGCGGCACGAAGCCCACGCCGCTGCCGCACTGCTCACAGCCGCCCCGCGCCGCCGGGCACCGGCCGCACCACAGGCTGTAGGTCAGGTCGCTGCGTCCGCCCGCGTCCGCGGGGGCACTCCACTGCAGGACCAGCGAGGACCGCCGCAGGCTGTAGACCAGGTCCCTCGGGGCGGATGGGGGACCTGGAAGGAGAAGAGCATCCGTGTGCCGGGAGCTGCCTGGGAAGGAGGGCAAACCTGTGGGTCCCTCTGCAGCTGGGGCTTGGGGACGTCAGCAGGGACATTGGTGGTGGTGGGGCGAGCCCTGGTCCTCTGGCTGCGGCTGCACATGGGCTCGCAGGATGGAGGACCCCACGGCGGGCTCCTCGATGGGTAACGTGCCGCACACAGCCAGCCACGGCTGACACAAGGTGTGAGGAGCATCCAGCCAGGCTGGGCACCTCTCCCTGCCATCCCACCCAGGCTCAAGCCCAGCCATGCGTGGGCGTACCAAGCTTCTCACCGCTGTGCAGGTTCCTCTACCACATCCATCACTAGAGGAGCAGGGGTCCAATCCAATTAACTAGAGGCCATCTAATTAAAATCTGCAAACTATATTAACTACATGACTGTGCCCTAGTTTTACCAGTAATTGCCTGCAAGCCTGACTGCATGTCTACCCCAGCAGACCTCAGCCTCAGCCTGGGAGCCCCATGGACCAAGGAGAGCCCCTCCATCCTCCCCGCGGTCCTGCCCTCCGTCGCTTCACAAAGAGCCAGCGCTTCAGCGAGACGTACGTGTGCAGGAGGCAGATGGTGGGTCCGACGGAGACCTGGAGTAGTTCTTCTGGCACGAGCAGAACGTGGAGGCTTCCTCATGCGTGAAGCTGTGCTCAGGGCAAGGAGAGCAGAGAGGAAGACGGAGTGAAAGCTTGTAAAATCCAGGAAGGCATGCTGGAAAGAGAGAAAGGGAGTTAGAGAAAGAACAGCATGAGCTGAACAGGGGCCACAGCAGATGACTGCGCTGGCCCTGGCCCTGGGACTTCTTTGCCTGCTGCTGGCCAGCGGACACCACCCTCCAAGCTACCTGCCACGAGTGCTTGTGTGATCCAGGCACCAAGGCAGATGTCCGTTTGGTTTGACCCAGAATGGACATTTTGATGCTGTCACTTCGTGCTGATGTCCAGGGCTGTGGGACCCTTTCAAGGCACTGTAGAGGCACTGGAGGAGTGACGTCCGTTGGCTGGACATCAGCCGGAGTGATGCATGAAGGGGGCTGGAAGCTACGGAGGGATTTGGAGGAGTAGGTGGTTGCAGAAGGATGCAGGATGTGGAAAACACATGGCTTAGGGATCAGTCAGGTGAGCAGAGCAGAAATTACACGGGAACTGCAGCAAGACTTACCAACAACCCAAAAAGGGAAGGAATATTGCAAATTGAGAAGCCGGAGAACTCATCGGTCACCAGAGCTTCCTGCAGCAACCCAAGGCACACCGCCATGTCGCTGGCAGCTGTGGCTTCGTCACCGCAGATTATGCAGCGGTCGCTGCAGGCAGTGAGGTACGTGCTGAAGCCAAATGACAGCAGCAGAAATTTGCTTTTATAGGCCATACACAGGCTTCCTTTATCCTTTGAAAAGTGTCTTTGATATTCAAACAAGCAAGTGGTTCACACAGTGGTCAAGGATTTGCTTGATCTTTACCACAAGCAGCACACAGTGTACAAGCAATACCCCTAGCAGGACACCCAGGAGCTAGTTCTGCATGAAAGACAAGTTACTTTACAAAAACCAAGCTGCAAAACCCCATAAAGCTGTTTGCAATAGCTTCAGTTTGACCCTGCAACAACATCTGAAAAGGAAGCAGCCTGCAAACAAACGCATTCTGCTTGGCTTCACCTCTTGATGTGGGGCTGCTGCCTGCCACCTCTCCATCAGCTCCCTGAATATTCAGACTTGTGAAGTTCCTAGATGAACAGCTCCCTGAACACAGTCCCCTCTCTCATCATTTTTAAGGAGTTGGCTGCTGAGACCGTTCCTTTTAAAGAAGATTATTCCAGTGCACTCTGGTTCATTAGTTTTTCACATGACATAAAACTGGCAGCTCCAGCTGTGATCTGAGGACAAAGTACCAGACAGCACCAGAGCAGAGAAGATTCTTGCACGGGATGCTGGAAACGAGCAAACATTTGTGGGGGACATTATTTCATCCACCTTTAGAAATTCAGTGCACCGTGATTGCGGACGGGGAGGGAACCAGCACTGCCACTGCGGCTCCTGCTGGTCCCTTTGCCCCCAGCCGCTGGCACAGGGACAGCCAGCTGCTTGGCAGAGCCACGAGCAGCAGTGCGCAGGAGAGATTTCTGCTTTTGTTAGGTAACAGATGCAGCCTTTCAAGAGCCGCCTGAAAGCCTTGCTCCTTGCCACACAAGGTCTCTGTCGCCCAGTGCAAGCAAAGCCTGCAGAAAGCGTCATGTTTGGCCACTTCAAGCTTATTCCGGTTGCGCCCAAATAATGAAGAGAAGCTTCCTGGTATCAGGAATGGAAATCGGTGTTTTCCAAAAGATGTGGACTTTGTGTCACATTTCTATGGGAAAACTGAATCGTTAAACTGTTAAAAATGGAGAATAAAAAAAAAAAACTTTAAAAAACAGCAGCCCCAGCGTGGGACCAGAGAGCCTACAGCTTTGCATCTGCCTCTCCCAGTTCCCTGGCTGCACGTCTCCAGGACCAGATAAAGATGACCTTTAAAAGCACAGGCTTGACAAATGCAACAGAGGAGTAATATTAAGACAGTGTGCCACAATGCGCAATAAATGTCATTCCTTACTTAGGGTGCTAGATAACACACAAAAAACTAGCAGCTGCTAATTACTTCCAAAACTTCCAGCTTCCTCTTTGTGTTTGAAAAACCAAAGCAAAACTAGCGTTACGCTAATATGCACGGCAATGTATTCAGCTTGCATTGCCTTTAGTTCAGCAGTACTGACCACAACACAGGACAGAAATACCACCAGCGGCACACCAGAGATCCCACAGCGCTTCACGCACAACGCGGCGTTTGCACACAGACCCCGGGCTGGGCTGAGCTCCAGCGGGCTTCGCTGCTGCTCATCCATCCCAGCCGCCCGCCTGCTGCGGCTTCGGGCAAGGCGCGGAGCTCCCCGTGGAGCATCTCTCCACGGGGAGAAGCTTCTCATTACGGCATCAAAGCCTGAATGCTGGCATCAGGTTCCTGCTCGTACCCTTTGTCAGGCAGAACAGAAAAATCAATCTTGTTTACAAACTCGATGGGACCTGAGGAGTAAAACCAGTGAACATACTGCCGTCATACCCCAGAGTTAAAGGCGAGCCTGGCAGTCACATGAATTTGACATCTCGTGTTAGGAAATTGAACGTTTTCAATTAGAAGCATCTTCCAGGCAGTTCCTCCTTGTCTTCTAATAGCTAGGAGATGTAAGTTTACAAAAGCATCTCTCAGACGGTGTGTCAGTTCACAACTGCACAAACCACCCCGATTCACGCAGGCACCACGACTCCGCCGCACAGCCCCGGGAGGTCTCACCCCGCCTGCAGGGCTGGAGGCTGGGAGCCCAGAACCTCTATCTTCTTTTCAGTCTTCTCCAGATCAAGATGAAGCAGAACTCCCCTGACCTTCCTGCAATACATACAGATGCCCAAATGTTTTAGACGTTGCCAAATTCTTTAGTGAAATCACAGCCAGTAGCAGGGAGTGCTGCAGGCTCATTACTTTCTGTGCACTTGTTAATTTTCTTCCTTGGTTATCCCATTCTTGTGCTCCAGATAGAGAACAAAAGCACCCTAGAACATTTGATGCATCATATGCGCATCCCAGTTTCTTGTCTCAGATAAACTCCTCCTCCATCTCGTCCCACAAGTGTTTCTCTTGACCCCCAGCTGTTTTAGGTATCCCCGTTATTTCACAGAGCTCATTTTTGCAGTGGGTACACGGCAGCTCTTGAGAGATCAGACCATCAATTTGTAGAACAAAATTATTTTTTGTACACAATTTTCTATCCTTGTCCTCTGGTACTACCACAACTTAATTATTAAAGAATAAAATCCAATAATGCCTCATCTTAGAGCCAAAGAGAAGCAGCTGGGTGGGTCAGACAAATTAATTGCCTCTCTCCATCTCCAACATCTCTGCCCACACGAGTTGCTCCCTGTTCACCAGGCATTCCTGATTCATTTCACCGAGAGCACGCGTTCCCTCCTTGCTACCACACTGTTTATGCACACGATCAAGCTAGCAGCAGAACACGCAACGTGGATTTGTGCTGCAGCCCCAGGAAGGGTTTCTCTTGCAGACACATCTGCTGCAGCTCTTGGACGCGAGCAGACGACTCTACCATGAGCAAAAAGCAGTATCCTCTCCCATGCGCAATCTTGGCCATAGAGAGAGCAGGGGCAATTAAGGACTCCGAGAGGCATGAAAAAGGCATGTTTCCTAGTCAGCTGTCACGGGACAGCTTTAATTCCCCCTCCCCAGCAGCACTCAGGCTTCTGCACCTCGCAGCACCACGAAGCCTGCCCACTCGAGGGTGCCAGCAGTGGCTCCCAGGCTCGACCTTCCTCTGCAACCTGCACCCTGACCCAGAGCCACGGGGGACTGGGGAGGCTGCTTCTTCACCAGCAAGGATCTCAGCATTTTCTAAGCTGCAGTAAGCTGAGCGTACAAGTTTTGCCTTAAAAAATAGCAAGAGAGTTCCCTGGCTGAGATCCTGATTTATCGGCAGAGGGGCATCAGAGTTTGAGCAGCTTTATCTTGTTAATTGATGAGCAGTGATTAAAAGCAACTCACTAAGTGCATCAAGCAGGACAACTGACTGCAGCTCTGCAAGCTTTGGAGTTGATTGCAGTTTCTGTTCAAGTGAAGCATGGCCAAGATTTTGCATGCAGCAGTAAAATGAAGTTATTAATCACCTTGGCTGTATTTACCAACTGGCCAGTAGCCTGTTATGATGAGCACTTATGATACCCATCATTGCAACAGCTGACTACCTCAAACAATTAATTTAACCTTGGTTTTCTTTTTGAAGTACAGGAACATTGACCACTCTCAAGCAGGGAAGCTGGGACAGGACGCTTGCACGATTTGCACAGTCATAAGAGACAAATAGGACTGAAAATGGGGCTCAGGTCTCTGGAGGTCCAGTTGTTCACAGCCAAAGAGAGAAGCTGACCCTGTGAAGGGTCACACCTTCACAGCCTGCTTCTGCAACTGCTCTGCATGTTGCTTTACACACTTACAAAGGAAAACAGATGGTTTTTAACCAAGGGAGAGCAAAGGACTGAGTCCTACCCCAGTAGCCTATTGTGCAGGCACAGCTCCTGCGAGCTGTACCCCAAGGAGCAGATAAGCTCAACGCAAAGCTGCTGTCCAGAGAGCATCCCGCAGCCCCAGGGCTGCCCTGTGCAACCTTATCGAGAGCAGCGCTGAGCAGCACGCCTCTGCCTGTAATTGCCTTGGCAGCAGCTCGCCTCCTAGGGAAAAGCCAGCCTCCTCGGAACGAGCAGGAAGCCCGGGTGAGCCTGCACAGAGGAAGCCCAAGCGGACGCTCACCCCCTGGGTCCTGGCACGCTCGGCCCCCACGCCTCCTCAGACATGGCTTCGCCACGCACATCCCTCATGTCCGTCTGTCGTGCCCATCCCTCGGGCTCCTTGCTGCAGCACCGCGCCGTCCGTCCATCCGTCCTTCCCCAGGCTGGCACAAGTGTCTGGCTGCTCTGTGTGACGGAGCAGCACCAACTGCAAAATGTTTTGTAAATTAGGCAGTGGGTTTTAACAGACAAGTGCGAGCAAGGAGACATTCACTGACACTGCCCCAGACAAGTCAGCAGGGTCCAGTGAAACCAAAACTCCATTTCCTGCAGCTTATCAGTCTTCTAGTTAAAAAGTGTTCATCGTTTTGCAGAGAGGAAGGGGCCAAGACCTAAGCAAATACTGAAGCTTAGCATAAAATATTGAGAGGATGAGCACAGATAGAAAACTAAATACCAGGTGGAAATTGCATCATATCATGGATTTAGGAATAAAGCTACTTAACCCAGACAACTTCATGATAATGTCAACAGAAAAGTCAGACAAAACCTATCAAACACTTCCCACCTACTTCCGTCACTGGAAAAATGTGTGCACACATGTGCAGGGATGTATTTGTGTCTTCGCCTCTCCAGTCACGCTGTGCTATGCCACACCATACGAAAACTTGCCTTTGGATTGGAAGTTTTAGCTTTTACCCAGAGCTAAAAGCACCTATTGCATTTTCTGTCCCGCGGAGAAGCTGCTCAGCAGTATGCTTCATCTCAGATCCAAGAGCTTTAACCACAAACACTGTAGTGGAACTTGGGTGCATAATGAAGTGTTCTCCAGATTTGTCTCTGCTGTCCTCCACTCTTCTGCTCTTGGAAAGCCTCAGACTCAACAAGTCCAGAGGAGGCTGTAATAGCAGTCAGAGAAGGAAGCAGATTACTTTTCTGCTAATCGCATTAACACAGCAGATCCAGGACACCATCCCAGCCCTCGGATCTGCAGAATGGTTTCTGCCAGCACCTTCCCCTCCAGCACAGCTCCCCAGACAAACCCAGCTCCCGATCCCACCGCACAGAGGGGACAGAACAGGACAGGACACCCCAGCTTAGAGCAGCCCCGTACCAACGCACACCATGCGAGCGCCTGGCTCGGACCACTGAGCTGGGCAGCGTGCTCGGGCAGCAGGAGGTGTTCATCATCACGGCCACGCTCACCCTGCAGGCTGCCTGATACCATTTTCACACATTAGAGTTTGGCGGTTTGTTTCTGCCCTGCTCAGCATTCAATCTGAACGCTTTTAATGAGTTCTGCCTTTTTGTTTTTCTACCCAAACTGTCTCAAGCCAGCTTGTTGACCCACAAACCTCGCAGATAACTGGGAAAAAAGGAAAAATAAGGAGGGCACTGCCTGCGTTAGCACTATTGAACTTTTTCATGTTGCTGAATTCCTGCAGATAGCGGAAGAGCCACGTGCTTGCCAGCATGAATCAATAACGCCTGCAGTTTCACCCAAAACGCCTATACAGTCATTTATAATTAACACTACAAGTCGGTTGTCTTCCAAAATCAATTCCTTTCCATTTTTTGTCGTGAAATTGTATTTGACAAAGTTCATCCACTTTTAATATGTGTTAATTTTCTCTGCTGGAAGATGCATCCACAAGGCAGCCGATCAGGAAAGGCAGCAACCGGAGGAAGGGAGCAGCCGGCTCTGAGGGGGGCAGCAGCGGGACCCCACATCCCCGCCACCCTCCAACCCTGGCTCAGCAGCGTCTTCTGAGGCTTTTTGGGTCTTGCACTGAAACACCAGTGGCTCCCACAAGAAGGACAGCTGCACCGTGCTGCAGTGCAAGGCTGGGGCTGCAAGCAGCATCCCCCATCATTTGCTTGCTGCTCGGCAGCACTGGCTGTCACCTCCCGGGGTTCCTACGTCCCACAGCAGCACGATTGGCCTCGTCACAGAGGTGCAGCGTGTCCCGAGGGCTGCACAACACGAGGAGGTCAAGGACCCCCGACAGACCAAGGGTCTCCCCCCAGGAAGCGACCAACTCAGAGGACCGGCCCTCCCTGAGCCATTTGGTTTGCACCCAGCAACAGTCCAACTTCCAATTGCAACCGTCAAAATTAAATGGGAAAAACAATACAAAACTCTACACGTTACTGATAAGGGTCTCAGCCGCACTGTGTCCAAGCTGGAAACCACCGCTCCGCTGGGCTGGAGGGCTCATCTGATGGGACCTCTGTCCCACTCCTTTGCCCTGGAGCAGCGCAAGGCTCTGCATAGCCCCCAGGCAATCCACTCCTCCTGCCGACACGGTTTTATCTGTGCTCTTTCTAGGATTTCCTTTCCTATCACAGCAGCCCTTGCAAAAAAGATCACATGGAGACAGGCTCTGGAGCGCATCCTCCCAGCTCCTCTGTGTTCTCACTTCCCCTCATACCTTCACTAGAATCTTTTCAGCCCTCAGGGCTCGCTTTACCCAGAGTTTTTCCTTACAGCACTGAAGACAGGTTTTACAAACCGTATCCCATGAGAAATACTAACTGTACACCCAGAGTCGCTTCCCCACGCAGCAGATTCCCCAGCTCGAGCAGCTCCCCATGTGTGCTGGAAACCCCCTGTCCCAGGGGGAAGCAGGCGGCCGCCCCAGCAGAGCGGCCCTGCGCTGTAGTGAGGGCAAACGCTAAGAAATCCGCTCCTCCTGGTGTAAAAGCGCAGGTCTCTGTGCAGATGGTGTACACAGACGTTATTTCCAGGAGGACCAAGAGGAAATGTGTCTGGTCCTGTGATTAACGCACATTAAGGTACGTGCGAGCCCTTCCCGAGCACCAAGGAGAAGCCCTCTGCTCCTGACGCAGGCTGCTAGCAGACGGCACACGACAAGCCTGCATCCGTGTCAATCCCTCCAGTCTCTACAGACTCGCTTTCTGTTATCACCAGTCATATAAAATATGAAACTGTTCTCACTGCCGTCTCTCACAGGAGCTATTGCTAGGCTGACCCCCCCAGATCAGGCTGGCACACCCAGCCTCCATCCGTCTTAATTCCATTATCAAGCCGAGCAAGTCACTGGTTATTATGTTCCAAACATTTCATCGAAACATCGGCAGAGATGCACTTCATGTCAGCACAGCATGAGTGACAGGGTGGCAGGGACACCGAGGGCTTCGTAGAAAGATGCCCGCATCTCCCAGGCACCCCAGGGCTGAGCTGCGTTCCCCTCTGGATCCTGTGCGTGCTCCTGCTGCCAGCAGGTTTGCAAGCCGGGGCTAAGAGGTGGGCTCCTTCTGGACACCCAACCGCTTCTGCATGGGGGCCCACGGAGCCTGCTTGCCCCTCCCGGGGCTGTGCTGAGGCTAGAGCAGAGGGGCCCGGTGCCCCCGTGCATCCACCAGACCCTCGCTGCTGACCGAGCCGCCCCAGCACCCCCCGGCAGCACCCACGCGGTCCGTGCCCGCCTGTCCCACCCCAGCAGCAGCAGCTTTTGGCCACGCAGGCAGTTGTCCGCATCTCAACAGCCCCAGCAGCAGTTCCCAGCGCCAGGGGCTGACTTCTGGGTCTCACGCTGCTTTTGCAAACTTTCGGCAGGGAAGGAGCCAGCCACGAAACACCCCTGGTTTCTCAGTACCAAAGAATCAACACCAGGAACCTTCTCCAGCAGAGAAAGGCAGGCAGCAGCCTGAGCGCTCAGCCTCCCCAGAGCCGTTTTTTCTGCTCAGGTAAGCACATCATTTCCCGTGCTTTCCTTACGAGGTGATCCGGGACGATGCCTGCCGGCCCCCCGCCGCCCCGGGGAGGCATCGGCTGCTGTGAGATCTGGCAGCAGATCTGCTCGACCCAGCGGACCCTAAAAGCCACGTGCTTTGCCAGAAGAGGGGAACTGGGCCCTAGCAGAGCAGGGCTGCTCGGCTTGAAGAGATGCCCAAGAAGACAGAGCTGAATTCCATAAAATCACTGACAGTGTGGCGAAGAGAGCGCCGTTATTCACCATTTCACAGAACACAAGGATGAGGGTGCAGCTAATGAAATTATCAAGCAGCAGGCTTAAAACAAACAAACACAAACCCATTCTCTTCATATAGCATGTAATTAAATTAAACCCCAGACACAGACTTCAGAGCCTCTCCTGGCTCACAGACCTGCTCTCTCTGAGCACTGCAGTGAGCATCATTCTCCAGAGCTTCACAATTGCTTTTCCCCACCACCACCCCCAACAGAAAGCTCAGCATCCGTGCTGGTGCCCTGGAAGGACGGCTGTCAACGAGTGCACGCAGACAAGGACAAGTTGCCCCATACCAGACAGGGCACCTTGTGCAAAACATAGCAACAGAGTAAAGTTTCAGTAGCATATTGAGCAGGTGAAAGAGCCTTGTCAACAAACGTCCTCGGGTAATAGAGAGGCTCCTGCCTTCCCTGTACATGCTGGGTTTGCAATCTTGCCTTGTCTTATTGCAAAAACTGTAATCAATACTTTGCAGGCAATGAGCGATGCTGTTACAGAGCCCCACTGTGAGGAAGGGAAAGAAATCTTGTCCAATCTCCGTGCCCATGCAGAAGGGACAAAGTCAGCGGGAGGGAGAGATCAATACGGGCACTGATCAGGTCTCCACTCCTCTCATCTTGGTGCCTTACCTACCAGGATGGGTGTCCCAGGCTGTGCCAGCCTAAAGAGAATTCAAAGGCAGTTTTTCTCCTGATTTTTTTTTTTTTAATAACTGTTTTTCAATAATACTTTTCAGCAGCCTACAGTCCAACACATTTCCAGCATCTCTGAAACCTTTAGGACAATGCTACTCTATAATTTTAGCCCTTGTTAAATAATTTGAGAAGTACTGAAATGAAAACCTATGTCCGGAGGCTAGATCTTTGTGCATCTCCAACAATGAGCTCTTAATAGCTGAAATTAAATTCAGTGATTTAGTCTAGAGGAAAATTAAATACCCAAGTATATTTAGTAAGGCAGTCCTGAAACATCAAAATTCATTCAGAACCAAGAATACATTCACTTGAATTCAGTGCCACAGCAGTACTGAACAGAAACTCATTGCTATTTATGCAGGAATTCTCCTCAAGGACACGCTAACGCAGGCGCATCCACTGAGCCAAATGCAATTTACTGTTGTCTTTTCCAGTTCCCTAAGGTACCTACCAAATTACTCCCATGCCGAGGGCTGGCCGACCTGTGTGTCCAACGCACCCTGCTCCTGCCAAGGCTTTCGTCCATGCAGAGCTCCCCTCGCTGTGGGTGGGATAGGTTTCCCTCTGTATTTCAACAGAATAGCCAGTGCGTCCATCGAGCAGCCAGGCATCTATAACCTTAAGCCTGACAAGAATTCTGCAAACGAATTGTGATGCTTGTAATTTTCTGAGTAGTTTGCTCTAAAATTAAGTGTCATAGAGTAATTTGTGTCTAGCTCTGCCACAATTTCCATAGCCGTAATTATTTCAGACACACTATACTACAGCAATATACCATGCAATCCAGAATAATAAATATCTCCAAGCTTGATCATTACTCCAAAAAGAGACTGAAGGGAGAGCATATTTTATATGGGTGTTTCGTACGCACGACTGATGGAAAGAGGCATCTACCATAAGGCATCACAGGTTCCCCAGAGGCTGCTAATGGCCGGAGGGAGGCAGATATTCAAAATTCATTCAGCACCACGCTCTCCACGCCTTACAAACGGTCACTTTGCTCAGGTCACAAAGGTGCTCCAACCACGCTCTGCTAGAGCTCAAGACCCAGAAGGAGAAAGCCAAACCATAATTCAGGGAGGAAACCAAAGCATAAATTTCCTCGTCAATTACTCCTTCAGCAACAGGCACAGATTTACTCCCTCGACCCCCTCTTGTTGTGTCGTCCTCATTTCACATTCCGCACACCAGCAGCACGGCCACGGTGTGCCTGGCTCCAGCCCTGAGGAGTGCTGCTAAATCTGAGCATCAGCGCTGTCCCGCGAGCAGCACGTGGCTGCGCAGTATGCCAGCGGCTGCATCGAGGATGGAAGTGAAGCCTAGTGCTCGGTGTGGAGTCCCAGGAGAAAAAATAAATTTATTATGCATAATACCCTGGCATCAGTCAGAAGATAAAATAAACTCCAGGAGCACATACAGGTTTGTAAGCTAATGTATAAAAGATGAAACAAATCAAAAGCCCCAAGCACTGTACAGTTGGATCCATCTTCTTTGTACTTAAATGGAAAAGCAGATCTTAGGCTTCAGGAGGTATCTTTGCACTAAATGACAGAATATTGCAATTTTTTATTCTAAATTTCTTTAATTCTCAATCAAACTATTTATTTTCCAACTAAAGCTACTGTAGAGACATGATTTTTTGACAGGACACACGCAACAGAGGAAGACATCCTGCCAGTGCCAATTCCCACTCCCACCCCAAGCTTTTGCTCAGCAAGAGCGAGCCCTGGCCACGCAGAGCACACAGGCACGGGCTGGCAAAGACACACGTTAAGTGCTGTGCTGTGTCAGAGTCCGGATGCCTTTTTAAACCAGCAAGCACATAAAAAGGTGTGAGAGTAGGGTCTTATCATCAATCACATGCCCTGACTGGCTCACGGCTCACAGGGACCTGCGAGTCCTGTACCTTGTCTGAGGACGAAGAACGCACACACGTTCGCCAGGAAAAAGGATGCACTGACCCCACAACTGCCAGAGAAAGGCACTAAGCAACCAAGTAGTGGCAACACTTTGGGGGAAAAACTACACAAGGGAAGACAAAGAGGTGCAGGGACATTCCTCCCAGCTGAAACCGCTGCCTCTCTAGCTTTTCCCGAGACCAAACGGCTGGAGATCTTTGCCCTTTCCATCCCCAAAACCATGCGTCCCCTCCAGAACCATGAGCCAGGGCACGCGGGGTGAAGCTGTAAGCCAGCTGAAAGGCTCCCTGTCATCCCAACAGCCTGCGTGTGTGCTGCTTCTGTTCCTACCACGGGAGAGGTCATTTTTGGTTGCTACTTGACATTTTAATGCTTGTAGTACTTTCAGCTAGCATTTATTTATTAGCAGTGCTCTTGCTTTCCAACACCACCTTCCAGAAGCAGATAACCTACTCAGGAAGTCTCCAGCTCACGTCATCTTCAAACGCTTCCCTTCATCTTCCTCTGCTACCCGCTGGATTCACGGGGCTGATTCCTGGGGTAACATGAAGGACTCGCAGCCAGCTCGGGCTGGTTTAACGCACTTCACGCGCTGCAGTTCCAGCCCCGAGGCTCTCCCCAGGCACTCGCAGCACGAGCATCGCTGACCCCAGCTGCACGCAGCAGAGCTGCCCATGCGCAAGGCAACGTGCACGGTGAGCACGCAGCCCTTGAGACCTACAAGGACACAAGCCCTGCTCACAGCTCGCTGTCATCAAGAGAAGGATGGTGGCAGTAGCTCTCAGGGTCAGGTCATTGCTCTTTTTAGTTTTTTTTTTTGTTTTTTTTTTTTTAATTTGTCTGCTTTTCGTCAGTATAAGGAAACACATCGCCACATCTGGGAGGCACCGAGCAAGCCTGGCAGCAAGGTGCCAGCCGACGCAGTGCTGCTGCCCGGCAGGAGCTGTCCCCCAGGCACATCAGCTCCCAAAGCCACGGCGCAGTCCCGGGGCCGCGGGCACACGCTCCTCTGCCAGTGCAGCCCCCGGCTCCTGCCTTCGGTGCAGCCCCTGTCTCTGCATCCCCACTCTACAGTGGACACAAGGACTGAACGATTTCATTCCCCTCTCCCACAGAAGGGGAGAGACAAGTGCTGCCATCCAGCAGGAGCAGCCAGGTGTCAAAGGCTTTTCATGCGAGTCTCAGGAGACACGTGTAAAGCAAACGGGCCCGACGTCAGAGCCAGCGCTCTCTCCACCTTCAGCTTGTGATGCTCAGCAGCGCAAAGGCAAGGAGTAGAAGGGGAGTTCCGATGGGACACAAGTGGATAGACTGCTTTTTTAAAACAGCAAACGCTTTCCCTATTTTAGCACTTCCCTTTGGAAAATAAAAATCAAGGACTTTTACTGCAACCCTGGTTTTTGCAGAAAAACTTCCTGCCCTAGGCAGTTTTGAGGAGGACGGATCTGGCGCTGGGGCAGAGGCAGCGCTCTCAGCGATGCTGCCTGGGACACCTTTACAGGCAGCTACTGATGAATCCAACCAGAGCTCACAGCAGCTACTTGTCGCCTGCTGCACAGCATCCAGCGTGCGCTAGATTTTGCATCACTAGGAGGTACCGTTAGCTAAGACTGCCTTCTTCTAACGACTGCCGACCCAGGCACTCGCACCAGGCAAGTCCCTGCCTCATCCCTGCATTTTGAGACCAGCAGTGCCAGCTGCTCGCCTTGTAAAGCCCCAACATCCCCCACACACAAGTAGCCAGGGATGAACAAACCGAGGATGGTCCCTGCGTGCTGGGGAAGCATCGCAAGCTGCACCGGGGATGTCAAACCTGCCCCTTCCACCCCAACCAAATTCACTTGAAAATGTATTTTAAAAATCCCAAAGAACTAGCAACTATTTTTCTCCCTAAAACTGGCTTCGGTAATTCTCTGCACAGAAGGGACGAGGTGGCTAATCAGATCATCACCCGCTGCCGAGCCGCCCTGCACAGCTGACACCAGCACGGGCTGCCCCAGCAGCACAGCACCAGCTTCCACCGCTCCTGTCAAAAGCGGAGGGAAATAAATTGAGGAGACTTAACTACAGCACAAATTTACGTTTCTGTCAAAGAAGAGTGGCTGACAGCTATTTTTGGAAACCGGTCTCCATCATATTAATTCAACTTCTGGTTGAGGTTGTCTCATTTGCAACAAAACTGGCTGGTAAATATTAACCTTGGGCTTTGTTGAAATTCTCCTTGCAGATATTACAAGGGATTGGATGGAAAAGATCAAGCACAAAAGACAACTTCACAGCAAACATCAGGCAGATCATCTGCATCATGGTTTCATTTACACAGAAGCTGTTGCAATACTTTGCAAAGTAAATGGCATGAAGGGGCCACAGCATGTGCCTGACAAAATTAAGGGTAAAAAGACACCAATGCTGAGAAGCCAACTGCAGACGAAATAGGGATGGACAGATGATGGTCCAGAGTGCAACGGGACTTTCCACCTGCCCACCGTGCAGCTGCTGGAGATAGGTTTTAACATCACAGTAAGCACGGGCCAGCATCTGGCTATAGATATATATCAGACAAGAAAAGCAGTCTAAATGTATTTACAGTGACAGAACCTCTCCTCTTATTTGAGAGTAGATGTTAAACAGATGCTAAAGCCGTTCACTTCCACCCTGGAGATGGCTGTGTTTCAATGATCACTGAAATGATTCATCAGAAACGTGCAAACCCAGGAAAGCCTGTCAGGTACTCTGGGATCTCTTCAGAGAAATGGTGTTACATAGGAAGACGGACAGCGAAAGGCTTGGCTTTACTGCAGCAGCAATTAGCAGTGCCGTAAATCCTATTAGTCTTTTTTCCTCTCTCCTAATTTCAGTGTGAGGATACAAATGTTCTCTCAGCAGCAGGATGATTTCAGCACCTAAATCACCATTACAAGGAGGCTAGCTTTGTGATTTAATTCAAACCCAGATTCCCAAGTTCAGCAGGAAATAAAGCTAATTATTCCTTACAGAGAAGCCCTGCACTTCCCCTGCCTCGTCTTTAAGCTCTGCTTCCGCTACAAAGCTCAAAATGAAGCCCAGCCCTGCCTGCTACCCTTCCTCTCGCCAACGTTCCTCCCCATCGCCTTCACTACACCGAGGGCTCCTGCAGCAGCGTGCGCTCAGCCGCACTGACCACTTTGGCAGGGGTTCAGACTGGCCAAAGGCCCCCAGCGTGGCGATCACCCGGATAACACGACCTGCACGGCCGCGTGGCATCGCCCTGTCCTTGCAGAGGTCATCAGCGCGCGCCCATGATCTCGGAGCAGGAGCACAGCGGGGCACCTGGCCTTGAGGCGACCGGGAAACTCCTCATTCACTTCTGCCATCCCCTTTCCTTTAGATTTAGAGCCAGTGAGCTGCAGCATGCGCTTGGGCTGCAAGAATCATGGTAGAGACTCCAAGAGGATGCATCAGGCTCACACCCAGCATAGCCCTCTTAAGGACCGCGGTGGGAGAGCCAGGCTTGCTGTGCATCACCTGATTGCTTGAGCATCCTCAAACACCCACTGCATTTATCCACCTCCAGCTCAAGGGCTTCTGTCCTTGTTGAGGAATGTCTGCAGTCCAGGATGCTTTCATCAGAAATCTTTTCAAGTTAGTCACTTAGTGCTATGCTAATTTTTTTTGAAAAAAAAAAAAAACCACACACACACATACACACACATACACACAAACTTTCAACTCTTAAAAACTATTTTCTGATATTTGACCAGACATCAGACGCTGCTCCACAGAGAGTGACTAATGACCTGCTTTCTGTGAGAGGGGGAAAAAACTTAATTATGTCCATTAAATTACTTCAAATATTTTTCCTTAGAGAATATGAATTATTTAAACTCAACACAGAGAAACCTGAAACATTAGCAAAAGCCTTCTGGGACTCACTATGTAAATTCCCACTCCAAACAGATGGGGAAAGCATGGCGAGCTGCCATGCAGCCGCTGAAGCAATGAACAATGCCGAGATTTCAATCCGATAGCTTTAATAAGGTCTTTTAAAGGAGGGCACTAAGTGAAAAGCCACTACTGGAGCACTGCAAAAGCCCTTCAAAGTTCAGGGGGAAGGGGCACAGTCAGTATCATTTATATCTGTAAAGCCTCAACCAGCTCCATAAAAGCAGACCTGTTTCCTCCAGAAAAGCTCGCTCTCCTACCGCAGGTGTTAAGCACCCAGACCCCGTACCGCTCTGGGACTTATTTACCCGCTTTCCATCGATCTCCGGCCGCAGCGCTGCAAAGGCTGCGGGCTCTGAGCAGCCTCTCCCCAGGGCGCAGCCTGCACGCTGCAGACCCGGCACCACGACGAAGGAGCCCGCCCAGACCGGCTCCAGCAGCCCCTTGCTACCCAAGATGTGAAAGGAGGCTTTTTCACCCCAAAATATTCACACCAGTACAGTTAAAGCTGCTCCAGTCACACCAGTCCATCCGTACGGGTCCAAGGTATCCCTCAGGAAAACATCAGCGGGGATGCCCGAGAGGAGGCATCGCCCCGCACGGACCGCTCGCCTTTCACAGGCGCGCACACCGCATCCCACGCTCACGCGGCCGGCATCACGCCCAGCTCCTGCCCGCCTTTGAAAGTGAGACCGGAATGGTCACAGCACCAGGTTCGTTAAAGAGACACAGTTAAGGTAGAGGTTATATCTGTTTTTGCAGCTGTTGTTAGAGACAACGTTGCAAGCTGTAAAGTCACAGAATTATTAAGTTATGTCTAAAGCACAGGAACGGGGACATTAATGGTCTAGAGTAACTTCACACCTACAGATAAAGCTGGGGAAAATGCCTGACGGTATTCAGAGCTTTGGCACATCTGCCAGGCCAACGCCATGCTACAGCAGAGCCACCAGCAACGCGCCCTATGTCCCCAGCCGCCACCCTTCAAACGAAGCTCTGGCTGTTAGCTGGGGAGTCACGGTCAGCTCAGAGAACAACACTGCCGACCGAAGGCGGAGCTGCTGGTCCGAGCCATGCTCAGCACCGGGCAGACAGGCACAGCAGTTAGCACAGCCGTCAGCTGCAGAAGGATGCAAACGGCCACTTTACCTCTGCACCTCCCGTCCCTCTCCTCGAAGCCGGGGCTGCACACGCACTTCCCGATGGGGACCAGCCACTCTCCCTCGGCGCTGCAGTGCATCCGCGGAGGATTATCCACGTCCACCTGGGCGTGCTCGACGCAAGTGCCCTTAACTTCCACCAACGTGGCGAAGGCCGTCTCCGCCACCGTGTCCGGAAAAACCGCCAGGTTCTGCACAGTGGCGAGGCACTTCTTGTAATAGACCCTCACGGAGACCAGCGCCACGCAGGCGCCCACGTCCTGGAAGCCCAGGTGGAAGCCTCGCTTGCTCAGGTGTCCGATCTCCCGCAGCTCCGTGTTCAGCTTCATCTTACGCTCGCCCAGGTCCCCCTGCGTGAAGCTCTCATCAGCAGCGATGGTGTCGATCTTCATGTGCTTGCTCTCGTGGATGCTACGGCCCAGGTCGGAGTCGGACTCGACGTAGTACAGATTGAACGTCTCCTTGCAGGTGCCCATCACGCCCGGGATGCTGTTGCAGTCCCGCAGGGTGAACTTCAGCTCGATGAAGATCCTCTGGCCGTCGCGCCTGGCGATCCAGCCCGTCTGCAGCCAGTTGTTCTGGTTGGGCTCCATGACGTTGCAGACCTGGTACGTGCGTATCGGCTTGTAGTTCTCATCCACGCCGCTGATTTCTTCCCACTGTGGAAAGAACACAAAGGCTGTGAGAGCTCAGGAGCTGCCATCAGCGAGAACCCGCTGCCCAAGCAGAAGCACAGCAATCACTATAAATACCACCACCAAAAGCCTCTCCACCTACCAGGCCATTATATCACAGACACTAAAAGTCCTTAATCCACCAAAACCACAAGCTGTAGTCACAGGGCTGTGCTGCAGGACCACCCAACGCCTGAGCTCCTCGCAGAGGTGCAGAGACAGAGGGCAGCGGCATCAGCCCTTCTGAACCCAGCTCCAGTTCAAAAGCAGACACGGCAGCTGCCGAACAGCCCACGGCAGGCCAGCATCTCCCACACCTGCCTGGGATTTTCTGTCCCTGGGGACACGTATCAGCACAGCACAACGATGCAGCAGCTCATGCTGCTGGATGGGGTTGGGCCACCCAGAGAGGGCAAAGATGGCTCAGGACACACAAGGCCAGTCATGCCATCACGCAAGGACCAGTACCTTCACAAGCAGCAGCTTCTGTCACGAGAGGTTTTAGCTGGAACAGGGAGAATCCCCTGCCTGTCAAAGTGCAATGGTTTTCCCCAAAGTTATCAGCAGAGATTCTGATTAGCAAAATGATGATTCAAGCCTCACAGCCTCAAGGATGACCTGGCAATTTCCCAAAGCAATTCTTTCTGGGGGTAAATTTATGCCAGATTGCCAAATGCACCCAAAACAGAGTTTCTTCTGCAGACTAACAGCTGGGGAACGCAGATGATGCCAGGGTGTATTGCTATACCCTTTAACTGCTTTGCTTCCTTTCTGGAAAATAAACCTGAAGCAGTGAGGAACACAACTCTGGCTTTCCTGACATACTCTGCCAAAAGCAGCTAGACACGAACCCTGGCAGCACAGAAGGGAGCAGATCACACAGCCCCTGCGCGATGCAGGCTCCTGACGATCCCAACCCAGTCCCAGCGCTTCCAAGCACAGGAGAGATCCCAAGAAATCACACTGGTGCACGAAGCACAACGCACGGACTTCACCGGCTGGTGTTTATTTGCTTATTACAACAGCATAAGATGCATTTTGGGGAGGTGTTCCCCATTTGTAGCACTGTTAATGCAACCAATACCTGGCTTCTGGCTCTCGGCCCCCTCCACGAGTGGGGTGCTGACGCGCAAAGCACCAAGCACTGCCACGCAGCGATGGGCAGCCCCTCTCCGGCTGCACCGAGACAGTCCCGCGCTCTTACCCCGTTGGATGGGTGCGAGGTCCAGCCCAGCTCTGCTTGCGATTCCTTCGAGTCCAGCAGAACAACTGCGGGGAGGACAACACGTTAACAAGCCAGCTCACCCACGCATGACGCCCCGCGAAGACCCCACCCCGTGGGCAGCTCCCGCCGCGAGGCGCTGCCCGGTACCGGCGCTGCGGGGCCGGGGCAGAGCCGGCTGCCGGGGGATGCGCAGCCGGCCCAAAGCGGGGTGATCACGGAGCCCGGCCCCGGTGCTCCGCGGGACCGGCTCCTGGCCCCGTCAGGTACCGCTGGCGCTTTTGAAACAAGAATTTCCTTGAAAGACTCCGTCCTAGCTTCTCAATAAGTATTTTTCCACGAAACAGCTAATTCTGGGTGCGATGGGAAGATGCACGTTCCCCGAATTCACAGTTTCCTGAGCTCATCACAGGCAGCAAGCAGAAGCAGTCCCTGCCTGCCCGGCAAGTTGCGCCCTGCCCCAGACGTGCCGCACCGGGTACCACCCGTGTCCTCAGCCGCTCGTTCCACCAGCGAGCGGTCCGGTGGTGGAGGGACCCCTACGCTGCGAGGGTCCCCGCGCACGCTGGGGATTTCAGGTGTCTGCCCCCGCTGCCCCGCGATGAGCCTCCGGGAGCGCTCCGTGCGATCCATGACCGCTGCAGCCGGGCTGCGCACCGGCCCCGGGCGATGCTCCGGCCCCGCACCGGCACCTCATTCCGCCGTGCCCCGGGCGCTGCCGCCTGCACCCCGACCCTGCTCTCCTTCCGCCCCGCCGGGCTCCACGGTGTCCCGCGCCCGCCCGCTCCTTCCGAGGAGCTCACGAAGGGTCCCCGCTCGTCACCGGGAGGAAGGGGAAGCCCACGGACCGGCGCCGCACTGGCCTCTCCCGGCGGCGACGGGCACCGAAACGCTGAACCCGGCACCGAGCACGGGGACGGGGACGCGGCGCGGCCGGGGATGCCGGGGACGCGCCCGCCCCCCGCCCGGCTCACCCTGCTCNNGCCAATGGCGAGAAGGGGCGGGGCGAGAGCGGGCGCTGGGGGCCGCTGTTCACGCTGAAGCCTACTGACGGCACGGCTGCGCCTCAAGTAATTTGTGGGGCAAGCTCCAGCTGGAACGGGTCGAGCGCGGTCGAATGGTGCCCCAGCGTGGCGCGATGGGCTTTGGGCTGCCTGGCCGCGCTGCCAAGGGCAGGCATCGTCCTCCCTTGGAAGCCGAAGGACTGCTGGGGCACAGACAGCCCTTGCTGAAGCTGAGATGCAGTGGCCTTGTGGTCACAGCCCTAATTAACTGTGCTGCAGGCTCCCCCACTGGATGACGTTTGCCTCCTGCTGCCATTAACGCCGTGTTTCCATTTCCTGGCGCTGCAGGAGAGCCGTGGGGTCAGCCCTGCTCTACCCTGTGCAAGAAGCAGCCCTGGGGCTTCACGACCACAGGGACAGGCGAAGGCAGAGGGTCTCAGCTGGCACTAATGCCCGAGCAGCAGGTCAGGCACCAGGAATGAACGGGGTCCTGGTGCTGCCCCACCACACTGGGGCAGCTGCTCAACCTCTGCCCACTGAAACCTGCAGGATAAATGAGATGTGTCCAACAGGTCCCTCCACGCTGATCTCTGCTCCTGCCCCGGCCCCAGCACCGCAGTCCCCGTGTTTTTGCTAAATGCACCTGACAAGGTCAGTGCTCTGCACAAACACCCGCAGGTCTCATTACTGCCTTCACCTGCAAGCCATGCCTGGGAGTGCCACGTTCATGTCAAGCCTCTGCTCTGCCTCTCTGGGCCGGAATTGGATTTCCAGCTTCATCTCAAGATCCCCCAAGTCCTGCAGCTGCTATAAAAAGTCAGCATGGCCAAAAAGAAACAGCAGGAAAGCGCATCCTGAGGCAGGGCAGGTCCTGCACACACAGCACTGGCCTGCAGTCCCCCGCCGCAGGAGGAACGCGGCACGCCTCGGTTATTGCTAACTGTACGTGGTGCAGGTCCCGGCAAACTTTCAACAGGCTGAACGCCCGTCAGCCTCCCATCTGATGGTTGTATAACCTGATGCCAAAGCCTGCTTATGTAGCAACACTTCTTCCTGTGGGATGTTCCCTGTGCTGTGATTATGTGCTGTCAAATGTAAAACATTGCAAGTCTGGAATAAAAACATTGAGTCTCCAGCTAAGGCAGCCAGAGCCGAGGGGCTGGGTTGGGAAGGAAAGCAGAGCTGCGGCGAGGTTTGCTGGGGGCAGGAGCACAGCGATGATGCCCACAGGAAAGCTGGCAGGGGGCACGGCGCTGCGGGGAGAGCGGTGGCTCGTGTCCACACAAACTCGCTGCACTGAAACGTCTTCAAATGTTAGACACTAGAGCGCGAATTCTGCAGTGCCTCATACACGCATAAGTTTACTGGAGCAAGTATCCTACTGAAGCCTGCTGCCAATCAGACTCAGATTTGCACATTGCATAATTAGATTAATTAGATATGGTGATTGCAGTTCATTTGCCTTGTGCCCCAGCTTCCAAGTACACTCTTCCTGCAGTCAATAAGACCACCCGTGTGAATAAATTTAACCATATGCAAAAGTCCCTGCAGGATCAGGAATCCTGAGCAACCTAGGCACCAGCTCAAGACACTGAGGGCAATGTTTCTCTAATCTCGTCTTTCTGAGCATTTTTTTTTTAACACCTAAGGCACGTTTGCTTTCAAGAGGTTTGGGAGGCATTGCATCTGGGAACAAATCTGCTGGAAACAAGAGGCTTTTGGCCAGTTAAGAGGAAGGTGCTGCTGCTGTGGCCATTCTGCACAAACAGAGGAAACATTTTTCAAGCCCAATGAGTATTCACGATTGGATTTGACCATATGGACCTCTAATGTTTCTGCTCGCCCTCCAAGGCTGCCCACAGTCCCCTCCCGCCCCAAAGCGCTGACCCCACGTATTCCAGCTCAGCCCTGAGAGCCACAGTTCAGATGCAGCACTAGTTTTAGCCCCGCAGATCCAGGGGTAGGGATCTGTAACAGGACACAGACAGCCCAGCTGGATGAGTGAAGCCAGAAGGTGTTTCCATCCCTCTCCATTTCTCAGCCCCCCGCCAGAAACAAGGCCACTACCTTTTCTCAGTGTTAATCTGACTAGCGAGAAAATCTCCGTCCTTTTATCAGTGCCCTTCCTGATGGGAGAGCTCAGCTCGGGCCAGTGCTGCCTCACGCCTGCAGCCCAGCAGCTCCTGGCCAACCTGGGGTGCAGCCCTGGGGAGTCAGGTCACAAGTTCATGTGATTAAAATTCTCCCTCTATCACATTACAGGGCAGGGAAGCAAAAGACAAGGTTTATTTATAATCTTCCTCAAGGGGAAACCAGAAGAAGTGACCCATTATTACTGAAGATTTTTCCAGCCACCCAGGAAGAAAAGTGATATTTAGTTGTCGTTAAAGACTCATAACTGCATAACAATTTCATGCTATGTTAACTTCTAGGTTTTCTTTCACATATAAATTTTTGAGGAGTAAAATAGAAAAACCCAGGCACTTGACCTTTAATCACAGTTATTTGTGTGATCAGTCAAGTGTGGGAAAAAGCTAGTTTGTGCTTGAAAGATGCCCTTTAAAACTAGATTGCTCTAATATGACACACGACTCGCATGGTGTAATATATGGGATCTTGCTTACCAGCCTCTGGGGCACAACAGCCTTCCGTTTAGTATTCATGCGCAGGATCTTGCTGCTGGTGCATTGGGAGGTATTAATGTCATGCACCAAATCAATACAGGCCCTCGGGACAGCTCCATTCACCACCGAGAGACCCAAGGGAGGTGTGTGCATTCACTTCATTGAAGGAACTAGCAGGGAAGAGTATTTTCTATGTATACGGAGGATTTGATGCTCGAGATATTTCACTGGAAGAAGGGTATGTCATGCTAATAGAGCACAGCGCTTTTCCATTTCTCTGAAATATTATTCCAAGCACTTATAAAAGCTTAATATTAGAACTGCCAAAGTTATTTTAATTACGATTTTGAAGTTTCGTGTTGTTTTGGGGAAATGGGCTCATGAATTTTTCTTTGGCAAGACTGGATGACTAAAAGCCGATGCTGGAGTGAAGGAAATGGAGCAGCTTTTTAAATTGCAACTCTTGGATTTGTTCATTATCAGAGACAGCCCCCTGAGCCCAAACGGGTGGCTGCACGGCCGGGCCAGCACCAGGGACACATCCCCATCAGGGCAGCGAGCAGGGCAGGGACGCTGTTCCCAGGACAGCCCAGCAGACCAGCTGTCTCTTCAAGCACCAGCAGCATAACAAGGGCCGACTTCTTTAAGCAAGGGAAGAGGAATACCTGGGTTGTCCCATCACCTCTGTCACAAACGTCCCCACCCAGGCAGCTTCCCTCGCCCTGCTCCCGGGCACTGCCACAGCCACGGGATGGGCCTGGAGTGACAAGAGTGGGACAGCAGAACCGCCCTGTTATCCAGGCTTCAGATTGCCTTGGGAACTTCTGCAAAGAGCTGGGGCCAGCGCGGCCCAGAAAACGTGTAATTCTCTGAGCTGAGCTATTACCTGCTGTAAGTGGAGACAGAAGGATAGTTCTGAAACCACAGTGAAAATAACCCTCCTGGAAAAAAAAAAAAAAAATCAATACAAACACCAAGGAAAGAGCATCAGAATCCGAGACCATCAATTCCTGAGATAAAGAGTTGAAAGTCTCAGTGGGAGGACAGCCAGATCTAGACTGAAAAACAAAACTTTGTTTCTTTTGCTGACAAATGACTTTTTATGCTAAAGGACAAAGGAGCCAGGAGGACGCAGGCCTCCGTATGTGGCTGTAAGAGTTGCCCTTGAAGAAAGAAGGAGCAGGGATGCTTTTGCACCTCTCCTTCCTCTTCCACACTTGACAGGATTTTCCTACGGCTGAAAACAAGAGACTTGTGCAATTTCGTGCTGTCTGGGGCACGTCACAGAAACATTCTTCAGCACAGGTTCTGCTCTGAAGAGGTGACCTCCTCAGGAGGCTCACCCAGGGCTCGCGCACCGCTCCCGGCAGCACCCAGCTCAGCCCCTAGCAGTGGGGCCGTCAGAGCCGCGCAGCCTGGCATCGAAGGCTGCAAAAGGAAAATACTCCTTATGTGCCAACGCCTTTTACCTTCCATGTTGTTTGTCTGGAAATAAAAGCAGCCAGAGCAATGCATTTGTTTTTAACAGCTTAATTTTTCTGTCAGATGTGTACTCTTCACTTCAGAATCTCCATGTTATAAATGTTCTGCAGCAGCTCTTTAGCTTTTAAGGTAATCATATAAAAGATCCTTGACTACATAAAGGCGGCTAATCTGGGTAAATGCCTTTAAGCATCTTTACATTTCTTGCTAATGGATTTCTAGGCAGCCCACAGGGATCCGAGTTCTAGAAAATAATGTAAAATATAGTAAGTGTCTAATTTTTTTAAATGGCTCAGATTTGTCATATATTGAGAAAATCCAGAGCTCCGGGCAGCGTTAGATCATCATACTTGTATAAGTAATACCCTGTTCTGTCATCATCAGCATGAAATCCAACCTTTCACTGGGGGCAAGCATCCATTCAACGTTAAATTCCAACTCAACTGGAGACAAATTATCACCCGCTATTAATTAGAGCCAGACAGGAGGGATCCAGGCTCTACAATCCGGTGACAGAACCCGCAGGGCGAGGCAACCTGAGCTTAGGATGCGTGCACGGGGAGCGGTGCTCTGTCCCTGCCGCGGGAGCAGCCGTCACGGAGGACGATGCCACGCTGGGCTTTTTGCTGTGCAGAGCCAAGCAAAGGCAAGAGGTGAGTGCAAACCGATTTTTCAGGAGCAGCTCCTCCCTAGGACTCCGCTTGCTGCTTACAAAACGGCTGAACCTCCCGCCTTCCCCGCTGGGCTGGGAAATGCCAGCACCAGGCACGCGCTCGCCCGGCGTGGCTGGGAGCAGGAGCGAGGGGCAGGGGCTGGCGTTGTCACCTCTCTGGGGCCGAGGGGCCGTGACGAGCCCTGAGCCGCGCGGTGCTGTAACTGCTCGGCAGCGCACCCCGTGCTCCTCCGGCTCAGAGCGCGGGGCTGCGTGGAGCCAGCTCCAGCCACAAAGCCCCCGAAAGGCAGAAAGCACCCTATTTTAAGAGCTGTCTGATGCAATTAGCTCTGCGGAGGAGGAACCCGGAGGAGTGCAGACGGGCCATCTAATTCTGCAGATTTATTACTCACTTTAGTTAGACTCCCCGCGCCACTCTCAGGGGACGGCTCTGTGCCGGTGGCACATGGTAATGGGGCCACACGGCGGAGCTGGAGCATGAGGCCGGTGATGCCGCAGCGCAGGGGCTGGCTGGGCAAGAGCCATGGGCAGGTCATTCAGATCAGAAAGGAGATTTCGAAGGATTACGACAAAACAAAGGGTATCTGTTATCTGCAAGGAGGTTTTAGGCAGTCACACCTGGCGCATCCATCACTGACAACAAAAGTGACTCTAATCCAGTCCCATCCCAGCCCCTAACGGCAACACAGATCCTTGCACGGTGCTGACACCACACTGCAATGCACAGAGGAGAAACACTCACTTTTTTCTTTTTCTAGGAGAAAATGAGGGTTTGCATTCACCGGGTCTGCCCAGCACTGCTCCAGCAAACCCAACCCAGTGCACAGACAGGCAGCTCTGCATCTCAGGGGGTCCATCACTGGGACAGGTCCTGCCCTCCCTCGGGCATGGCATGACGCATCCCAAAGCTCTCCGAGCAGGCAGCAGCCAGGGGACCAGACCGGCGTGTCCCCGGGGGTCACGGCAGCCACCACTGACCAGTCACTGACGATGGCTCCGACCCTCGTCTGGTTGGTATCAACCCAGGGGAGACTATTTGTTGCTAACAGAAAAATAATTTAGAGCTCCAGGGGAATCCAGCTGTAATTTAGTGCTAATTAATGCGCAATGACTTAAACAGATTGAATTTGGGACTGAATCCTGCTCCACCCATCCAGACCCCACGATGAGAAATACCGAACTCCTGAGATGAGATTTGTTGCGTCGCATTTCAGCACAAGCTTAGGGCAGTGGAAAGGAACGACAGCCTCCTCCCTCCCCAGCAGCAACCACCACCACCACCGAAACAGCTCCAAGCACAAGTGTGGGGCTCGCAGACAGAGAGGCAGGCAGACGGACAGACGTCTGCGTTCCCCATGGCGGAAGCCGGTCCTGCCCTGCAGAGATGCTTTGCTGGTGGTGCTGAGCACAGGGCAGGACTCCAGTGCCCTGTCTGTGCACAGATGGGCGTCCCTACATGCAAACAGACCCTCTGCTTTTTACTTCTCTTACCCTGGTTGAAACACAGCATTTCAGGCTAAGAGCTCAGGTGTCTGAGCCTCTGAGAGCAGAGGTCTGTGATAGGAATGATGATACACCTCAGGTATAATGGTGCAAACAGCCATTATCATAATTTTGATACCAATTATGTGTAATTTGAACAAAGGAGTTGTCCTAGCTTTGATTTGCTCTCCTTGTATTCCTGGCTGGTTTCATTAAAATCACTTATAGAGATTTGCAGCAGTTCTGTTTGAAGTGCTGTCATTAGGGTTTTCATTTTCAGTGGCGTCGGAAATAATTTCCCAGCGGGCTGTTTATGTTTTACAAAGGGCTGTGCAGCGTGTGGGCCATCATTCGTGGTCAGATGCATTTTGAGCTCGGACGAGTCACGGAGCCGGTCCTGCCAGCTACAAGGCAGCTTGTTCAAATAACACTGCGCTGAACTTTGAACCCCAGCCTTTCTAAATTACAAGCCGATGGGCCAGACTGTTCCCTGCTCTCAGCCTGCATCCCCCCCAACACCCCTGGATGGGGAACCCCAAACTGCTAGCACGTCTTGGGTCTGGATGCCCCTGTTCCACAATGTTTCCCCTATTTGTTAACAGCTTTTTCACTTTTAAGTCTTTGCACTGAATCACCATTTAAAATCAATTACCAAGTTTTCTAACTTTATTGGCCCCTCGATAATGTGAAAATAAACGTCCCTTAACACGAGCACTGAAGTTACTCACAGCACAGAGCACTGCGGTGGATTCCTTGGGGTGAGCATTGCTTTGGCTGCTATTCTCCAGGCAATCAAGGATGCGAGCTGCATGACACACCGATGAAGAAGGATGCTCAGGGGCTCGCTCCATAACTCCATCCCCACCAGCCACTTGCCAATTATTCCTTAGTCACAGGGCGAGGGTGACAGGGAGGGCATGCAGAGTGGGTCCTTTTCATTTGTCCGTGATAAAAGAGGGTAATACACTTTGCAAATGACAATTAGCAATTTACTCCAGCTGGGGCTAATTCCTAGATGCATTCTACTCTCCAGGACTCAGCACTTGGGCAGACTCTAAATCAGGCACCAGCACGCTATGTCCAGCTCCATTAAAGCTTCCCGGTAATTACAGAGCGCTGGGTGAGCAGCGGAGAGCTGGAAGCCTTCCCGAGCCCGAAAGGAGCCTCTGCTCTGCTGCCAAAGTGCTGGGCTGGATGCGGCCCCTGGGGCAGGACCGCCAACCGCTGGCCCCAGGATGCCCACTGCACGGGTCCTGCCGGCTGCGTCCCGCTGAAGGAGTCGTGCAGCTCCCCAGCCCTGCGCAGCCCCACGCCTCCCCAGTGTGTATTACTGGCAGCCAGTAGAAGGGGACTGGGGGCACGGCCAGCAGCTCTGGAAAGCAATAAATCCTAATGCGCTTTGATTATAATGGTGCACTCATGTCCCAGGGTGAGATTGCCATGTAGGTTTGCAAAAAATACTGCTTAAATAAACAGAAAGGGAGGAAATGCGCGAGAGAGTGTCCAATCTGCATTATAATTAGGGGAAGAATAACAAATGGCAGAAACAACCTGTTCCCATCTGCAGCTGCAGTTTGTTCCCAGTGTATCTGAAAGGCCATGCACCATCCGTACCAGGAGCCTTCTCTGGAAGTGTGTGAATGTTTCATTCAGAAAGAGTGGAAAAAAAGAACATCTTTCTGCGTGTATTGCAGATTCTCCTATAATGAAGCATCAGAGAGAATTAGATCAGCCCAGACACTTACTGCTGCGCTCAGTGCTGAAAGTCTGGAGGCAGAAGCAGGGGCCTGAACCCGCAGAGGATCACAAGGAGGAGAAGCAACATGGGAAGAGCAGTTAGCCTCGGGAGCTGGAGCTCACCTCAGCGTGGGGCCGAGCCCTGTCCCTGCACAGCGGTGTCCCCGTCCGCACAGCGGCTTGGAGCTGCCACGGTCACCACCTGGCCACCTGGAGCTCAGCGGATGCACTTGGACTTCTTTTTCAAATCCAGTCTAATTTATCTGTAAACCTTCCTAATGAGGCTGATAGTGTAGGAATGGCGAGAAAGCGGCATTACTATCTGTAAACAGCAGAGACTGACAGCGTGTTTAATCACAGGCTGCGTAACGGCAACATTGGTGGAGGACGAGATTAGACACTTCTCCAATTAGTCACACATCAAAGGCACGAGCGCGGAGCCTGAGAGTCACTTAACCCACCAACAAGAGGAGCACAGATCCCTTTTGCTCGCTGCGGGCTCGGGGGCCGGCAGGCTGGATCCCTCCAGCTCCCTGCATGCACGGGGACCACAGGCGGCAGAGCCAGGAAGAGCTGCAGCCCCCCTGCCCTGGCCGCCCCTGCTTCCTCCCAGCTCTGCAAGCTCTTAACAGGATTTTGCAGCCTGAGGTGGATGTGCTAATGGGATAGAGAGGTAAAGAGTTCATCCTCCTCACTTTTCTCTGCTGCTTTCCTATTTTTCCTCAGCTTCTCTTTCTCGTCCTGGCCTTCTCTGGCTCACCTTTCTAAGCCTGAGTGCTCCTGAGGTCTGCAGATTAAAAGCACTAATAAAAGCCAGAAATGATTATGTGAGTCCTATTTATCACAAAGCCAATGGTACCACGGGCAGCAGCCTTGGGAGACGTGCCCATTGGTCTCCAAGAACCGCTGGCAAAGCCGTGGGGTTTCTCCTTCCCCAGCCCGCGGGTGACGCAGCTGCTGGGCGAGCAGGCAGCTCGTGGGATGAGGGGAAGCACAGAGCAGGGAAGGCAGCGCCGGGACTCGCTGCCAGTGGAACACAGGAAGCAGCAGAGCAGCAGCGGTGCTGGCAGCAGCCCCCAGCTTTCACCCTGCCTCATGGGTGCGCGTTAAATGAGTCGCTGCCGCGTGCACGCAGAGCCCCGGCTCCGGCAGGGCTTGACCGTGCGACTCCTCTCTTGGCAGCCAGCAACTGCTGTCCCTGTAAATGCAGCTCACGCTCCCACGCTCAGCACGTTTTTCCAGGCTGCAATGCTGCTGCAAGAGGGAGGAAAGCCACCAGCTTCCCCAGGAGTCCCAAACGCTGTACTCCACCCTCAGCACCTGCGGGCTGAGTCGGAGCAGGGTGTGCTTCCATCGCGGTTTTTGCCCCCCTCGCAAGGACCACACGCATCGGCACCCCATCTCTGGCCATGCAGAGGCCACCCCGCGCTGCGGCCCCAGCCAGACCTGCAGGGCGGCTCCAGTGGGATGGTCGCCCTTGCAGCACTGTCACCCTGCTGTCACCCTGCTGTCACCCTGCTGTCACCCACAGCACTGGTAGCGTGCAGGTTTTCCTGGAAGCCACAGGTGCAGCCGGGCTGCGGGAGCCACGCAGGCTCTGCCCTGCCATCTGGGCTGCCCCAGCCCAAACTGCCTGGAAGCACTGGATGTGCCAAGCACCACAAGGCAGCAGGATACAGCCCTGATCCCAGGATAACCGGGGCTGTGGCATTCCCGCTGCCAAGTCTGCTTCCACAGCAGGCAAGGTTTCAGCACATGGCCCCTCTTAATGCCAATAACTTGGTGAAACCAGTAGCTTCTCTGCGGTGAAGTCCAGGTGTTTTGATTTATCTGTGAGACATCTTATTATCAGCCTCTGCAACAGAGGCTCTGACCTTTCACGTCAGGGCCTCTTTGAATTTACTTCCTGCCCCAAGCTACAAAAGCAACTGTGAGAAATCAATTTTCTTTCTTCCAAGACCCCCTAGTTCTCAAGAACTTTTAAAGGGCAGAGGAACCTTAAGTGGGACATCTCTTACCATTACAAAGCTTCTCTATCAAGTTAGATTTTGATTAATCAGCCTCCGGCTCTCCCTTCCCTTCCACAGAGAGCACCAGCAACATCCCCGCAGCCCCGCTCCGCAGAGGGAGAGCGGCCCAGGCCCTGCGGACATGACTGGCAGCGTCCCCTGCCTGCCAGCTGACATGCATAATTCAGACGAAATATTCATTTAAGACTGTCTGAGCCACGGTAATAAAGCAGACATTATGACAATACAGATCAATAAGTCCAGAGAGGATCCTTTGCTGAAACACGCCGCAATTGTTCAAACCAGGTCTTAATTGTGACAGGAATTGATTTCTCTTTTCTAATATCCCTGACTTTTAATTAAAAGGTAGTTAAGTAGGCGATACATTTCCAGGATCATTTGGAGGCAGAAAAACATCAAGGAGCACGCACTTAAAATGCAGAAATGGTGCTTTGCTAATAAAACGCGACTGCAGGTTTAGGAGCCGCTCCACGCTGGCTCGGCTGCGTGGGAGGGATGGGGACACCGGGGTCCCTGTCCCAGCACCGCAGCGGGGATGCGCCAGCACCATGTCCCTGCCCAGCTCCCAGCCCGGTCCCCAAGTGCGTCTGCAGCAAGGAGCAGGCAGGGAGCAGGGAGCGCTGCAGCCCCTGTGGGTGGACGGGAGGAGCTCCTCCAGCCTTTGATTTTTTTGAATTTCCAGGAAGCTCCTGGGCAGCAAGGGCAGCAGCGGCACAGCACAGCAAGACGCACGAGGAAGCCAACTCTGAACCTGCCAGACGCTTCTCAGTCACCCTCTATTAGACTAAAACGGGCCAAAGTGACTTAGTCTGAGTGGAGGGAGGCCATTAACATCAGAGACTCCATTAAAAGGAGAAATGGGCCTTTTATCTACTCATCAAGAACCATAAAGGAAAAAACCTTGGAAGGCACCCAGAAATCCCCTGGGAAACCCCAGCCTGGAGCAGGGCGCAGGAGCTCCGGCGCTGTCCCACTGGCACACCCGCGAGGCCAAGGCGCCTGCCGGGCCGTTTGGCACGACAGAGCCGCAGATGCCCATACGACAGGCAGCGGCATCGTGCCGGGTGTCTGAGCCACCCCTCGGGGTGCCCAAGTGGTCCCTCGATGGAGAGCAGGGCTCTCGGGACGGACGCTGGCTCTGCGGCCCCGTGGCACTGCCCTGCCTGCAGCAGCCCACCCAACCCAGAGGCAGAAGCCCCTCTCCGGCCTCTGGGGTGAGGGGCTGCCCCCGAGCCAGAGCTTTGCTGGGGTGAACACTGCCCAGACAGATGGGACCATTATTTCCCATAACATGAGCTTTAATAACAGAGCATTATCAGGACTAATCAAATCTCCCCTGCATTACCATCCAGGCTGGTTCCTGCTTGGCAAACACGTGTGATGCAGTCAGCAAAGTGGCATTTGGACCAGGTCCATAAGGAGCTGAGCGGTAATTCAGCAGCAGGCTGGGGGGCTCTGCCACGTCCACAGCCCCAAGCCGCCCGTCTGCCCGCCCTGCCCCGCGGTGAGGTCTGCGCGCTGCCGCAGACGTGGGCTTCGCAGTCAGGCGGAGGATGGGGACGAACGTCGCTGCCACCGCAGCTTGGGCCATGGGGCAGGTGGGGACCCGGCCCCCCTGGGTCGGCCAGTGGGGATGCAGAGCTCAGAGCCCTGGAGGAGCAAAGCCCTGATCTCAAGGCTGACATTTGTAACCACGGTGGCTGCAGGCATTTCTCATCATTTACTGTGATCGCAAGCAGCTGTTTACACTCTTCAAAAAGCTTTTTCTCTTTGCCCTCATAAATGAGGACAAGCACCAGTAAAGAGCTGTACGGTGAGCTGCTGTACCAGTCCTCATTACAAGGCTTTAGGGAGAAGAGCAATTACACCTCGATACCGGAGTTCCCTGCGTTCACATCCTCCTCCATGCTGAGGAACCTGGCAGTGTCTTGCACCAAGCTGGCAGCGTGGAATTGGGAGCGGCCGCACAAAACAGGGAGAAGCCCGGGTCCTGGAGGCTCTGTCTGTGCATTAAGAGGTACGGAGATAGCTTTTGGCCATCATCAAAAACTACATCTGGTGTTTATCCTGCTGGTGGGTATCTAAGCGGTCAGGCACTGTGGCACATCCTGCTTCCCCAGGAGTGATTAGATTAGAGAGCAGAGGTGCTTGAGAGTTTGTTCACATTGCCAGGAAAGAAGAGCAAAGAGGAGAAGGTTCTGAGAAACATCCACTCCCCACTCTTCCCCAGAGCTGCTTGTTCATGCCAGTTACAAATGCAGAAGCATCACCTTTGCAAATAGAGTCCATTCATTTATATTATTTGACCCATCAAATCTGCTGTCCCCTAAAAACTCCACCCAGAAAGAGAAAATCCAGCAGACGAGAAAGTGAGCTCTTCCTGCAGGAAGAGCAATGCTGCCTGGCAGGGCACCCGTCTCCGGGAGGAATGGAACAGCCCAGGCAAGTTCCAGAAGAATTGGTTGTGTTATAATACCTCTTCATGCTGTTAAGCTTTTAATTCATCTGGCTTTGTTACCTCGGATATTTTGTTCTCTAAATTAATGCAGCCCCCAGAATGATAAAACCCTTCATTAATACCATTGGGTTATTGCCTAAAACAACAGCACATGATCTGGCACTTTTTAGTTTGATTTTGCTGTCACTTGGGACAGGATTAGAAGGAAATGTATCTACTAATTCTTCCAATATCCTTCAGCAAGCATCAGCTCAGACCAAAGAGGACATGAGATGCCAGTGCTAGTAATTGGAAAGAAGCTCTTCACTTGCAGATGGTCGGAGACCCTTGATGGCACCCCAGGCTTTGACATAATTATCACAGCCACAGAGCAGCTGCCAAACAGCGCAGTACTTGAATGAAAAGGAAGAGAGCTGCTTAATCATACAGCCTTTCCTCCTAAAAGGGGACTTTCATCCTTGCTAAAATCCTTCGCAGGGGTGCTGTGTGAAGCGCAAATCAAATATCAAGGAAGGGGCTTACATGCAATTAGTGCCTCTTGTTTTTTCAGACAAAAATTAGCATTTTTGCCCTTGAAGGTGCAGAGGCAGTGCCACCTCCTGCTGCGGGGGAGCAGCTCGGGCCATTTTCTGCAGGCCAGAGGAGGTGGTGGGGACACCAGAGGGTGTCATCTTCTGATGCACTGACAAGCTCATGCCTTTCTCCTGTGCAGCTGTTTCTAGCAGATGAACTCCCCTTTCAGCAGAAATTGCTGCCAGGCCTGAAGTGTGGCACTGCACTTTGTAGTAATGGATTTCTCTCCAGTCCCTCATTCCTGCATTTTTCTCTGAAACATTCCAGTACTCCTGAGCCATCAACACCCCCCAGCCCTGTGTCTGCAGCTCTCTTCTTCACCCAGCTCTTACTCACCTTGCCTTTCTTGCTCTAATCTCAGTTTTCATAGTTTTATCCAATAATTTCTCATTTGACTGAAATGAATGCAGTTTGCATCTCCTGCACTCCTATTTAGCATGTAACTGCTTCCACACCTGCCCTGCCACGCTGTGCACAGGACAGGCTGCCCAGACCGCTTGCTGAGGACCCCACAGTACATTTTATCCCACTTTCCATTTACTGCTATTTTTTTGGAGCTGTTCATAATCCAACCAGCTCAAGCGTTGCAGTGGCCTTTCCCAAACCAGCCAGAATTTTCTGGCCGGACACCTCTGGCTTTGTGTCAAGTTGTTTTCCCAGCCAGCGGGTCCCACTGCCTGCCGCTCATTAAAGCTCGCAGCACTTGTCGGTCCCTCCTCGCAGCGCCAAGGCGGCTGCGCTCAGTGCTGACAGCTCGCCGGGGCTGCTGGCACCCCCGCGGGAAGGTTTGGCCTCACCGAATGTCTGCGCTGCTCCCCAAAAGGGAGCGTGGAAATCAGGTCTAGGATGACTTCCCATCCATCTCTTCCCTATAGGAAGGCACAAGGAGCTTTACCTTTGTGCCCCATGAGCACCACCGATGCAGGGCTGCGGGGCTCTGCGCATCCCGCTCCATCCCGCGCCGCGGAAACCCGGCGGCAGAGCATCAGCGCAGGGAGAAGCCTTGCCCTGGCACTCGGCTGAGGACCACTGCATTTGATGTTTTGTTTTCTCTTGTAACTCTCCATTTCCAACCTTGTAACTGTTAACTCTCAAAACCTGACCTTAAGCCTCGCTAAATAAATTTTGCCTTTCTGTTACCGTAAGGGCTGTGTAATGCTGGGTATGATGCTCAATCAAGGCAAGCTGGAGAAGCAAAGGGTCTCTGCAGGGCACGCTGGGCACACACGCTGCCAGGCTGCAGTTTGCTTTGCCAGCACATCCCAGCACCTGGGAAAAAACAGACCAAGAGCCGGCTGCGGGCCCTCGTGTGCATCGGTCCCTCGAGACACAGAGCAGCGGCAGCAGGAAAACCACAGCCACAGCGATGTCTGGGGAGGGGCACGCGAGCGGAGCAGCTAGCGACCACGCAGGCCTCAGAAAGCAGTAAAGTAATTAAGTATTGACTGAGAATGTCCTAAGAGAGCCCCGGATGCACATTACGTTCTGCTTAACTCAGTAATTACCGTATATATTATCCATTTCCGCACTCTATCTTTATTAAGCTAAAAGGTCTGTAATTAGCTACTTGGTTTAAGTGTAAGATTTCAATTAATTCACGTTATGAAATATAATTGCTTATTAGTGATAATGTTGCACATTCTATCACACCAGTACCTCTTTGTAGTATTTTAACCAAAATACAATAGTTTATGTCACAGTGGGTGAGCAGAGGTTTTACTAATCAGGCACCGGGATGCAAAACATCCTCTATAAAGCCAAAATAAACCAAGAAGCCAGTATACAGAGCTGGGCTTGCATCTGCCAACCCACTCCCAGGATCATTCACCCATCCAAAACAGACGAGGACCCTCGGGACTGGCACAGCCACACAGCTGTGTTCCCACCGCCCAGCCATGGAGGCCTCGTCCTCCTCTGGACCAAGGTCTGTAACATCCTGCAGACGCATCCGTGCCCAAGCGCCCACGCCACGGTGCGACGCTTCTGCTGAGCGCCGCAGCCACCGCCGCCGACCACACAGAAATACGAACAACAGATGTCTCCTCCCTAAATAGTCAAGAGCTTCGCCTGGTGATGTTTTTAGAAATATGCAGGGTTGACAACAACGTGGCTCCCGAGAAAAGATGGGATCGGTTCACAGCATCACCTCCTCCGGGAGCCCCCTCTCTTCAGCAGTGGAGTTCGGGAGGCGGGAGCTGGAGCAGAGTCCCAGCCAGGAGCAGCAGCCAGATTCAGTGGTTTATGCCACCCCTCATGGCATTCAAGGAACATAATTTACAGGGAACCGTGTTCTTCGTTTAATGAGACTTGTTAGTACACCTCACCTGAACTCGTTCCCAAAATTTTTGTATTCCCTTTGTGTTTGCTGATGGCTGCAGAGGGATTCAGCCAAGAGCGCTGCAGCTCTCCTGCTGCTGGACCCAGCACCATTGTCCCACCAACCTGCCATGCACAAATGTATTTAGCTGATGATTTAAGCTTTGATTCCGGTTAATTTAGATGTTAGAAGAGTTTTATTTTCGGTCTTAATATTTTATTTATGAAGGTATGTCAACACAGCATATCAATTTAGCAGCTGTTGCTAGTTTACTATGAGACGCTGTTTAAGACAGGACAATCTGTCTCGCTGTGTAATGTCAGTTCTGTGGCACTTACACAAATGCAAAATCACTACAACATTAGAAAGAAAAAAAACGACAGCCACACTAGAGACTTAGAGAAATACCTTGTAAACCACACAATAAATTATTGACTTTACGGCATTTGGTGCTGAATTAAAATGATAAACTAAAGTTTTTATCTGCCGAAAGCCGTTTCCATGGTGTTGAAGCAGCAGATGGTCTTTCCTGGAGATAAAGGACTTCAGAGCTTTGCCAGTGCAGAGAACTGGAGATTTAACATATGTATTGTAAAATTTAAGAGGAGAGCACCTGATGGTACAGCCTGATGCGGGCTTGCAGGGCGCTGCCTCGTGAGTGCCGTCATCTGCCCAGCAGGGCAAGAACTCATCGCACAGCCCAGCACAGCCCGGGGCATGTTTAGAAGGCTGTATTGACCCAGCTCACTGTTTATCAGGGATTCCTTCATACTTATTCAGGAGGGAAACACTAACAGTCACAGCCTTCCCTTCATCCACGCTAACAGTCTGTTCTGGCCCTGTTTTATGAGTCATTAATTCCTAATAAGTAGAAAACCGCACGATGGGCTTTGGATATGAATAGTTTACTGTATTAGAGACAATTCATGATCTAAATTACCAGCTATAAATCAATTTTTGAATGTTGACATATCTCTAATAATGATAAATGAAGAATTTATGGGTGCTGCTAAAGTTCACATCAAGATTTTGATTTATGAGCACGCAGAGCTTAGGTGGAGCCATCAACCCCAGGCCCAGCACCTTGTCCCAGCTGCGGACACCCATGTGTCCCCCAGCTGCACTCTGGTGGCTGCCAGCCCCTGTCCCCAGAGTGCTGCGGTCCCCAAGGACCACAGCCAGGCACCTGCAGCAGGTGGGGCGAGCTGCGGTGGATTCTGCTTCCTGCGCCAGCTGCTGCTGTCCCTTCACTGCCACACTGCCAGGCAATAGCCCAGGGTGAGCTTTAGCAGGATTTGGGACCCCGACCCAGCAGGGTGAGCTCCCAGGCTGAAAGGCAGAGGCTGGAGGAAGACGGGCTGGAGACCGAGCGCTGGGTGAGTGATGCCAACAGAGACAGAAAACTGACTCCGCCACGTGCAAGGCTGAAGATGGCCCCATCCTGCAGTAGCACCGTGGGCAACGAGAGCAGTAGCTCCACTACGAGCTCCACACAAACCAGACAAACAATCAAATATGGGCACGAGCACAACACTCCTCTGTCTGTCAGCTCCGTTTTTTGTCCGTTTATGCCTACCTGGGTATCTGGGCTTTAGGACACATCCCCCTGGGACGGGCTGCTGTTCTCCTGCATATGTGCCAGGAACGCTGCTTTTCATTTGATTTCAATTTACTGTTGGAATCAAGCTGGTGTAAAACAGCGTGTGGAGGGAAAAATTACCGTGTCTGCCTAGAGCGCGTAAAATAGGTACTTGACTGTTTGACCACTCAGATGGCAGGGTCCAAATTAATTTTTACCCAGCTCACGTCCTGCCACCATAGTTGAGCTGAAAATGATTCTTGTTAGGAACAAAGAGTAAACAATAAATAGCCTCAGTGCCTGTCACTCCTCTCCTTCGGGGTCGTCTTCCCCCTTTCTCATCCCAACTCGCTCACCCTCGCAGGGCATCCCGGTGCCTCCCTCCACCACGCGTGGGACCTGCCACCGCCCGAGCCTGCCCCGGCAGCTCCCTCCTCGGGGTTCCCCCCTCCATCCCTCAGCCCCGCATTTAATGAAGCCCAGAGCTGCCCAGCCAGCAGCACGGAGCCGCTCGTCCCCGGCCAAGGCCACAACAGCTCCCCAGTCAGCCACAGAAACATTAATTGCTAAGCAAGTAATTAGTGCCTACAAAATATGACCGTTACAATTACACCGAGGTTTTTTGCCTCTCTCTCTCTCTCTGTCCAGTGCTGTGGCACTGAACAGTCTTATAATTAGATGACAAAACTGACAGGCAGCTCCAACAAAACAGCCCGTCCTTGCATTTTGCAGAGACTCCCCAAGTGTTCTGCACCAATAATTACTAATCAAGTTATTTCTTGCAGTATTAAAAAGACGTTTGGCAGACAATTTGCCCATAACAGCAGGGGCCTGGTGCTGGCGAGCAGCCACAGACCTGCAGAGCCCAGAGGCTCTGGGATGGTTTCAGCCCACTCCATCCTCTCCAGTATTCGCCCCTCACCACACCCACAGGCACCAGAGGAACCCCAAGAACAGCACCAGTCTGCTGCTCTGATCTCAGAGCTGAAGCAGGACATTTGCACCCAGAGACGGGAGGTAATTTAAATATCGAGGTGTCCCTCACTTGGGTGGATCGACCCCGAAGCCCTCTTGGAAGCCACCACCCAGGCTGCGGTTGGGTCCCTCCCGCAGCATCATGCGGGCGCTGCCCTTGTGCCACAGCCTTCAAATGGTTTGGTTTACTCCTGATTTACAGCAGTGTCGTGGAGCAAAATCCATCCCAGCTTCCCCACTGCTGAATTTACGGTGGCTAAAAGTCTTCTGGCGTGTGAGAGTGCCTTCGTCTCACCCCATTCTGTTCAGAAAGCAGACCAAAATCGCACGTTCGTTAAACAGAAAGGAACTGCGGCGGTGCCGGTTAATGACAACCTCCGGATGCGGCCCCGGTGCCACTTCAAGCTGCCACACGGAGGCCACTCGCAGAACCGAACGTCCGTACCAGCCCCCCTGTCGCCGGGCGAGCATTTCCCGCAGCTTCCCGCAGCATGGAGCGGCACGCCCGGCGTCCCCGCGTCCCCTGCGTTACGGACGTGCCACCTCGCTGCCTGCACCGCTCACGGGCACTGCCGGGGCCGCGTGCTGGTAGCGGCAAAGTGCCTGGGGTGGCCGGCTCCAGCACACTGACGGCGTGCGTGCGGCTGAGCGCTGCTCCTCGTCCCCAGCTCGCCCGGTTCCCACGGGGAGATGCTGCCGCATTTCATCCCAGATGTTCACAGCTGATGCTGCTCTTGTGTCCTGGCTCAGCAGCACTGTAATGATGTCATCCATCTGCATTTTCTAAGACTACTTGGAAAAAAATAGTCTGTAATTTGTCATTATAATACAGACCTGGAGAACAGCTGAACAAACCGCTAATATTGAACAAACAAACAAACAAAAGCCAATAACGGCTCCTATCGAGCAGAGACCCAAAGCTGATGGATGACCTGTAGCAACACAGGAGAATTATTTGTGAATTGCTATTGATTTCCAAAATCAAAATGTAAATTTTGCCTCAACATTGAGGTATCAGGGGAAGTTTTTGCTTTTAGAAACTCTTTTTTCTCCCAGTGACTCTTTCTGAGGGGGAAGTGACATCCGCTCCAGCCAAGCCCACATTATTCTCACCAGCGCAGAGCAAGCTGGTAGAACTCAGACACACACGTCTGGGCCTGGCCTGGCCAAGAGCATCTCAGGGAGTCCTCAGAGTCCTCCTGGATGCTGAAACACTGACGTGGAGGCAGAGCACCCAACACAGAGCAGGATGCACTTCAGGACGAGGGCTTGGTGTAGCATCAGGGCAAACCCTGAGAGCCACCAACAGCATCAGCACTCCCAGCCACTCCCCGCACCAGAAGGAAGGCTCCCAAGCCCTTGCTCTATTCCGGCACGGCACAGCTGATGGTGGTGTGCACCCAGTTGTCCTTCCCGCAGCTCTGCCTGAGCTCCAGACAGTCACTTCTGCACTGGATCTGTCCTAAAATGCTCCAGAGTGGCTCAAGATTTCAAAACTGACCACACTGAAGCACCTAAACCTGTAATTCAGACCCAGATAGATGCCCATCAACATTTCTGAAGGACCAAGTATCTGCCACTCCACCACGGCCCCAGTATTCAGCTCTTGCCCTTGGTTTTACACAAACCACCCTCATCTGCAGCTCTTGCCCAGCCACTTCCAGACTTGGCTCAGCATTTGGGCACGAGCTCAGCGTGTCACTGTGAAATCTAAATCCACAGCGCACCCTGAGCGGTTCCGTATCATTAACAGAACATCTGAGCGCTGCAAACTGTGCGGCATCTTCAGCGCTTCTCCCATCACTTACCGCTAACAGCATTAGTCTTACTTCCATGCACAGAGTGTGCAGCAGAAGTCCAGAGCCTGCTAATGCCTGGCAATATGACAGTGTTAGAAACCTCTCTCCACCCCAGTGTGGAAGAGCCACTTGTGCCACTGGGAGATCCTGCCTGGTGCTGCAAAAAAAGCAGCCCAGGACGGCATTTCCCACGTCAGCAAACGCCTCTGACGGTCGGCACCGGCACGTGCCCTGCTCTGCTTCCAGCAGCTCAGTATCCGCCTCCATCCCCAGCCTTTTATCATTATCTAACCCATGACAAACCTATTACGACGCTAAAGATTGGAATTACTGTGATCCCAGGCAGATGCCCAGGAACTGGCCCAGAGATACAGCAGTGCTTTGCACAAGGCAGTAATAAATTACTGAAGGTCACCTACGATTTATCACTGCTTTGGATTCCAGACAGTGACACTGCTTCGCCCAGGGAAGCAGCCTCATGGGTGCCAGAGCATCTGCTCAGGTTGAGCCTCTAACAGCGATGCTTTTGCTTATTTTACTGGATTGGAAGCATCCCCAACAAGCACAATGTCTGCGTGTTTGAGCGATGCCTTTGCCTGAAGCCTCCTGCTTGTTGCCTACACCACGTGCCTGGTGGTGAATGCGGCACCGCCGGGGGAGCACACGCGATCATCCGGTGCAGCCTCAGCGGGTCACAGCCCATCCGGCGGCACAACCGTGCACAACCCACCGGACACCGACGCTCCCGCTGCTCGGGCGGGTGCGAGACCCCCGCCTGCAGGCACTTCATGCCCTGCATTGCCCCGGCCCCGCCGCTGCCACCTCTCCTCCAGGCTCCCATTCCGCCTCCCCGGAGGCTGGGAGAGCCCAGAGCAGGCGGCAGGAGATGTGGGCACGGCCAACGCAGAGACCCTGCCAGTCCGCACAGACAGTTGCGACCTCCTGCTTTACAAGCAGGAACAATAATCACCAGCAACTTTTGGAAGCAAGTAAATAAATGGTCGGCAAGCCGAGCTGTTTGCATTATTAAAGGCTGGTTCAACTATTCAGATACCTCAGTTGTTACCAACAGGAATATCTCATGCAAATAAAGCTCTACCAACCCACTGCCGGGAGAAAGAATCCAATGTGTGTATTAAACCTGCTGCCTTTGAGCACAGAGAAATTATCTGAAAAACAAGCTCCAAGGCTGGTGAATCCCTCAAATGCATCCCTAGCGCAGGCTGGGTTGTTAGCACCAGGAGAGGACAAGCATGCACACAAAAAAGGGAGCTGGGACTGGGGACAGCTGGGACGCCTGTGGGACTCCAGCAGCAGCGAGAGACTTGGAAGACCCAGAGAAATTATGAAAAGCTCAAATATTCTTTTGCTGCAAGTGCAAGGGCTGAACAACAGCACATCAGCTGCCCGGCC
Source organism: Chauna torquata (assembly GCA_013399475.1). NCBI lineage: Eukaryota > Metazoa > Chordata > Aves > Anseriformes > Anhimidae > Chauna > Chauna torquata. Next base: position 141,101 of record VXAL01010535.1, on the reverse strand, counting down.
TGCCCGGCCAGAGCCCAGTGTTGCTGCAGGGAGGCACAAGACGCTTTCCTAGTTTTAACCCTGCAACTCCCCAGGCTTGGCCCCCCGCAGAGGCGAGCGCTTGCTGGGCTTGTGCAAGTGCCGGAAATGGCTGCAGGTGACAGCGCTGCCAGAGAGACACGGCGATGTGGCACCGCACCACGCTTTCACCTTCAAAGAGCTCTAAGATGCTAAGAAATATCAGGCAGCACCACCTGGGCAGAGCTTCTGTCTGGGACACGGGGTTGGCATCGCTGCCAGAGCCCAGCTGCAGGCGGGAGCAGCTCCGGCTCGGCGCAGCCGGGCGGGAGGGCAGAGCAGCCCCCAGGAGCGCGGCCGCCAGGCTCTCAGCGGGAAGGGCTGCAGCAGCACTTCGGCAAGCACGGCCAAACGCGGCTGGAAACTCCCCAGGAGCACGCACAGACGGCATTTAACCAGCCAGCCTCCACCCGCACCCACTGAACCGGGTGGGGGGACATCAGCAGGGGCAAAACCCCAGGGTCGAGTGGGACGGGCAGTGGGACACCGCCTGGCCGTCGTGCATGTCTGGCTGGTGGCAGCGGCTGTGTTTTAATACTTCCCTTTCATCTCATCAGGGGTTGCTAGATTTAATTCCCTCCGCTTTGGTATAAAGGCAGGGTCCCATCCAGAAAGCAATTTGTGTCTCCCAGAGCAGGCAGTTGTAACATTTCCCATTAAAATGTAAATTTGGGTAAGTTTTCTGGCATCTCTTTTCCTTCCTTAAGGTAATAAGAATATGAACTCGTATTATTTTTTCCATCAACGTTATCTTCCTCTCAGTTTTGTGCTAAGTAAAAAAGCTGCCCAACATATACCTTCTGCAAATTAAATTTGAATCGAGTCTGACAGCACAACAGGGATCTGGATTACAAGAGCTGTGCCGGCCTAATTGGCATCATTTCCAAGAGGTTATTCGCAGAAGCATTAAGCACGGAAGCGCAAGCGGAGCCACACGCCCAGCCTCTGAGCTGGATGCTCGTCTCGGCCGAGCCGCTCTGCGCCGGCGCTGCCCTGCCAGTGCTGCCTCTTGGGAACAGGCTGGATGCTGGGTTTAGTTTTGCTGATTATTGCAGACCCGCAGGGGGTGGGAGAGAGGGAGGTCTAGGGGCAGGCGAGAGCCCACCTCTTTAGACCGAATACGCGCAGAATTAAAGCGACTGTCCTGCTCGTGCTGCAGGTTTTAAAAGATGAGCTTCCCTGGTTAAAACCCCAAATCCCCATAGACTCACCACTTCTTTTCCCTTCAGGCACCTAGAGGCAGGGAAATGGTCTCTCTGCACCTCAGGAAACTTGTCAGAGTCTGAAGGGCATTTAAAGGATATGACTACAGACCAAGGGAAAAAAAACCTGAAAATTACCTTTTGACAGCCAACTATAGAGGAGCCAGCAGGGACCCCACTGCCCACCCCGGGGCTTCTTGCCCAGCACTCCTGCTTGACGAGGCTCATCAAAGGCATGCTAGAGCAAGAGGCTGCAGAATTAATTAAGGGAGCACGGTGAATTAATTACCATCTCCAGCTGCATTTCTAGTGGGGATAATTTCAGGTGCAACGGTTTGAGTGACACTGCTTCAAAGAAGAGTCTCCCATTCTCCTGACTAATTTGAGGTTAACTAAATTTGTTTCTCACCAGGAGACAGCTCATCAGCTCAGCCCCCAGTGAAGATGATGGCTTTGCAAGCTCTCCCAAGTCCTTGGGAAGCCGGGGTTTAGGGGTTTTGTCCCCAGGCAGCAGTCCCTGCAAGGCAGTGGGATAAAGCTGTGCTCCTACAGTCTCCCATAGCCCCATGCCTGGCTGCTGGGTCATCCTCCTAAACGCTGCCACGGCTTTCTTCCCCCAGAGGTCCCTATGAGCTGCCCCAGGTCCTGGAGAGGCAGGGACAGGCTCGTCCCCACGAGGGCAATGGTCTCCCTTATCCTGATCCCTCTCTTGTGGGCACGAGTACCACAGGACCCCGCGGCCACGTGGTGCAGCCGCACTGCTCACTCTGTGCAGCGGGCTCCTGCTTCCCCAGACGTCTTGTCAAAGCAAGCTTGGGCTAATGACACTTTGCGTCACGGCATAACGAAGTAATTGCACTTGACAGAGGTGCAGCCAGCCCACTTCCCAGCTACTCATGGGCAGAGTTAATGGAGAACATCATTACAGACCCAGGGGAGAGCTGGCTCGTGGAAAACATTGATAGCTTCATTGCAAAGCGGGGACTGACCCAGTGACCTGGGACAAGCGGGCTCCCCCGGGAGCCCCCCAGGCCGTGGGGCGGCCGCACGGGGAGCACAACCCCACCGGGCAGCAGCGGCTCCCAGGAGACAGCACCAGAGTCAGGCTGCTGCCCCGAAACCTCCATCCCCCCAGCAGCAGTGAGGGAATTAGCAGAATCAGCCAGCATTAATTATGCAGAGAATCATTTGCCGGTGAAATTAGGAAAAAAAAAAAAGAGGATCTAATTTAATCAAAATATAATTAAATGAATAGTTAATTTAACAATTCCGCAGTGAAAACCCCCTGACCTCTGGAGCCATCCTGCCTGCACGCACAGGCTGTTCGTGGCTCCAGCCTTCGTCCCCGGGCACCCCCTGCCCTCCACAAACACCTCCCTGCACCCAGCGGCAGCGACTCCCAGCCCCAGCCATCCCGCACCCCAGCTATACCGACAGCGCATTTCACCGCATCTTTTACTGGGGGGACTGGATCTTCTCCCACCTGGCCAGACACCACGGACCAGAAACCACGGACCTGCTCTCGGACACGGCAAGGAAGTGGCAGTGAAATTGTCACCTTGCTGCAGAGAGGACAGGCTGCTGGTGGCAGCTGCAGCATGGCTTCAGTGCCTTTTTTTCCATCGGTTCCTAACAAGACCAACGAGCACACCGCACAAGTGGTGCCAGCGGTGCACTTTTAGCCCAGAAGAGCCTACAGAGCTGAGAGAAGCTGCTCAGCGTCGGCTGGCTGGGTCTGAGGAACAGTGCTGGGACAGACAAAACGGAGCTGAAAAAACCCCGGTGCCTCAGCAGCCATATCCAAGGTGTCAAGTCCATAAAGGACAAATTGCAGCCTTCAGGAAAAAAAGGAGAAAAGAGATGGGCTTGCACAGACCACATTACCTTCAAACCCCTGAAAAACTCTGGTACCAATAAATATTTTTTTAAGGAACTGGAAAAGAAGATGAGTAGCAGCCAGGTGGAATTTCCTCCGGAAAAGGGAGCTAAGAGTAAATCTGGCAAATGTGTCTGGAGGGATGCGGGCGAGGGGCTGCTGTCTGAGGAAGGGGACTCTCCAGATGGCCTCAAGGTCCCTTCTGCCCCTATCATCTATGCTTCTGCAGACTAATTCCTTAAATCAGCATCCTGGGGAAATTTGCCAGGCATCCTGCCAAGTCTGGAGCAGGAAGAGGGGCTGTGGTGTGGTGTGAATGGATACGCACGCGCAGCCAGCAGGAAGCTGGTTTCTGCAGTGGGCCCGGGTAATCTCCAGCAGTAAACTCGAAGGAGCATTTTACAGCAGCCTCCTCTTCCAACAGCAAAGCCCTGGCTCTGAGACACACGGTGTGTGTAGGAGAGGCAGAGCATCCCGAGAGCAGAGCATGGCAGCCTTGCAGATGACCCTTCCCACGTGCTGTTTCACGGCCCTTTCCTGCTACAGGCAGCCTCATTGCTGCAGCAAAAAAAAAAAAAAAAACAGAACTGCATCCCCCTGCATACAAAAATGGCCTAAATGGACAGGATCAGCTCTCCTGGCTACACCCACAGTGAGTGAAAAATCCTCGCTCCGAGCTTCAAGCATCTGGCGAGGCGGCCCGTGCTCCATCTGGAACCATTTCCCCATGCAGCGGACTATCTCCTACTCAAGGCATTGGGAGAAAATAAATCAGAAGGAGATTAACATAAATATTGTTTGAAAGATTTAATCAGCTACAAATTGTAATGTTATGTTTCCAGCTTAATTAGCCCAAGCCTGGTTGTCTTTGCTCTGTTATTGTGGAGTAGAGCGAGGGCACTGAGAAGCAGCGTTGCGGAGCTCGGTTGGTGGTGGTGGAGGAAAACTTCTCCCTGGCCAAGGCTCTAGCCTTGGACAGCAGGACCTCTGGGCAAGGCTGCCTTCCGCTGGGAGCACGGTGCTCCGGGGGCCTCCTGGCCACTTGCGGCAGGGCGGATGCTCCAACCTTGCAGGCGCTTTTCCATTGCGCCCACCAAAGCAGGACTTGGCTGCTCTGCCTTCAGTGACACCAGCGGCCCGAGAGGCAAAGCACCCTCAGGACACGGAGGTGGCATTTGTGAGAGTGTCCCCAGACACGGCACCTGCGCGGGTGATCCCAGCCTCGGCTCTGGCCCTTCTCCCTTGGGAGAAGAACCTCCCGACCAAGGGCCTCCCTGTCACCTTCAGGCTCTTCCCCCCAGCCCGGCACCCCCACAGCTGCCTGAGCAAACCCCCAGCCCCAGGGACGCGGCAGCGACCCTCACTGGACCACAAGCGGAGTTTCTGCAAAACAGGGTCAAATTCAAGAAATCTTTCAAGCCAAAAAGCGGAGAAGAGGAATTAAAACGTCAAGCCATTCGGTTTGAGGATTACAAAATGAACCATTTAAGTTTTCATGTAGGAATATATTTTTCCTTTTTTAAAAATTGACTGGAACTAAAAGAATTATAAAAGGAGAAGGTGGATGGGTTGAAGAGCTACATGACCCTGAACTGCAGCGTGAGGCCTTTTCCTGAAGACCTGCCCAAGGATCCTGTGCACACCGCATTGTCACACCATGCCTGCCACTGATGTGTTTACACCTGTTTACTCTTCTCCGTGCAATAAGCAGGGATACGTACCACGGTTGCACCCAACCCACCAGTTTTGCGTCACTTAAGTGTTTCAGATAACGTAGGCAGGTGGCACGCGGTGCCCTCCGGGAGGAGCTGGCTGCTGCACCGCTGCTGAGCCGTGCTGCAGGCAGCCTCCCGTGCCCTGCCCTGCTCTGCTCAGCCCTTCTCTCCCCCAGCCTGTGTGCAACTGCACCGCAGGAAACACAAGGAGGGTAATCTGGATGGTGGCATAGGTTTTGGTTTGGTTTGGTTTTGCCAAGGAGCAGCAGCAGCGAGCCCCTCCTCCGTGTGGCTGCATTTTCACAGCTGGAGGAAATACGTGTCCGACCGTACCGACCCGCCGACCCGCCCAGGGGCAAGGAGGTGCCGGAGCTGCCTGGGCAGTGCTTGCAGCTCTGCAGCCCCAGGGAAAATGTCTCCTTTCTGCTAGAGGATTCTTCCAGACAGGGCCATGCAGGGCACAACTCCCCCTGCCCTGGTACGGGAGTAAATGCACAGTTTGGTTTTGCCAGAGACTTCCTGACTGCCCCATGAAGGCCACGACTTGAGGCGTATTAGCACCTGGCAGACCATGCCTGGGCTGTGGCACTGCAAAGCCATACACGTTCACTTGGACCTGCAGAGCTCCAGGGAGGACAAGGAATAAGCCCAGACACAACTACGGTTACAGGCGGCCAAAAATATTGAAGCAATTAAATACATTCCCTGAGGCACCTTCCTGTAGCAAGAGTCATTCCTGGACGGCTCCAGTTTATGCCCTGCCTCCTACAGCTCTCCGAACCACAACCAGAAGTCCGCAATAAAGGGTGCTTCACCTACCCCACTGTGAAAAATTCCCAACGCAACTCCCTCCGCCATGAAGCAGCTGCACAAAACTTTTAAAAGGAGTGTGAAAAGCCACAGACCGCTAACCACCAGCTGCAGCGGGAAGAACCACGTTGTGGCACACGGGGAAGCATTCAGTAACCACCAGTAGGTAAGACCGCAGGTGAGAAGCAAGAATTACCCAGCAACTGCCCACCCATCAGACAAAGCTGATAACTCGGCCAAGGCCTCTGGACACAAACGCCTGACAATATTTTTCCCCAATGGCTTCAACAGGGATGGAAAGGGTCAGACACTCAGCAGCTTCACCTCTGACATCAACACAGACTAAGCCTGCCTGGTTTGGTGTAGCTCACTGGAATCACTGCTAGATGAGTTTGAACCAGCTCTGCTAATGAGGTTCTAAAGACGCATTTTTATTTGGAGGTCATCACTAATTAAAATGCAAGCCATGTATTTCCTGCTCTCAGTGCTCATGCCAATGTGATTTCAACAAGGGTTGCAAACACAAGAGTCACCCTGAATCTGCGCAGCTCCTGCGAATTGGCTTAGGAAAGTGTTTATAGTTCCACCTACAAGATCTAAATAGGCATCTCTCCTCACTCCAGCAGAAGCTGTTTGCCTGATCAGCACGTCCTGACTGGTGATGAGTGTATTTTCACAACGCATCTCACCGACAGCTTGCAGTGTCCCAGGCACTCGCTATCGCCAGGTCCACGTCCCCGCCACATCCCAGCTCCTGGCACCGAGTCTTTGCAGGAAGTCACCCAGCCCAGCAGCAGGGTCCCTGTTTAGGGATGTACCGACACCACCGAACAAGCAACAAAACCAACATCCCCGTGCTCTTCGCCAGAAGCAGGACAAGGTCTGCCCCCCCCAGCAGCCTCAGCTCAGCACAGAGCCATACCGTGATGGGGAAGCCCCAGGTCTGGGGCTCAGTTTGAAGGCAGCTCTGTCCTGCACATTCCTCGTCGCTCCAGGCTGCGAGACACCCACGGCCCTGTGCACTAAGCAGAACAAAAACTGCTCGCAGCTGCGTGCAGCCGCCCCCTGGCTTTGCAGCGCCTGTCTCATGCAAGCCCCTGCAGAGGTGGCACCCACGGGCGCTGGGCACCTCCCTGTCCCCAGGCTCTGCTGGCGATGCTGCTGCTCGGCCGGTTTTGCTGTACGGCCCACGCCTGCCTTGGTCCAATTAACATAATTAGTCAGTGTAAATAATAATGATAGCGAGAGCAACCCCCTTTCTGTGTTTCAAACCTGACCAGGCTCTCAAAGCCCATCGCGCACGGGAGCGGAGCCTCCCCAGAGCCGCGTGGCAGGACCCCTGCCAGCAGCATCAGCTCGCCAGGCTGGGGGCCCCTGGGGCTGACCCACGCCTCTGCCGCCTGCTCAGACCCCCAGGTGTAACCGGGGGTGACTCTGTAACCAGGCGACGTGGGACTTGCCTCCCGCAGCATTCAGGGACCGAACGATCCCCGTCCTCCCAGGAGCGCTGGCTGGAGCTCTGGTTAAACCTCGTGCAATTACGTTGCGTCATCTGATTTCACGGGAAACTGCTGAGCTGTTCCCCAGCAAGGAGCAGCTTCTGCTCACATCCCAGCCCCCTCCACCCCCACCCCAAATCTGCCTGAGTTTGCTCCGTGCTGGTGCTGACAGTGCCCAAAGGCTGACACAAAGGCTGGTCGCGTTAGCTGGTGCCGAGTACATCATCGTGACAGCTACAATGGCCTGCAGACACCCAGAAGGCAGAGGAAAGAAGTAATTTATAGTGCCTGCATTTCCTGCAAAGGAGCAAGGTCACCAGCCATTTCACCCATGCCTGACACGCGGCTCATCCTCTTGATGCCAGTGGCACAAATAAAGCTGTCACTTGCAGGGACGCTGAACACCAGCAGCTTGGAATGAGCCAGAAGCAGAGGCACCAACCGATGCACCAATACATTTCCCGTGTCTTCTGCCCACTAAGGCTCCTCGCAAAAGCCAGGCGAGGCCGTGCCAGAGATACAAGGCTTTGAGCACCACACAGCAGACAGCAAAGCCAGCCCTTTCCAAGCAAGGTTGCTCTGCCTCATGGCTTTTCCTCAGCTCCTTGAAGACCTCTAGCTGCCTACCCAGCAGTACGGGGAAAGCAGCCCTTCCTGGCTGCGTGGGCATCACGTGGATCTGCATCTGCCTTGCAGTCTCCGAGGCGAGGGAAGAGTTCCTGCAGCAGGGACCCAGCAGGCAGGTGGAAGCTGCTCGCCCCGGCCAGTCCCTGCGGCTCTGCCGCTCCGTGCTGTGCCTGTCCCGGTGCGGAGGTCACGAGCACAGCTGCACCCGGATTATTGATGGCACAAGATTAGCTTGTCTGAACAGGGAAATACATCACCGGAAAAATAGGAAACATTTGGAAAGTGGATGGCGGGTGTGAGAATGATGAATGAGTGCTGGAGGAGCCTGGCAAAGATCAATGAATAGCTGATGAGCTGAGGAATGAGACGGGGGGGGCAAGCTCACCATGCAAATACAGAAAGCAGCAGAATCAGTAGGGGAACGGCTCACTAAGGTGAGCTGCTACAGTGAGTCCCCAAACAGCCTTCACCTTTGTACCACAAGCAAGGGGAAAGCCAGGCAGCAGGGCAGCTGGTTCTGTCTCTGTTTGGGACTGGTGTGAACGGGGGATTGGAGCACAGATCGCTCATACTCACTGCCAGGCAGCCGGCCTGAGGATGGATGTCCCGTGCCCTGCTCTGTCCCCTTTGCCGAGCCATTCCCCATGCTCAGAGCAGTGCCCATCAGCGCTGCAGGGACAGTCGTGGTGGGGAGAGGGTCCTGAGCAAGCAGACCAAAGGGAAGCGATCCCTCTTTTACTTCCCCCGGTTGCAGATTTCCTGCAGGGTACCTGATTTAGAAAGACAAGGTAAGAGCAAAAGCTCAGAGAAGGGCAAGCACCCAGAGACCCCTCACACACACGCTCTGCAGATGACAGCACCTCGCACAGCCTGGTGCTCCCAGGCTTTTACAGCAGAAGCTCCACAGACAGGCAATTTCTGTGAAGCCATCATTTTGGGGTCAGCTCTGTGTGTATTACAGTCCATTAGCAGCAACTGAGACAGCTGCTCATGAGCAATAAAGATACACAACCATTCCGTGGCACTCAGGCACTGGGAAAAATCATCCCAGGGTGGGCTTCACACGCACCAAGCAGAGGCAGCAGAGCAGCCCCTCCATCCTGCTCCCCTGCAGCCGCTCCCCCTGCACAGGCAGCTCTGCGCCCAGGCTGCCATCTGCGCCGCTCCGAGCCCCTGCGCAGCGCTCACTTATTAATGCTTTTAAGCACAGGAACATGCCGTCAGACCTGCTCCAACGCTCCCTGCGGTGGCCGAGCACTATCTAGTGGTCAGACAGGGCTCCAGAGGCTGGGAGCAAACGGCTGTGGGTATCGCTCAGCTCACAGGCTGCGCAGATCAACCCGTGCGGACGGATGCTGTCAGATGAAGCCAGCAGGAGAGCCTTCTAGGACAAGCGTCGTTGCCAGCAGCGCAGTAGCGAAAAGTGCCCTGGTTCAATAATTTTTGGGAACTTGGGTTTCTGGGCCTTCTGCACTGCAGGGTGGTTTAGTCGGGTGGGCTTAGGGATGGGACCCCAGTAAAAACCGACCCACCCCACAGCCCCTTGTGATACCACAGGAACACCGATCCCACAGGGAGCACAGAGACACCGGCTGAGCTAGGCCACCCCCGTACCTCGTTAGAAGTGTTAGACCTGCACATCCCGACTCATACACCACGCGCCCCCTGGTCAGCGCTTCCGAATATTTTGTATTTAGATGAGTCTGCCCTGCCTTCAGCTCCTTCATCTGCCAGTTCATAAATTAAATGTCACAGACAGTTTCGAAAGCCATTGAACTCACAGAGGGAGAAGAGTGACAGCAAATTCACTGGTCTGCAGATTTCCATCCAGTGTCCTTGTCCTTGGCACCAGACACAGAAAGAAAAAGCTCTTCCCACCTCCCTGGAGCATCCCTCTCTGCAGCCTGACCTCTCCAAGTAGCCTGAAGGTAGCTATTTGGAAGAAAATGACAGCAGCTGCTTGTGGGCTGATGGGCTGAATAGAGCAATTTAAAATCATCCATCAAAAAGTAGTCATACGTAGCCCCACCGCCTCCTTCCCTGCAGCTGGCTCTTGGTGGCTCTAGTTTGCTCAGGCGCAAGGGTCTGCCAACTGGAAGGGCACAAGCAGCTCCGTCCTTTACATAAGCAAATGAAAGAAATGACTCAGAAAAAGCAAAAGACTAAGAACACATCACAGCTGACTTCCTGAGCTAGCTGGCTCAGCACGACGCTCCCTGCACCCACATGTGGCAGGCATGAAATTAGATTAAAAAGTGTCCTCATCTCAAGCAGATGACAGCAAGTCAGAGGCAAAGGGGAGAACGAAGCTCACCAAGTCCCTGAAGAGGCCCAGGCAGATGTGAGCTGATGAAGAAATACACAGGAGTGCCAGCCCCAAGCGTGATTCAGGCCTCCAAAATTGTAACACTGGTCTTAAAGAGATCTGAGAATTAAATGCGGGAAGTAGGAGAGGCTTTTATTTGCCTTATGGTCTCTGAGCCACTAAAGTACGCTTGCCCCATGGTTTCCAATCTCTCCCTGTAATCAGGAGGTCCAGCAACTTCCCTAGGAAAATACAACTGCATTTCTGTCCTAACTAAACAAATCCAGAAACTGGAGAGGTAAGAGCTGGGTGCCTCTCTCCACTGCATTTGTACAGGATTTAGACACAGACGTGAAGTACTCCCATAGCAAAACCCATGTGTGCAGAGTTCAGGCCCCAGCAGCACCTGTGCCCTACACCCAAATGAGAGGACAAACATGAGGCTCCCTGTTTTACTGGACAACTGCTCATCTGAGCAGGGAGATGTTCCTTGCTGCTTTTCCCAAACTGGCTCTGTGCTGTCTGTAGCAGTCACCTATGGCGAAGCATGAAACACAGCTGGGAGTACGACCTGAAATACCTGCTCCACACAGCACACTGGCATCCCCAGCAAGACAGAAGCTTGGAATGAGCCAGAAACAGAGGCACCAGAGGAGGGACCGGTGAGCAGCAATTGCTGGAGGGAGGCGTGAGAAGAAAGCAGGCACGCTGGTGTACGCCCAGGCACCAAAGCGTTCCAGTGCAGGTGAGACCACACCGCTCAGGAGCCTGCAGGACGGAGGGTGACACCAGTATCCACGCTAACGTCACTGCGCAAGGCAACCGTCATAGCCAGTTTGTTCTAGATGATAAAACAGTGTCTAAAACATGAGACTGTCTTTGAGTCCAAGGGACTATCTGTGGGAGACCTGCTAGCTTTGTAATGACCACCTCTGGGCATGCACAGTATCCCACAGCTACTGTGTTTTTTCCTGTTTTTTAAATAGCACACAGTCCAAAGACTATACATTCAGTTCTTCAGCTAATTCTTGCGCACATCTAACTCAGCCAAAAACCACTTAAAGGTCCAAAGGGCAAACTTCTAGCTGTTTCTGCAGCTCGCTGACGCTTACCCACGCTCCTCCTGCAGACCACGACCCTGCATGGGTGGCTGTCGTGAGGAAATTCTGCCAGAAGGTTCCAGCGCTGTGGGGTGGCACAAGCTTCAGCTAAGCAAAATAATGGATGCCCCAAACCTGCTGGGGAGCCTCAAAAGCCTGTTTCTGGTTTACAGGCAATTTGTTCCCTTGACAGGTTTATCTCATTACTGGGTTTCCATTTAGCAGGAGTTTTATCGCCTGTAACATTTGTGCATAACAGATTCACCCAATTAAAATGTTATTTCCTTTAACAGCTCGGATAGTCACATTTCAGTGTTTGCTGGAGCGTGTTTTCTTTTCCCTGAATAAGTTTAATCCTTCATCAACCATTCGTTTCAAGTGTTTCACTCGGGAACCAAGCGCAGACAGAAGCCTGCATCCTTCCCCATCGTTTGGCAGCCTCCTCTCCCCCCACTCCTCCTCCCAGCCAAAGCCACGAGCAGTGCAAACTTCGGGGCCGGTCTCGCAAGGCGAGGAGCATCCTCGGCCCCTTCAGCCTGTTCGGTCCCCCGCAGCACCACCGCCACCCCCGCTGCTGCGGGCGTTCCTCGGGCACCAGCCGCCACCTCCCGCACACCCCAAAATGCCCGTCAGAGCCTTAGCCTCGCCGGGCAGCGAACCACGAGCCCCCAGCTCCTCGCACCCGTCCGCCCACCGACGAGGCAGCCCCGGGGCACGGCTCAGCGCCGGGCTCACGGCGGTGGGACCGGGACCGGGGCCAGCAGCAGCCAGGGCCAGGAGGGGCGGGCGGAGGCGCTGCAGCCCCGGCCGCGGCCAGCAGGGGTCCCCGCCGCCCGCCCGGCTGCAGCCACCGAGCCGGG
>VXAL01010535.1:105849-121933 GCA_013399475.1 Chauna torquata | reverse complement strand
CACGGCCCGCCATGGAGGAGGCCGGGGAGCCGGACGCGCCGCGCCTGGTTGGTGGCGCCGGGCTCCGGGGGAGGGAGCGGGCTGGGCCGGGCCGGACGCTCCCCGGCTCGCCCCGCCGTAACCCGCTGTCTCCGCCGCAGGTGGAGCGGCTGCGCGGCCTGCGGAGGGTGCTGGAGGCCCGGCAGCGGCACCTCCAGGCCCACATCGCCGCCTGCGAGGAGCTGGCGGCGGAGCTGGCGGGCCTGCAGGCCGCCCTGAGCGCCGGGTGCCCCTCTACGCCCTGTGTAAGCACGGGCCCAGCCCGGGCTCCTGGGGGGCGAGAACGGGGTCGGCCTCTGCGGAGAGGCCCCGGGGAGCCGGGTCCCGCAGGACACACGGCCACAGCTGCGGGTGCCGCTCCCGGGGCTCGGGAGGCTCCGTGCGCTCTGGTCTTGCATGGCTCCACCGGCAGCTGTATTTGTCGGGTTTGGACTTGCTTGTACTGAAATACCGGTTTTCTCTGCTTTCTCCCTTGCTAGGAGTCCACCCCAGCTGACAGGAGGTCCTTGCCTGCGGATGAAGAGGATGCCAAACCCTGAAATGCCTTTAATAAGCAACTGCACTCCGCCTATTGGTGGGGATTTCTACAAGAGTTTGTCTTCGTACAGGGTCTGTGATTTGAACACAACAGTGCAAGCACAGAACTAAAAGGGATTAAATGTTTTTGCAAAGTTAAAGGTTCTGAAAAAAACTTTCTACTTAATGCCAGGAAAAATAATAATAAAAAAGCTGATAAGTCAGGGAATATAGCTGATTCCCTCAGTTGTGGCCTTGGAATTTGCTTTGTTGCACTGATATCTTATCTTACTAAATTTGCACTTAAAGCAAGATTGGAGATTAGTCATTATCTGATGCCCTGCCTAAGAAGAGGCTAGTTGCTGCTTATGTGGAGGACATACATCTTCTAAACAGAGCCTACTAGTTTGTCTCCAATGTTGACTCTTTCCTTGACTCCACTGTTACTAGGATCAGAAATAGTTAATAACTAACTTGATGTTAGAAGGAGTAGAGAAGCAAGAAAGCTGTGAATTGTTTTGTGGGCAGCAACTCTATCTATATCATGATCCCGAAGTAAAAGATGCATGATCTGAGATGCATCAACAAGCTATAGCTGGCTGAGTTCATAGGTCTGGAGATGCCCTTCACCTGGGTTGTTTGCACACAAATGTTTTGCTACAATGAAGCTTGATTTATTCAGTCAAGATGCAGTCTATCTTATTGCCAGTAGTATCCTCAAAGTTCCCATTCTGTTTGTTGCAAAGTAGTTAATAACTAACACCTTCCACTCAAGGATGCTAAAACTGCCATCTTGACCAGAGATTTTTGCTCTTCTCACCTGTACATCTTCAAATGGTTTATATTGTGTTGATGGTGTTTGACATCATGGTCATTGAGCACAGCTGCTGTTTGCATTAAAGGGACTACACAGCAGTTTCCTGTTACCAAAAATCAGGAACAATTTGTAGATTCACAGCATCTGTTCTAACTCTTATCCATACCTGACTGAACTTGAGGATATGAAGTTTGTTCCTGAGTGTTGCTGTTGGTGGGGGAGGCAGGAGTTGACTGAGCAAAATGCTGTCTGTCAGAATTTGGAAGTAACTTCATGTCCTGATCCTTTTTTTGAGCAGGGAAAGGATGCTCGCACTCATCTCCCAGGTAATGTATCAGTACCCTGAGGAAAGACTATTATAACACAATGTTTAAATAAGCATTTAATTAGGATTCCATTAGTATTAATATTGCTTTCAATTCCAAAAAAGTTAATTTCCACTTCTTTGTAGATATTTCAAAGTACAATATTAACTTCATACAAAATGAGCAATTAAGCAAACACCATTATTTCACATTTTACATTCTTCAAAAAATACAAATTCATATTTACTCTTTTTTGGGGGGGTTTGGAGATGCTCTTCCTTTGGAAGTACTGTACCTGTAACTAACATCTTCACATTGCTCAATGTAAGCACATTTGTTCCCATGTTTCATAGTTAAATAAATTCCTTTAATACCATAAACACATTCTTGAAAAACTGGGGTTCTTTTATTTTACCATCTCCAAGACCATTGCCCAGCTCCCCACACGCGTCCAACAAAACAAAAGCAGTAAATAGCCTAAGGTTCTCCTGGACTTCCTGGTTTGACAGCTCTGCAGATGTCAATGCTGAAGACGACTTCGGTAACTAACCAGGCCTGAGGTTAGCACAGCCCTGCCTGCCTCGCAGATGCTAGTCGGTGTGAAACAGAACAGCAACTACAACTCTCTCTCCAAAACAAGGGTCAGACAGCTCTGGTTGAATAAGCAAGTGGAAGGACACAAAGCTACACAGCAAGAAATATCAGCTCCTGTAACTACGGTACTGCAAAAACATACCCTTGAGTTTGCTGAAAAAGATCATATGAAAAAAATTTCTTGTAAGAAAAAGTAGAAACTGCATTTCTTTGAGAAAGTGTACACTGCATAATGAACCAAATTTTGGCCAGCTTGCACACCACCAAAAGCATGGTGTGGGATTTTTAAACTAGTTCCAAGAACACACACACTTAGACTATGTACACTACTACATAAATATCCAGTTTAATTTGCATTTCTCAGTGCAGACACAGAATCCAACTTCTAGAACATATGATATATATCAAGACAAGACGCAAAAAAGTTAAAAGTTCAGCCCTGTCCATGAGTATCAACTACAGGTAACATTTATAAAAACTTGACATTGTTTCCAAAATGTGTTAAGGAGAAAATAGTATACCAATTAAAAACTATGCAATCAGAAATTTGCAGGGTTTACTAAAGACATGCTTTTTTTTTTTTTTTTTGCCTTACAGTCCAAATTGACTCTCACAATTCTGCCCAGCTAGCTCAGATTACTAATGGAAAGGACTTTACACTCATAGATCTCAACGCATTTTACAAAGACAAGCTTCGATGTCCTCATTTTACAGGGAGGAAACTGAGGCACGGAGAGGTTAAGTGTCTTGCCCAAGGTCACACAGCCAGCCAGCAGCAGAACAAGGACTGTGACACCAAGGTCTTCTCTGCTCTACTCCACAGAGCTGGCTGCCTCTCATTTCAGTTGCCAGCTGTGTTTCCAACCCCCCACCCATGAGGAAGAGCTTTTCATCTCCAATCAACTTCAAGGTCAATTACGCCCTAACCAATTTCCCCCAGCAGTTCCACAACCAGCAGGCCAATCCTTAGTTCGGTCTCCGAGCCTTATTTACAATTGGTGCAGGAAGAGTACTGTAAACAGTTTAACAATGTTGCTGCAGTTGCAAAACCAATATTTTGGACGACTGCAGAAGTGCCATCCTCCATGAAGTAAGGCAGATAACATGACATCAAAAACGATCTCGTGAAGACAAATTTTAAAGGTGCAACATGCCTGTTTCAGAACAGCTTGTCACTTCTGTTCAGACTCGTGTGACAGAAGAGAGGGCAGGACAAGGGAGAAAGGACGACCCAAGGAGCACGGCTGTAAGAAGGTACTAATTTCCAAC
This sequence comes from Chauna torquata, assembly GCA_013399475.1. Lineage (NCBI taxonomy): Eukaryota > Metazoa > Chordata > Aves > Anseriformes > Anhimidae > Chauna > Chauna torquata. The sequence goes on along the minus strand of VXAL01010535.1, from coordinate 118,393 downwards.
AGAAGTGACAAGCAGCTCACCAGAAAGCGTGAGAGAAAAGGCCTGCTAAAGCACAGTGCTCTCAGTGGAATATTTGCATAGATTGGACATTTGCTAATGATGCATAATTTCTCTTGGGTACAGACAGGGTAGGGCAACATGTCACTGAGCTAGTTACTATATATATTCAATTAGACAGACACAGACAGACTGACCACATGGGACAATGATCTTTAGCTACAAGTATTGCACCAAGTTAAGTGCTCATCTTTGCACACCCCTGTTAACTTTTACTCAGAGCAAAAATAAACTTTGTGAAAGTATATACAAAAGAAATTGCAGCAATTGGGTTAAAGATAAAATAACCTAAAGTGCATTTTAGATACCAGTATGAGGTTCTGCGAACTAGTCTTTCTGGACACAGTCAGCATTACAGAAGTGCCCAATTCGTACTTTGTTCTATATAATTCAGTACCAGCATTTAAACAGTGCTGATTTTCCATCCCTCTACCAACTACAAGCATGAAAAGCAACTTCTACAGCCTTCAACTGCACGCCAAGTCTGCTTGCTTGGGTCACTGCCCGGCCACTAAAGCTACCAATGTTGGTAATTAGACCCGTTCTACACGTTTAAGCTTCTGCACCCATCTAGAAACTGTAAGTAACCAAGTCAATCCCCATAAGCCACAAAACAGCAAATCCTTTAACACAGAATAACCTAGAGCAGTTTTGCTCTCTGACTGATAATTAACGGGATTCATGAAATGCAGATTTTGCAGAGGGAGGGCACACTGATCAGAGGCTCCAGCACATTAGCAGAATATGCCCCTTTCTGGGAACCCAATGCCTTACCAGATCTACAAGGGTAGAAACTCCACTCTTTATTAAGTTGTCGTGAATATACTAAATGCCTGGGCAACAAGGGGAGGAGGACAGGAAACTCCCTGGCACCAAGGAGTCTCAGGGCTTTGCGGTGATTGATTGCCTTCTCTTGCCAGCCGGTCACGCGCCTCCTCCCATCCAAGCGTGTTAATGACCACCCCAGCAGCACAACATTCAATCACACAGCGCTGGGGCTGATGCAAATGTCCACTCTGAAACGTATCAGATACATGCAGCATGGAACACTCTGGAAAACAGACCGACAATTAAACAACAAAAGCACACAACTGCACAATGCAATGGGTGGGGGACAGCTCATAGCAGAGCAGCCTGTGCGCTCACAGAATCACACTCTTCTTGCCTCACTACAAGCTCTAATTAGTTTCACCTAAATTGCAGCCTGTCTGGTGCACTTACAAGAGGGTAACTGCAAACCCAATGCACCTAAAAGTCAGTATAAACCTGGAACACATCGCTTTTCCTAAAATACCAATACGAAACAGTAGCTGTGAAGAGAAAGCAGCAGAGGGTTATCCTCTAATCTCCACTCAGAAAGGATTCTATGCAGCATCTCACTGCTGCCAATCACCACACCTCCAAATTAGCTTCCAATTTCAAAGACTTCAGTAGATTTTTTTTACTCATTTCTACCACAAAGGAGTTTCTGAAGATGCTATCTGGTCTAATCACAAGCATGTTTTAGGTGAACTAAGTCACGAGTAGCAAGACTAGCAAGGAAAAATGCTTTCCTGAAGGATGGAAAGGCTCAGAGGAGGATGCTGAACTCCCCAGCTGTCACATTTCAGGGCACATCTGGTACCTTTGTCCCCATCAGAGAAAACCACACAACTCCAGGGGAATCTATGTGCTCCTGCATTAGCAGACTGTCTCACACGCACACACGTACATCCACACACCCTCAAACACCACCACCGCACTATGCCAAGGGAAGGCGCGAGGCCACTCACAGTGGCCTGTGCCCCAAGGTGAAGTCCCATGCACTCCAGGTGCCTCTCACACTCCTTTGAAGCCAAGCTCTACACAAGGGAACTGGAGGAGACTCATCTGTGGGCAGCCAGTCCCAGCTACGTAGACTTGAGGCTATTTCTTCTGTGTTCAAAGCAGTTCTTGCTGCCATGCAACCAAACTGCATCACAAAATGATACTGTAGGGGAAAAAAAAAAAAAAAACAAAGAGGGCCACCACCACACTGTCCTCGAGGGACTAGCATTACAAGAACAAAACATCAAATGCCTTGTTAATCCGCACTTCATGGTGCGGACCTTATTGCTGCAGGACCCACATCCCCACTGTGACAGACTGCACAGCACTGCAACATGAGCCAACACCCAGAGAGGAAACACAATCAGTGTGCTTCCAGTTCAGTTGGTGCCCCTAATACATAAGCTCATCACTGCAATTAGCAAAACCAAGCGCTCAGCCCCAGCAGAGTGACACAACACTTTGCACAGCCTCTCCTCCCTCACATTCACCCTAACGGGACAACCCTAGTTTTACCCTTCTGCGTTTAACAACTGGAAGCAAGATGTCAGAGGTGAAAAGTCAGTCCCCTTCAGCCCATCTCCATCTGTGCTGTGGCAGTGCATTTGCAAGGGAATAGAAAGTGAGATAGCTTAAGCCACTGTCTCAGCTAATACTGTGACAGTGGTGTTGGTAAGGCTACACAGAGCATGTCACAAGAGGGTTAAAAGACCTACAAATCATCAGGTATCCTGGGGAGGTCTGGCTGCATTCATATGATTCTCCCCCCAGCAGGTGCAGAGAGCAGCTTTGATCAAATACTAGCAAAGAAGAGTGAAAGATCTCTATCCACTAGGAGTCTGCATTCCTAAATTTAGTGCACAGAGACACTCCACATTAATTGGCTTACAGTCGTTATCTTTGTAACTCACTAATGACAACACTGTAAACTGAATAAAGACTATTTAATATTCTTTAACACAAAAAGACTGACAGGCAAAGCCAGAAAAATGGATAAAACACTATAAAATCACATCTTTTAAAATAATGCAGCATAAATAAACCATTTAGAATGAGACTGCATTTATTGCAACATTACAGGCTTTTTGGTGGAAGGGGGTTTGTGTTTTATTTACCCTGAGTAGGTTAGAATATAGACTTTCAGTTTGATATGAAAAACTACTATGTTGTGTAACATCTTTTAGTCAAGAAATAGCCCCGTGCACAAAAAGCTGGCATTGCAGTAGGTTGGAGGCAGATTCAGGCAGAAATAATATAGCTTAACAGAAAAGAGGAAGCATTTCTGGACAGCTGAAGGATAAACTCACTGAATTCAAACTGAATTTGTCGAATCATTCTGAAAATTTTCCTACAGTTGCTCTTGACAAAAATGAGAGTAAGCAGCAAAGGCACCATGCTCCTGATTAAACAGTCAGAGGGCTTGTTTAAGAGGATGACTTGTTTCTGAACAGAGCCAAATAAACAAAAAGAGCAGCAGACACCAGTCTGACTACATTTGGAACTCACTGCGTCCTTCAAAGAGAGGCAAAGAAAACAGACTCTTGAGTGAGTAAGCAGGGGCTCCGATTGTGTTTCCATGTTGTGAAGAAGTGTATCTGCCAACACATTTTAAGTCCTAATGAAATTAAATGAACAGATCTACCAGGAGCACAACTACCTTGTGCTCTACTGAAATAAGCTCCCCAAAAGTTTCCGTAGGCTTTAGTAATAGCGTTAGTACAATGCAAACCCAGGCATCACCTCCCAGCACAGTGATGTGACAATCGCATTCCAAGAAAATTGCAGATAAATCACCTTCTACTACAATAAAACCATTTTCTGCTAGAGCAAATTCCTTTCCCGGGCTCCCCTTATAGTGCATGGTTAGTATCAGACGTAAGAGACAAAAGAAAATTATAGACCCAAGGAGTTGTAACAAAGACCCACTCACTGCCAGTACCTTAACCCCAAACATAAGTGATGTGCAATTGGAGACAAACTAACCCCCCTTTTTCTTTTTAAAATCTTTTTGCACACGAGTAACCTTAACTTCCGTGTTCACATATGACAAGCAAAAGTGACAGACAGTGCAGCCAAAACAGTTCATATATAACTTAGCTTTTTTTTTTTTTTGCCTTTTCTTTTTTTAGATAGATTCTCAAAGATGGATGTACCTGGGACGTGACTAAGATGACATCTGTGAAGCAGAATTAAGCCACAAAACTTCCAGAGAGGAAGGAAAAAGAATCAATCCTTCAGTTTCTGCTTCTAAGGAGAAGGGTTTTACCCTCCAGGTGCAAAAGAAAATCTGGAACATCTTCATTTAGAGAAGCTGCTATTCAAACCAATTTCTTCCTCACCCTGCAGTAGTGCTTCAATTGGAATTATATTAGATGGGGTTTCAGGGCTTTGGAGGGACAGAAAGTCCGATACATCCATGGCACTTAATGTTTCAGTCTGTGAGTCTGAAGGGTTAACTATCTGACTGCTCTGCCCACATGAAGGAGAAGGGGAAGAGGAAGGAAAGGTCTGAGGCTGCAGCTGGGGAGCTGGCTGCTCCAAAGCTTTCGGTTCAGGTGAGGAACATTCCTTCTTACTGGTGGCTTTGTCCTTGGCAGAGTCTCGGCAGGCACACTGACACTGGCAGGCCTCCTCCTGCTTTATAATAATGACAGGAACACTGAGACCAATCTGCTGAACAGGGTTTCCTGAAGGTGAAACAAAGTCAAAACATGTGTAACCAAAGTGCATAATGTCACCGCGGGGACAGACAAATCATCTTTGTTAAACTTCATCGTATACACCTTGCAGAAGAGATTACGTACTATTTTTTCAAGCACAATGAATACCCCTAGCAGATGATAAATAAAAAAAATTCACACGTACTCTCTCCTGATGACCAACCTGTACAGGCTGAACCCAGGTATTAGAAGTCTGGTCTAAATTTTTACACAGTACAGTACGTCTCCTCTCTGACAGGCACTTTCACAGCACAAAAGCCAATAAAGAGGGGCATTCAAATGTCCCAGTCTCTCTGCACCAATCTTTGAGGACAACGAAACAACATCACACCAGCAGCTCTACTCTTGGACACCAACACAGGTATTTTCCTGTTCATTTTCTCAAGTATGAACAGGAAAGTATTTCCTCTCCCATTTTCCTTCTCATGCTTCCTCCTCTTCCTATGCTATTTTACTTGCCTGGCTTCCTTCCTATTTTAAAATTTAAATTTTAAACTTACTTCATCTCTTTTGACTGTGATTGATTTAGATTTGTAATATAATAATACTGTGTAGGAAGCACGTTATAGAACACAACTTCTACGGTTGTGTATCATTTAGATGAATCTCACAGACAGTACTTACTGAAAACAACTGCTAAAGAACTAAGTTTACTACTCTACTACCTGTTTCATGTCTTCATTTAAAAGACCAAAACACAAATTATGCCCTTGCACTTCTTTTATTCTTCTATACATGTTCAATTAAAATACCATTTTACTTTTAGGAAATATGTATTTTTATACAATACATATTTTTATAAATCCTACATCTAATTTATGAACATGGTTATCTTATAAGTTGTTAGAGAAACTACTACAGGACAGATCTCAGCACAAAGCCAGGAGTTTACCGATTGCACTTAAAACCTCAGGAAGATAAAGAAAAAAATTGAACGATTTACTTCTGCAAGCAATTAAATCACTACAAATCCCAGTCAAACTAACACTACTGCAAACAAACAGAGGAGGAGAAAAAAGAAGACTTTGTGTCAAACATGCTTACCTGTGTTGCCAGCTACTGGTAATGCAGTGGTAAAAAAAACCTTTTCTACTACTTTTGGAACTTGTGGCTTAAAGGGAAAAAAAAAAAAACAAGAAAAAGAGAGTGTGAGTTGATTCCAGACAAATTTCTATTGTTCAAACTCTAACAGCTGCAAGCAAAAGAAATGGATATACACACTTTCCAAAGAGAACACACAGGAAAACTAATTAAAAAAAAAAAACATTTGGCTTGGTTCTGGGCTACGATCTGGCTATTCCAGAACAAGAAAAAAAACTGACAGGATTATTTCTAAGAGTATTATTTCAGTAGTCCTAAAGATCAGGAGTAATAGCCCTCTGCACTACATGCCTGTTAATACAGCTTGTGGTTTTTGACAACTGAATGACTGAATTCCTAAAAAATTGCCATGCTTGCTCGTACTGCTTGTACTTGCAGCCATTCATTCTTGACTATTTGCAACTGAGAAAGCCTAAAGGTGGCAACAGTACTGCTTAAAGACGAAACACAAAGTCTCCAATATCCAGATTTACTGGAGAACCAGAAACTTCCTGTTTCCCTGTTTTTAAAGAAAACTTTTCATTATCTTTATCAGGCTACAATAGGAACAGACAGAGATTACAAAATGTCTGAACATTGAAATTTTACAGTCTTTTGTACTTCTTGTCAAAAGGAACAGAATAAAAAACACGTATGCTCAGGCCATATGGTGCAGTGTCCTGGATAAACCAGGCTGACATCTGCTGTGAGAAGTTCATCACTGGGGAAAAGAAGAAGAAAACAAGATTTTTACGCACTTGGGATTTCTCTATCTATTCTCTATTCATTTCTCTATTTTCGGGGCCGCACTGGTAACATGTTTATCCATATTAGTGCGATAAGCGTTACACAATACTGCATCCTGGTTTGTATCTTACAATTCCAGGTTTGATCCCCTTTTTTTTTTTCGAGGAGGAGGAACAGGGGTGGTTCAAGCTGTTTCAAAGCTATGCTGGATACACTAACCATTTGTTCTTGGCTTTGTGGAGAACCAGTGGCACCATTTAATATCCATTGCAAGTTCTGCTCTCCCATGACAATGCTGGACTGTAGAATAGCGGTGCTCTGTGAAGGAGTAATTGTTATAGTTGGACTACTGGTCAGAACAGAGTTCGCACCAACAGGCACAGTCTGAACTACAGCTGGCAGGGGTTCAGTGGCATTTGATGCTGTTGGGGCAGATGCCCCAGCAACCACTGAAAGTCCTTGTACAACGGGCTGTGGTGGTGTCTGAGTGTGCTGCAGGAAGTCTTGGTGACTGGCTGGAAACTGTGTGCTGTGAGGAACAGGCACTTCTGGGGATTGTAAAACAGTTGCAGGATTTCCAAATGCAGCTTGCTGTGAGCTGGTTCCTATGGAGGGAGCAGCGGGCGCTGCTGAGGCTTGTAGTGCTGAATGTGAAGGCTCAGAGATGCCAAGCTGCAGTACAAGTGGAAGAGACAACGACGCTGAATCTCCTGCAGAAGGCGGAACAGCAGTGACTGAGTCTGCATGACCATTAAAAGCTTCAATCAAGGCAGCTGCCAAAAGAAACAAAGAAAAAATATAAATACCTCAGTTCTCATAAGATTTGAATAAACAACTTTTTCAATAAACTTATCAGCTAGCTAACAGATTTTTGCTAAGGACTACCACTTTTCACATTTTCAGAATACTGCTCTAAAACATGTAACACTAGACAGTGAAAACTAAAAGTAGGTCCAAATTTGGGATTGGCCCCGTTAGCTCTCTCTAAAAAGTCTTCTCATCAGCAGGTTCATGCAGCTACATCAAGAGAGGAAGTTCAAAGACAACACTTATACATGAAGTCCAAGAGCATCAACGTCGGCATTGTACAGCAGCATGTTGTAAATACATGGTCAGTTCCCCTGTCACTGCCCAAGTGTTACACCATCTGCGAATGTATTTCAACACAAAAGTATTTCAACACTGAAGTTGTCTGTTTGCTACTTAAACTTATGTGGGGCAGTTATCTTCCGTCTGAGTTGCTGAATTAAGCACATGCACGCAGAGAGGCAAAAAATTCTCTTAAAATAGTGCAGATACAATTCGTACCTGTCTGCTTAGAGTCTTCCTGATTTGTGGTGTGATCTGGGCTCTGAAACATAGACTCAAAGATGCTTGCTGGTGAGATTGTGCTCAGGTCTTGTCCATGTGTCTGGCAAACAGAAAAGAAAGAGGAAGACATCAGATAACATTATATATCAGGTCTCCATAAACTTTGCACAAGTCCCAGTCAGGCAGTGTATCGATGTCAGAAACACCTGCCCAATTAACCAGCCACCTTCAGGAAAGGCAACATGTTTCATGTACCTAGCAAAAAATGTAAAATGACTCTTAGTTTTTATTACCCACAATCAACTTTACCAACATAATGAGCAAATCGTTACAAAAATAAGCAAGTCCTTTGAAAGTCAAATATATTCTTCTGCATCTGTATTTTGTTCAACCTTTATTTCCTGTAATACTCTGTTAGAAACAGAAACGGACATTAATTTGGTCTTGGCTGTTTGCAAAACCTTTTCTGGAGCAGAAACAAAATAGCTCTGCTTAGATTATATCCTGAACTATGCACTACTGTCACCCACACTGCTATAGGAACAGAATACATTAAAAACCTGCATGCTGCTTCCATATCAAAGCACAAAATAAGGACATAGCCTCATCAGCATATATATAATTTTCCTCCATGTAAAATTTAAGCTCAGTCAACAGTCACCAACCAGCAAGAACACTATTATGGTGAAATTAGATGCTGATCTTTTAAAAACAGCTTGATTTAATCACTGCATATTTTGGAACAAAATCTTTCTCTTTCACTTGGTTATTCTGCTGTTAGACTTTGGAGTCTTTTGCAAAAAATAAGTCAAAGCTCCGTGCTAAAAGTGCCAGTGTAATTACTTTCTGAACAGGCTCTTCAAGTACTTACAAAATTATTCACAGATGTATTTGCAAAAAGATGCAATCTATTTAAATGACACCTGAAAGCTAATCTTTAATAACCTAATTAAGTGACTGTGTCACACACCAGATTATTCTATACGAGTGACCCAACTAATACCTAAAAACAAAATCTAAACAGGAAAGGCTAAGGAAAAAATCCAAACAGTGGGTATGAAGACAGTTTAAACATGTAATATTAGTTCTACGCCAAAATAAGATTTCTTCCAGTAACAGGCTTAATGAAGATCTTACACAGCTGTACAAAAACATTAGCTTGCCTTAATATTTGCTTATTTGTATTCCTGTCTGAAGCCTTTGAGAGGTAAGCTTGCCATGCTTAGCCTGGACACATATAAACTCCCCTAACCACGTGCAAGAAACTTGCTGGATAGTGTTATCAACTGGTTACCTACTTCAGTCTCTGCTCAGCTAGCACTAATCCTACAGCTCAGAGCTGATCACAGCTGCATCTCTGACATACATTGGGTAGTACTGTCATACATAACTTGTGTATACTATTCATTCCAAACTAATTCATTCTGACCAATCAAATATTATTTGCATATTGAAAAAGAATGCTAGAATTATTTTCTATTGAGAAAAACTGTCCCCTAACAATTAAAAGCAAGAACGGCATTGACCACAAGCAGTTCAACTCATGTAAGCTACCACACCTTCACCAAGAGACCAAATCACAAATGTTGTTCCAATATTCCAAAGAGGACAGCAATAATATGTCATATTGACAGACTCAACAGGGTGTGTATGCAACATATATATTTGTCAAGAGAGAACCTCCTGCCAGCTGCAGCAAGACACAAAAAAAAGGCAGTATTCAGTACACCTAAAACAATTTTATCCAATGTCACTTATTCTGTGACAGAGTACATCTCTTCCACTAGCAAAATGAAAGTCTAAAGGAGAGCATGCTGGAGGCTGGAACAAGTGAAACAGAAGCAATCAGTCATACATATCTAATCTACTGTGTTCTGGTCAACAGGACAAGCACATTGTTAGGAAAAAAAAAAAAAAACAACTCAAATTACGGGTGAGGCAATTCAGGGACAGTAACTCACTAGATTAGAGTTCTCCCGCAATTCTGAATCTGTTGATATGAGGCTTAAGTCACTCAGGCAAAGCGAGTGGCTTGTATCCTGTAAAGAAGAATAAAAGAAATGGAGTTAAACATAAAAAATAGTGGCAGTAATGTTTCAAATTCCTTTCTAGAGTTCATACAATATAAGCAGAGCTACTCTGTCCACACAGACCTTTTTTTTTTTTAACCTATGTGTGACCCAAGTCTCAGTTCTAAAATCAAAGGAACAATACTACTAAGCAAAAGATACTTAGTAGCTATCAAGGATCTTAATGTCTCTCTCATGTTGCTTCCAAAAAATTAAGCAACCTAGAATTTTGAATTAGCATATAAGCAAAGGGGCCTGTGGAATATAAAAATTCAAAGCATTAACAGTTAGTGTTTATTTTACTTCACACACATATTACACAGTGTTGATTGAAACGTACAAATCTACAGGAAATAATGTGATAATGTATATAATTGCCTATATGCTTGTGCCAGTTCTTGATATACTCATCAAAGCAGCAGTAGCCCAAGTGTTAATTTTAATGTGATTAAAATGAATACACAAACTTAGACATGCTTTTCTAAATAAAACTTGGTAACCAAATGCCATGCTAGAAGTTTCAGAAATACTCATCCCATTGTTTATTATCAGCACACAGTAAACACAGCATACGAAAATAAATCCTACACTTCCACCTTGAATGCCAGCAATTTCAGAATTGAAATTGAATTCTCAGTTCAAAAATTCTCAATTCAAAAAAGAGAGGCCACCACCTGTGTCTTCATGGGAGATGGACACCAAGCAGTTACAATTCCTTTTGCCTTAAATGTTACATCTTTAAAACAAGCTACAGACCAAATAATTTCTTCCCTAAAGTATGGTTTTATCTCCATCTAACACAGAAGCATTAGCAAGAAGAGCTACTAACCTCTGACACATTGTTATTGGGAAGTGCATTATAGGAATGTCCTTTCTCATGACCTTTCATGTGACTCTTGAGACTATACTGTGTACTAAAAGTCTTCTCACAGCCATTGCTGGGACAGAAGAAAGGTTTCTCCCCTACAGGCAGGGCAAAACAGACATAACAAACGTACAACCTTATATGAGATATTTTTAAAGTACATAGGATAGTAATAGTATTTTATACAAATAAGGTTGTTTTTCTCCAAAACACAACTCCAGTTACTATAAAAAGCAAAACCTTAACGTAGGTTAGGTATATTCAAACTCTTTCTGCGCTAGAGCACACATTGATAAGCAAAAGAAGCACCTTGCTTTCTATACAAATTGCTACTTACAGCCAAGCCAGCAGCGACAACAGCTAACTGAAGGAGTAGCTCCTTAACCTGTCATCACAATGACCCTATTCAAAAGACTGGGTCCCACCTTATAAACAACCTTAACGATACTCTGGAAAACAGTCAGTAATTACTATATGACACGTTGGAACTTGTATGAATAGATTTGAGAGTCGTTATAATGCCACTTAACACATTCATCATTCTTGGAAAGAGTCTTGTAAATAAAAGCTTCCATTTTATCAAGTGAACAAGAGAACGCTTAATTTCTATGCATCATTACCGACACGTTTGTGAAACGTGCTGATAAAATTCAAGCCCCGTCAGGCGTAAATGGAAGTGACTTTTCTCTGTGGTTCATAGTTTCTTTGTTCTCAGCTGAAACATGAATTTTTGACCGTCCACCCGTTTTTTTTATGTTACCAGTTTGCTTGACACAGGTCATAAAGGAGGGTCAGGACATATTCCTAGAGATGTCTAGGAAAGAAGTGATTTACAGCTGATTCACTGAGTTACATCTACATGAACAGCTGTATTTAACAGTCCTGAATGTACTGTGTAACTTAAAGAATAAAAACAATGGTGCTAAGACTGCTATAGAAGAATCTTTCTTTTTTTATGAACTACATCTAAATGTAAAAAAATACAACACTCCCTGATGGCAAAAATGTGTAATTAAATATGCTTACTAGGTTATTTTATATGCAAGTACAAATATATTAAGATTCTGAGAGTTAGTATAAACTGAACAGGCTCAATTAAAGAAAAAAACAAATCCTTAGGACTTACCAGTATGTGTCCTAACATGTGTTTTGAGGTGGTGGCTTGCAGCGAAAGCCTTTCCACAGCCGTCATGCTCACACCTGAATGAGGCATGCATCAGGGAAGAGTTAGCATCAGGCTTCTTTCACGCATTTGTTACCACCTCACCTCACACTCTGCAATTGTCACAGGACTCTGAAAGGCGGGCCTGATACTAATCTCTGTTAGTAATCAGGTATTTCCCAACAGCTGCTATGCATGCTACACAGACTATAGCAGGACTCTGAATGTGACTTTAAAATGCAAGCATGAAGTCGTCATTTGGGGTTGCAGGGGTCTCATTCATGGAGTAAACACTGCATCACAGCAGACAAATGTATCCCAAGATAAGCATGACTGTAAAACATATTGCTGTTTATGTCCAAAAAAAAAGAAATTATTCTAGCTTGACTATTCCAGTCATTTGAAGACAGTTATTTCACCCACTTTTACGGACAACTGAAAGCACTCTAGAACAAACATGCTCAAATGCTAGCCTCCTTCATTTTTTTAAACAAGAATAATTTTTCATTAACAACAGCAATAGTTGCTTTTTGGCACAGGTGACCCATTACAGAAGTTCCAGAGAAGCACAAATTGCCACCCAGCAACTTACCGAAATGGCTTTTCTCCTGTGTGTGTTCGAATGTGCTTCCTCAGGTCACTGTGCGTTGTGAAGTATTTACTGCAGCCTTCTGATTCACAGTTAAATGTTTTCCCTGTGTGAAGCCTCTGATGTGCTTTCAACCTA
>VXAL01010535.1:82651-97880 GCA_013399475.1 Chauna torquata | reverse complement strand
GGGCTGCGCCTGCGCGCTCGGCCCCCACGACGGCCCCAGGCCCCGACCCGGCCCCCAGCGGCAGCGTGAGGGGACTGCAGCCGGCGAGGCGCTACCGGCAGCAGGAAGCGGAGGCACCACCCAAAGCACCGGGCTGGGGCAGTGGGAGAGGGGCCCCAGCCCGGCCCACGGCCCCCGCTGCAGCAGGGCAGAGCCCACACGCCCGCCCCAGCCGCCGCCCCAGTAGATTTACAGCATGGCGGTTACACGGTGGAGCAAGTAGCAGCTCTTTACCCCGTTGTGCAGCGTTTTCCCTAAACAGCGCAAGGTGGAAGTAGAGCACACAAAGCTAAAAGGGATTTTCCTTGATATTTCTTCTCCACCTCAGCGTTTTCAGAAATAATTCTCCCGATTCCCACAGGACGCGTCAGGTAACGGCAGCGCCCCGTCCCTGCTAACGAGCAGCTTCAGCCGTTACTTCACGTTGAGTACTTTCCCAGTCTCTTTGCGAAGACACAAAATCAGTGAATATTTTTGAACTGCATGTCTGAGCAGAAAGCCTCCAGCCGAGGCCGCAGCCTCAAGAGCTGGTGCTCGGCCTGTCCCTGGGGGTGCCCCACAGAAGCACGCGTGTGAGGCAGGGTCCTGTTGGCCCCCTCTGCAGCTGTCCTGGCTCAATACCGTGGGCATCAGCCAGCGAATGTTTTTGAAATAACCCATTTTCTTACAGACCCGTTCTTTAACCTCGATTGGATCGCTGCCCTGTGTTGCTACGTGGTCCTAAAGAGTTACAGGAGCAGGGAAATCACAGAAATACTCACATAATACATCAGTTTTGCTACCACAGACGATGTACTACTGGAAGTACCATGAACTGGATCTGCTCCATGCGTTTTACAGGTGTGACTTAAATCACTCTCAAACCAAGAGCCTAAACTAGCCAACACTGAAATGGCGTAGACAGTCTGGAAAATGCACCTTAGATGTTTTTATTTAAATAACAAGGACTTAAAAATTCTGAGTTTTAATACAAGTTAAATACAATACAGTGTAAATATCAGCTTTTGTATTTTTGCTTGTCTACAGTCAGCTTATTTAGAAATTCAATATACTTTACAACTTATTAACAGTGACACCTGATTCTAACTGCCTGAGCTGCACTTACTAGCAATAGATTGTATAAAATACTGTGATATTCAAAAAAAAAAAAAAAAGCTGGTATACTGTACAAAAATATTTTTACAGTAGTTTGATATTTAAAAATCAGATTAGCTGCATCTGAAATTCACGGTAAATTGTCCTCTCTCAAGAGGAACTGATGGATAAATTGCTGAGCTTTCTTCTTTTCCATTATATCAGGCACAGGATGTCCAGGAGGAGGTCTAAGTAACAAGCCACCAAATATACTCGCTGCATTTTTTAAAAAGAGAAGAAGAGAGAGAGAGAGTACCAGTCAACAGCAGGCTATCAAGGATAATTCCATCAACCCCAATTGGTCAAAATGAGAGAGATCCTGGTTTCAGGATTGGGAGAGATAAAGCTGGTGATGCGTCTCTCTGTCACTTTACAACTTTTTTCAGGCTACTGCAAGGATGATGTTGGTGTGGACCGTTTGATAATTAAACGCTTCAGAGCAGTAGACGCCATGACTGCAATTACTTTGGAGAAACATGTTCTGTTATACAAACTGAAAAACCCCTCTGAACAGAATGGTTACTTTCCTTGCCTTACCGAGAATATTCACATCCAAATGGTTTTTCCCTGAATTCTTCAGTAGTTCTCGTAGAAATGCTATTAAATATTCAAATACATTTTTATGGCACTCTGGCAGCTTAGAGATAATCTGGGTGGAGAAAAAAACAACATTTATACTAAAGAAATAGCAATGGCTTAGCAGCTTTATCTACTACCAACATCACGCTGTCTGCAAATACAAACAGCTCTTAGTAACCCAAGACACACCAGTTCTAGGTCCTTTCTATTACGAGGTGATTAAGTTTCTTAGAGCAAAAGCCTGTTATTTGTCTGGCATAAACCAGTCTGCCTCCCCTCCTTCCAGAATGACAGAAACAGTCTCCCAGAAAATTGGCATTACCTGGCTGCTCAGCAAGTAGTTGTTGGCACACTCCAAACAGCTGCTGTAGAAGCTGTAGCAGATGACCGGCTCTGGCAGGCTTTCCAGGAATAGCAGCAGGGCCTCTGCTACTGAGTGGTTGCTGCCAACTGATCCAAAGATGGTTAAAGAACAGGTGAGCACAGCATGGTCTATTTTGGTAGTATTTCTGCTGAAACATTACCCTTTGCTTAGGTCTCCACAAACTCCTATTGTCCACAGCTTTGAGTCCACATAGCAAACTGTTTCCACTGACAGTCAGACACTTACATCGTTCATCAACGATCATTCATCAGCACAGCAAGGACTCAGCAGAGGCATTAGTACTGACTGCAAGTAGCAGTGAAGAGCCACACATCTCAGTTACCATGAGATGAGAGACAGCAATTTAAAAACCATGGTGGAGCACAGAAGACTGATAAAACCTTCCTTGGCTTAGACCTCTTGTTTGTGCAAAGTGAGTCCTACCAGACATCAGTCTAAAAGGATACAGAGGGTATCATGTATTCCTTTATCCAAACAGTCTCGGATTTGCTCAAATTCAGACCTGAGGCCTGGTTGCTGAAACAGGTCCTCCTGCAAAGACCACCATTAGTCAATTTCAAGGGGAATCAAAGTTATTTGGGTAAATAAAGCACCGCCATTATAAACTGTCTGGAAAAATCTCCCTAGATTGGTAGTTATCGGCACAAATTTCACCATGAGCAGTTCTAGTAAGGCTGTGGGACTGCAGTAAAGAACAATGCAAAAGGACAGCTGCTGGCTCATGCCCCACACAGATGGGGTCACCATCACAAAACACTGCAACTCAGGGTACTAGGATCACTTATCTCAAAAATGTCCTTTTTCGCTCTTTACTGTTGGCCAAACATCCACAGTTAGCAATGGCTGCCACTACCAGTATCTTCTCCAAAACTAAACCTAATGCAAAGAAGTTATTTTGCAATTCCAGCATAAGCACTGCCAACCTGTTGGGAAGCATTGCGATATAAGTGATCCACCATCATCCACAGCTCTTTGGGAATTTCCAGAGGTTTTTCAGCTTGAGTAGCAGCGTTGCTCATTTCCAGTGGCATCAGGGTCTGAGAGAGGAGGGGGTGGAGGTGGGAGGAAAAAAGAAAAAAAAGGAGCTAGCCAAGTTTTTGTTCAACTCTGCAAATTGCTTCACAGAGCTTGCACCTGAGAATTAGGGCTTGTTAAGCAACTGTGCAGCTTCACTCACCAGTTTTCATACAAGACTGGTATGACAGGCGCATTTGTATCAAAAGTGCAGAAAGAAAGAACAAGCTGCTGTCGGACACTTCACGTACACTCAGCTCTACAGAAGCATTACATTGTGCCTCACATATGCACACTTCTCCATTCAACGTGGGGAAAGCCAAAGGCTCCAGAGAAAAGGTCCACATTTAGAAGTCACACACCCTTTCTAAATGTGCGGGCAGAGCAAACAGCACCTTACTGTCAGTGCTCTACATGAAATGGGTTGCTTCATCCACGCGAAGCACTAATGCAAGGTGTGCAGATCGTGCACTGGGGAGCACAAGCTGTGTCAGGATTCTGACTATGGACCAGGGAAGTGAAAGAAGGCTCGGTAGCAATAAACAGGACTTAACCACCTAGTTTTAATGGTTCCTGTGGGTTCAGAAGGGAAGCTTATCTTTAACTCACAAGTTTCTGAATGGATTCTGCTGACATGTCCTGGATCGGTTCCCTCATGTAACACAGTGTATGAATGGGAGACCCAAAGCAACTGGGCAAGTAGTTTCCTGTCACAGACAGAAAATAATCCTTCCCCCTGTCAAGATGCAAGACCAAGATATCTTCAAGTTTTTCTTCTCCAGAGTTTAAGTGTGTGGCTGTTGATTTATTAACAAACAGCTCCAACTCGATTGTGATCTCAGAATCTGCCGGAAGATAAGAAAACCATACTGATTAAAAAAAAGGTATTAAACCAATACGCCTACAAATAAGCATAACATTGTCAAAATATCACAGAGAACTAAGCCAAAAGGTGACAATATTAGCTCATTAACATGAAACGAACAATGAGGAGCTCACCTGGTAGCAGAAATCCCTTACTAGGATTAGCAACCAGCCACTCCTTGCAATAGGTTTCCTCATCTGGTTTGCTGATAAATTCAAACTGGCAAGGCACTTGTCCATTGCGGATTGTAAACTTCTCTACCTGCAGCTGCATGTATTTAACGTCCTCAAAATGGAACTAGAAACAGATGTCAGTCAACATCATCAGCCAATCCCCCCTTGCCAAGCACCAGCAGCAATTCCTCATATTCCTGTCTCATAGCTTAATCATTAAGCAGCAAGATATCCAGATTAAACCTCTTGCTCCCATGTCCCACCTCTTCCAGGATTAAATAGGATTACACATGCTTACACTGTATGCTCAAGTCAGTTGCATCAGTGTGTCCTTTAAAACAAATACTCCCCTCAAATAACCTCAATGAAACTTGAGATCAAGATAGCTGTAGCCTCAAATGTCTCGGTTGCTTATCTTTTGTAGTCCCCAAGAGACAAAGCAAATGCCGGTTTTCTGACCTTCTCCAAATCCATCAGTATTTTACATTTTATGTTTCTAAGAACAAATAACAGCAAGGAACACAAGCTACGCTTTTACTCTCTCACTCTCCACCTCAGAGAGTAACACAGGTGCGCATTTCAGCCTGGTACCATGAATGAAATTTGCCAGCATCTAAACCAGAAACAAATATTTCTAGGGCTTGTAAACATAAAAATAGTTGAAAATCAATATACTCTACTTCTTTGGAACCAGACTCTGTGGTCTCGTATCCATCTAACATACTTTTACCACTAGAATACACTTCTGGGGTCTAGCAGTGCTTGATTTGTCCAGCAAGTCACGCTAGATGAACATACCCTACCTCTCTCTGGGAGAGGGTCACCGAGGGAATGTTGGCATTCTCCATCTTATCCAGGGAGCGTACTATTTCCTCAAAGACTTTTCGATAGAGCTCCTCATTCACAACCTTCACCTGAGAAGGGGACACACAGCACCAATTGGTATTTACTGTGCCTCTACAGGAGAGCTACAACACAGCCTGAAACACATGAAGTGGTCCAATTTTAGTATTACGCTGGTGTTTACAACACATTTGATGAACAGAGCCCCTTGGAGCACTAATGCTGCGAGATCTTCTCAGGACCCAACAATAAAGGACCTTGCTATGATCAGCGAGACAGGCAAAAGAGTCACTCAGTCAGTTTGTTTGGAGGGTTTTTTGTTTGTTTGTGGGTTTGGGTTTTTTTTGTTTGTTTTTTTGTTTGTTTGATTTTTTAAATGCACTCCTGGGCTTCAATGACTTAGCGTTCCTGCACTGCAAGTTTTGTGAAAATGATCAAGAAAAAAAAGCAAAAGAACACTTCTGAAAAAAACACCTACAAATACGCATAAATTATTCTGAAGTGAAGTATCACTTAACACAACCTTAGCTTACTATGAACAATGATCCTACCTCAATAGACTACCTACCCCACCTTACAAACCATTGTTCTGTGTGGATGCCATAAAAGTGGGGATAATCCAGCACGAGAGCCTCCCTCCTCTCCCCCTCTCCCCACACAGAGGACGAGGTCAGCAGAGTTATTTCCTTTGGTACTGACATACTTACCCCAATATCAAACACAGAGCTAACTGGCTTATGATCACTGATCTTCAAAGCCATATGGCTGCGATAGCTCAGCTGGGCAATGTTCTGCCCTTTCCAGAGTATCCGATCACACCATGCTGGAACACGACACTTCTCACTAGGACAGAGAGGTAAAACTTACAGCTTCCAGGCACAGTTCAGGTGGAGTAACAACGCAAGGCAGACTACTGCTCTCTCAGGGACTCGGTGTTGTCCTGACAAGGCCCACTTCTGCAATTCTTTTTCAGTTTATTTTTTACCGCCTTCAATGATAGCATTAGCCATTGATGGCATCCCATATGAAGCAATCACTGTACCTTGTGTCCCAGTCATCGCAGCCAGCATCGTATTTGTATGTTGGCTGGAAAGAAATCTCTCCCTCTGTAAAGCCTTCAAAGACTGCTTTTGCATTCATTTGCCTCTTTAGCTACAAAAGAAAAAAAAAAATTCAAATAAGCTCAAGCACAATTCCCATATGAGCTAAATGGGAGATGTTCAGCACTGAGAAGGCAAAGGAGCATGTGTGCAGTTTCTGACTAGCACCTTCAGCACCACCGGCAGGAAGGTGAGGCATCAGTACCTGGTCATATTGGCAAAGCTCTGGAAATGCTTTCTCATCTACAAGCTGCTTCACTTTTGCCACATCCAGCTCCTCCAGCCGATAGTTGAGGTCACCCAACCATAAAATCACACTGCAAGAGAACGTAGACCAAAAGTCTGCACAGAGGCCTAAAGATGCCCAAAAGGCAAGTCGACTGTGAGTACAGCACAGCTACGTGGCAGCACCACAAGCCATCCAACACAAGCACTTCTAATCTCAACATGATCAGATGGATGCTGCGGCTGTCTTTCTCCACCACAGAGTACAAGCAAGAGCTGAAACTTGAAAGAGAAGCTACTTTTTCTACCTTTGCTATTTTTAATTCCCATTCTGCATGTTTGTCACAATCTCTTAATAACTGGTGCTTTTAATATTCCTCAATGACTAAATCCCACGACCCACTGAGGAGATCCATGCCTACTATTGCCCCATTCCCACTTCACGCTTGAAAATAAAACAAGGCCTGGAAGAACGTAAAAAGGCACGTGACTTGCCAGAACCCGACAGGTGACCACTGTCAAAACCAGGGTTATAGTACAGCATTTCTGGCCCTTCCAGGCTAATAATTAGATTACTAGCCAGCCCTTCTCACATCCCTGCTGAGAGAACTTTACACCCCACCATGTTCATAAGGCTCTGTTTCACCACCTGCAGCGATTCACATAATCAAACAGGAAGCATACTCATGTTTGCTAATAGTGAGAGGTGGCAAATTTGGATCCGATTGGCAGAATTGCATCCGAGAGCAGATGTCTTTGAAGTCCTGGTTCCTTCGCTCGTATTCCTCTGTGTGAGCCGCAAGATGAGAATTCACAACGCACACACTAGTGTTATGGAATTTAAACCTTATGGCAACACCGCCTTTGTTACCCTGAAAGATAAAGATAAAGACACTGGTCAGAAGCTTTTCTGTACACAATGGATGAATCCAGAAATGAGTTCAAAGTGCACGAGCCAAAAGACATTGAGGCAGACCATTTAATTCCAGAAGAAGGAAAAGGCTGAAAACCCAATTAGTGATAACTGCTTCATGAATTTAGGCCAGGCACTCACGTGAGGATTGCACACAGCAACAGAACACAGCAAGCAAACACACAGAACCCAGTCTGTAATTCAGGATTTAGCTAATAAAAAAGGAAATTCAAATCAATAAGAGACTGGTCAGCTGCTTCAGCAAGTCCCAAAACCTGTTTAGCAACAAACTAGATATTTCAACGCAGACCATAAGAAAATTTGTAAGTGGAGAAGGAAGCACATGGCTTAGCTGGTCAAAAATACCTTTGCCAAGTTATAGCTGCAGTGTTCACAGAAACTACATTCAAGGGCACAGACTTCATTCCAACAGTGCAGAATGGCAAGAGGCCAATAAGTCCTCCTCAAGAAAACGATAATCTGGATAGACATGTTTCTTCCACTCATGTTTCCTTGCATTAATGGCTTTGGGCAAAATCACAGCCAGCATCAAACTACACGAGAGTGGGGCCCCACGCAGCCCAGCACATGCAATCAGGAAAAAGCCTTCAAGGAAGATTCTCCCACAAGGTCTATGAGCCTTTCAGAACACATGGTGATTCCCTCTAGCAACACCCTGAGCTGTCACAGAGATGGGATGCTACACGTCTAAAGGCAGCTGCATCCCTTAGCTGGAGGAATAACCACTGCATCTAAAGAGAGGGGCTCCCCAGGGCTCTCCTAAGTCTCACCCCTTCTCACGCACAGTTGTCATTCTTACCATCCTCCCCATGATGCCAGTTCCCACAGTCTCAATTTCCACCTCGGAGATGTTCAAAGCAAGGTCTGCTTTCACATACAACAGAAGCATTATTCCCACAAGCCGCACAAGTTTCACCTGAAAAATAGATCCTGTTGCATTAAACACTAGAATGGGAGAAGGCACATTGGCCCCCAGCTAACAACACAGGTCTTCAAAACACAGATGAAGGAGAGTTCCAGGCTCATGCGACAGACCACCTCGACACACAGCACACCAGCACTCCAGCAGCACAGCACAAGAGGGAGCCAGGGACCATCACCACAGCAAAGGAAGCTGAAGCCCAAAGCAAAGCCCAAAGCACAGGCAGCCCACAGAAGGAGCTTCCCTTAAACAAGTGACAAGAGACAAAGCAGACCTAAGGAGCAGGAGACAAAACACAAGCAGTATTCCTACCAACATGCTTTCACAACTCATTCCACCATGCATTATGGAGACAGACAGGGCAGATGCTAAGATGCTTCCTGTTCTCTTCCCCCAGGACAGCAGGAGCTTCATTTCTGCACAGCGCTTAGCTGTCCCCTCCTGTCCTGCCCTCTGCCTTGGCACCCTGCACAGTAACACTACCTACTTCACCTTCAGAGCACTTCTGACTGAGCAAAAGCCTGCAGACAATGAGGCTCTGGAAGACACAGCAATTGAAAACAGGAAAAAAGCAAAGTGAAAAGAGGCCCAAGTGGAAAATGATTCCACATTCAAACCTCCCCAAAAGCCACATTTACCTTTGCATATTTGGCATCTGGGTGAAGACTATCGGTTACAGCTTTAAACCATTCTTCTTCTTTCGGTGTGTCATTGAAAAAGAAGGCTTCTTTACTCAGATCAAGCTCCTGGAAACTGCATTAGAGGAAGGAACCCATGGATGCATGCACTTGTTTATAACTCTAGCCCTTTCCTCCAGGAAAGAACTAAAACAATTTATACCGATACTATATTTGTAACTGAAAACTCAAATCCAGTTATGCTGATTTCAGAGGTACACTAAATGTAAAGCTAAATTACTATTAGTATTAAATTGAACAGCATTAAAGACTTTGTAAAACTGCAGTGCCAGAGAGTCCAAACACTACCAGAATAACAGCCCTTTCAGGCTATGCAAACACACGCTCTAAAGCTGCGCAGCAGAGTAAGGCAGTGCAAACATTCCTCAGCTGTGGTGTCTTGGCTGAGCACCTCCATGCTACCGATTCACAAGCAAGCAACCCATAGTCAAGGTTCGGAAGGAAGAGCCAGAAAGAGACACTCACCCCACACAGTAAATGTCTGGAGGCTCAGTGTCACATCTCAGCCAAGGCTGGAGGCTTTCTTTGGGTGACTGACCATTCACATTATAAGTCCCAATAAAAAATCTGCAAAGAAATTCACTTTTGCTAAATCCCCGAGCTGCAAATGCCACTAGTATTAGCCCATGTACTTAATAACATGTATAAATATTTAGGAGTAACTTGTTTCCAGGGGGGAATTACGACAACGTGACAAAGCTTAAATTCCTACAACAACTTAACGACGGTAGCGTCTTTACAGGCCTGTTTTACAGAAGGATATACGTTTTCACATATTATGTAAGAAGATGTAAGAATAGAGCTCTGCAGTAGCAGTTTGAAATGATACATTCATTCAATGACCCGCATAAATGGATTTTAACCACAGTAAAGTTTTTGGTCCTAATTATGTATTTCACCCAAGCTCTTATGAGTTTATTAGAGCAACTGCAAGGTTAAACAGTAAACAGAAGCAGTGAGAGAGAAGGCCAGGGGTGCACAGAACTGATGCATTTCCAGGCATAGGAAACTTCCTCCGACCCCCAAAATAAGCTCTCTCAGGGATGATCATTACCTGAAGTTCTGGATGTACGTGTAGGAATCCTCCCTTTGTACAAGCTGAGATTTAACAATAGTATCTCTTAGTCCAAACTTTGGCTCTGATAAGATTGAAGCCATGTTTGAAACCATTACGCTGGAGGATCGTACCATTTCAGTTGTCATTTCAGGTTTGACTTTGCTTTGCCTGTAAGCAAAAGCAAAACTGCTAAATGAAACCCAGGATAAACGCACACCCTGAACACCTTATTTCTGCTACTGAGGGCGTCATTCACATTTACCTGTCTGCTTCACTAACTAATGTTCAGGATAAGCAAACAAGACGGAAATGAGCATTTTTTAGAACAGTTCAGACCTTCTCTAGATAAAACCAGTTTAACTAACTGAAATAACAAACCGCTCTCCCTAACCTGGTGCAGCCTGTTGAATCAGGGCAGACTTTGTTCACCTGTACACAGAACTGTAAAAACATTTCCTGCTTACTGGACCAGGGAGATGCAAATCTCATCTCCCTCTGCTCAGCCCTTCTGACCTCAGCAGAAAAATGAAAAACTGTGTTTGTTTTTTTGGTGGAAAAGTCCCAGCTCTGTCTAGAAAGGAGGCAGCAAAGAGTGGATGGGGACAGAGGTGATTTTATTTAGTATCTTGTGGCTCTGTGATTTACTCCTTTTGCAACAGCAGTAATGCCACAGCTTGGGAGTTCCCACAAGCAAGTGCATGATATAAATTTAAGGTCAACAACCTACACATGAGTGCCAAGGACAGCACAGAGACAGACTTTGAAGGATATGCAACAGGGTCCACAAAGTCCTGGGAACTGGAAAATGAAACTCTAACGTTTTAAGAGTGTATCTATGAGATGTGATGGCCCTAAGCCAAAGCTCTCTGAATTCAAAACAAACAACATTAGCAGGTCCTGTCCCACTCAACAGCAAAATATGCCCAAATAGGGGGACTAGCAGGACTGGCTCTGACAGGCAGTGCTGAAATTTCCGCTCAAGTTTTGACAGCGTGCTTATGCTGAACTTTTTTTTCTCTCCTAACTAGAATCTGTGGATTCTCTTCTCAAAAAGTTGCCAGCTTCTGCTCTAGATCCTGCTACCTTCGGTGACTGCAGCTGACACGGTTGCCAGCACATGGAAGTAGATAGTGCAGCAGCCAGATTCCTGGAGCGCTGGTGTCTGCACGGACCTGGCACACTGGGACCACAGACCAACTTCCCCATGTGGTTTCCAGCTGAAAACCAGGAAGCCCAGACAAAAAGCTCTCTGCAATTTCTTTTTCTTCCTCTCGACATCAAAACATCAACAGCTCACCCACTGCAGCTCATTCCATCCGTACACAATCACACAGAAGCACCCAAAAGTTTGGTGCTATATATATTTACTGTCAACACAGAGATCCCCTGCAGAGGGGAGGCACAGCTAAACAGGCAAAGAAACACTGCCACCACTTTTACGCCTAACGACTCTCCCCAAAGAGCTGACACACGCAAGTATCGCTTCAGCTGCTTCAGCGAAAATACACGAGAAGTGAGAGAGAAACCATACCTGGGAGCACTTTTATCAGGGCTGTCATGGCTCCAGTTCTGATTAACTGCGAGCTTTTTTCCATTCTGCTTGATGCCTTCAGAGCGAACCACTTCTGGAAAAAAAAAAAAAAGTTTCACATGAAACACAAAGTGTTCTTTAACTTATCAACACACTTATGCAAACAGAACGGAAAACCAATGGGCAGAATACAGTTTAGACCTGTATGGAGAAACAAAGTGTCCCGTAGCCTCTCTTTCAGTTATCTGATAGACTCATCTTATTTTGACAGAGCTGTTCGGTGGTGACGCAGCTTCCCCTGCAAAGGATTTACACTAGCATGCCATACGGCCACGGTGAGCAGCAGAGCTGCTGCATGCTGCCTGCCCGAGGCTGCAGCAGATCGCTGTTGGCTCTTTCTGACAGCTGAGCCAAACCAGGACTGGCAGCACAAAATCCAGGGCTTTATCCTGGGAATCCAGAAAAACTATGCTAATAATTAGCTTTTCCTTTCTGAAGGAAGATGGGAAGTACAAAGAAAAGAAGAAAAAAGAATAATCGCACTACCGTTTAAAGGGTTTCTGCCTGTCTGCAGAAACATAGCAAAGCACAGGAGCCTTCCCCTGCAAGGCAGCGCAGTACAGAGCGACCAGACAAACCTGCCACACCTCAGCAGAAACAAGTGCCTCAATGTAAATTGCGTGTTCCTAAAAAAATAACAGGGCAGCTCCTATGCAAATGTAACTAAATACAGGTGCAACACTAAACATGTTACACCAAGTTAGCAAAATCTGACCAGTCTCTCAGCATTTGTTTCAGCTATGACATTCTGCTCATACAAGCGGCAAAACAGCAGTTAAAACAGAGAATTCTGCATGGGGTTTTCCATGTTTAAGCAATAACAAACACCATATCAAGGTTACGCTACTTAGCGCACCAATCCAATGCTCTTCGGCTTGTAAGGTTCTATTCATTCAGCAGGGCTTCTCCTTTAGTGAGCACAACCCAGAAAAATTACAATTTTATTGCTGTCGTAGCACGCCCGTTAGAACAACAGCGCAAACCAGAAACAGAACTTCAAGTACTTTACACAAGCACTCAATATAAACAAGCTGACAAGAAGTGGCCGTATTCTCAGCTTGGAAAACCTCTTCTGCCCAAAGAGCCCTCTCAGAGTAAAGACGGTAAAGAGGATTAACAGAGGCCGGTTCCAGAAGAGCACATGATTCAAACCTCATTACAGATCACACAGGCAAAGTCCTGGAGAATTGAGCAGGAGCAGACTTTGACAAAACAAAACTTGAAATTACCAGTGTACGTCTCTGCTAGCAGAAACGTGTTTGGCTTCAGACGCAGCATCACCACGTTTCAATACTCCCTCCGAGTTCATCCAACCAGAAGTGTTTCCCAGACATGTATTTTAATGTTCTTAAAAAAACCTGCACATTTAAATGAACAAGATATGCCTGCACCTTGAAGAAAGCTGAACATTACTCTCTCTCTGTCCGCAGTTCGGAGCTGCACTGCGCAGCACAGTCTCTGTGAGCTGGGACAGAGCCATGAATTTTCTCCACAGGCACTAAGTGCTTAATCAGAGCTGCTTGAGCCTCTGTAAGTTCTCCTGATAAAGACCATGCAATGTATCTTGGCTGTGACAAGAACCGACTTGAACTTTCACCACAAAGGGCAAAGCAACGCGACAACTGTTACTTTTGGAGCAGGAAGGGAGCAGAAGTTCAAGCTTTATTACGCGCAGAGGATGATGCCACCGGGCAGCACGCAGGAGACGCTGCGTGTCGCTGATGGCAAGAGTTGCGTGCCTACTCAGTGCTGCTGACACGGCTGCTGCGCAGAGTGAGATGGCAATCCAAAGATCACAGCCATACGTCATACCTTTGCATTTTAACCTCATGAGCAGAAATAATTTTTATGTAGCATTCTCCTTTGAAAGAGATTAGCCCTGGAAACGGGCTGTTTCCTTCAGATAAATTTATATCTAGACAGCAATTGCTCAAGCCGGAGGGTATCTATATGTTAGCCATCTAACATGGAATATTTTAGCAAGATAATGACCTTGTATAATAATTGAACTGGGCACAGAAATAAAAAGCTACATGCAGAGATAGCAAAGCAGCAGAATAGGGATGGCCTGAATCAGGATTTGCAGTTAGAAGGGACTTAAGCAGTAACAAAGACTTTCTTATTAGAAGTGTGCAGCGACATTATAATACTGTTCTACAGCAGGAATACGTATCCCATCCTCTGGATGAAGCAGGATCCAGGCTTTGTGCTCAACAGGGAGAACTAAATTAGCCTTGCCATTAGTTACACGAGTCTTAGTCAGCCCACTCTTTACGTAATGAAAGCGTAAGCAGCAGCCCATGTGGGACTGCGTTACACCTGGCTGGAGGCACTTAAGTTTCTGCTTTTTGCTGTTCCAAATGAAGCAAAGCTGCAGTTGTGATTGTGGCTGCACACACAGGCACACAGACAGGATTTTAGATCTGGGTATTAACTGAAATCGGGAATGTACACTATAGACGTTAAAGCACATTCAAATCCCTTTATAGATTCTCTCATTCATTAACCAGCCTTAATCCACAGTAGATATAATGAACCAAAATCACTATACTAGCAAATGGTAACGTTAATAGCGAGAGCTGTTAATGGAAAACAGCAGACAAAACCTCATTCTGTATCAAATTATGTTCCAAAAGACCCCAAGTGATGGCAGAGAGCACTTTCTTCTTCTAAAATAAGAGAAAAAAAGAGAGATCCCTGAACTCCTCCAACTCAGGAAAAACACAATAAAGCCTTGAAAAGGCAACTTTGTCAAAGCTCAAAGGCATAATTTGATAGGAGAACTACTTTCCAACCAGCTTACAATTCAGTGTTACCGTGCTCCAGATACAACAAAAACACAGCAGCAAAGGAACCAGCTTGTGTTTCATTGAGCATGCTTCTCCTCCTAAACACATACACAAGCAACAACTTAAAGCACTGTGGCTGAACAGATGTTCCCAGATCCCTGCCTTGGCTCAATCCATTTCATACTGTTGCCTCAGCTCTGAGTTACAAAATTCATCCTTTCCCTCTCTTTTTTTTTTTTTTTTTAAACACTACTGACAGAGAAATAAAAAGAAAGAACGCCCATAGCACCAAACTGCACCCTTATGAATTAAGAGGAGCCCAGCCTGGATGACGGTGGATAAACCAGAAATGGTTTAATTCAGATTTTGAATCCCACACCGACTTCCAGGAGTTGCTCTAGCTCTCTGCCCTTTCTCACACGCTCACTTTGCAAAGGGAAAGCAGCAACAGCTCCCGGGAGCAGCGAGGATCAGGCGGGTGCAACGCGCATCTAGCCAGCAAGAGGAAGAGGCTGACACCACAGCCCAGAGAGCGCAACCGAAGGCAGCGGAGCTCAGGAACAGCTGAAAGACGGTAACCACAGCATACAAAAACCGATACCAGATTAGCGATCTAGGAAAGCAAAGTCCCAGAAAACCTGGTAACGCCTGCACGCACCATCTAGGACGGCACACGGCTGTTGGTGTCTGGACAGGGCAACGCTGACAGAGCTGTCCCAGACGGACCTGTTCTCGCAATACCCACCTTACGAGCTTTTCTTTGCTGCCTGCGACTTATCTGCCCGCAAAGGAAGAGGCAGAAGCAGCAGGGCGCTACGCGGGCCTGGCCGGCTGCCTCCACGCCAGCACAGCACTTGGCCCCCCGGAGCCCCCCGGCCCCT
>VXAL01010535.1:63548-82287 GCA_013399475.1 Chauna torquata | reverse complement strand
GGCCGGGGCCTTGCCCGAGGCCCGCTCGACGGCTGCCAGCTCCCTGAGCGGCGAGCGCCCGCCCGTCCCGCGGGGCCCCAGGGCTCCCCGGAGCGCTCCTCGGCGCTGCCTTCCCGGCTGGAGCGAAAGGTCGCGGCCACAAGCGCGGCCCGCAGCAGGACGCAGCTCCCGGAGCAGCAGAAGCCTTTAGCAGCGCAGGCCGGCAGCAGCAGGGCAGCGAGCTGCGGCACGGACCCCGGCACGGGGAAAGCGTGCCAGGCTGCGGGCTCCCGGAGGTGACGGGAAGAAGCACGAACAAGCAGACACAGGGCATCCAGGGAGACAGCTTTCTTCATGCGGTCGCTCACAGCATTCAAATTGCGATTTGGCCTCCCGGCTGTATAATACGCATGTTGTTTGTCGCAGCATCAGCTCAAAGCGCTGCTCACCTCTGCTGAGCCGTCTGGTGCCGCAGCATCCTTACACTTGCAAAGCGTTACAGTTCTGCACCAGTTTCAGCAGCGGAGGCTGACGCTGCTTTTCCACACAAGTGTTCAAATACAGCCCACCGGCCCAGACTTCCCGCACCCCTAACACCAAGCACCGGGCACATCCAGCACATGACGGAGCTCGTACCTGGGCTGCACCTGCCGATCTCCTGAAGGAACGTGCGCGTGTGGGAACCAAAAGGCAATCGCACCGTGAGTCGATCGTCTTCTGAGCTTATCTGGACAGTCACATCTGAGCCTATCGATAATGGGAGAAGAGCTTGTGGTTAGTGCTGCCAAGCAGTCAGAAACACCCAGCATTTTCTCCGCTCTGCAGCAGGTGGTGCATGCATGCAGACTCTACCAACAAGTCTCCCCAGGTCCTCTTAAAATTTCTTTTTCACATTTTACATGAGAATGCCTTAAAAAAATAAAAAAAATCACTGTTTGTAATATTTTTTTTTCTGCTCATTCAGTGACAGTGAATGCATTTGGTAGGTACCAAGCAGCACCACATCCGCTGTAACTGATGCCAGCCCAAACTGCTGCTGACCCCAGGCATTTGCCATCACTGCTCTGGTCCTTTCCTGCCCGAATGACTCCAAAGCATTTTGTGAACATTGGCTTAGAAGGAGGATGTGTAATATAATCCCTGCATGCTCCATTAACATGCGGTTCTGCTGGTCACTGTTTGTTACATCTTGTGTGTTTTGATAACAGACATAAACAATTGTGTCTGAAAGAAACTGTGGGGAAGACAGGCAGGGGGACAATAATTAGTCTTTCAGCAGCTGTTTAAAAACATTTGGAAAAATGGTTACTTTGGTTGAACGGGGGTGACAACGCTCTGTTGGCAGGAACAGAGTAATGGCAAACAGCGCACTGAGTAGGACAAGATCCCCTTGTTCCACGGCGCACACCTACAGGGGAGCAGCCTCTCTCTGCAGCCCAGAGCACAAAAGCGCGTCCTTCTGCCCCACCGGGTACAGCTGGCACGGGGCTCAGGGACTCCTATAGCACAGACATTAAAGCAAGAATAGAACTCACCGACGACGTGAAGGTCACTATCAGGCATCACTGCAAACGCAAAAGAAAGTTCAGTTACAAGGCTAAGTGACAGGATTGCAGACTGCAGCAATACTTTGAGGTTGGGGAGCTCGGCAAGGTCCTCAGCCCCCAAATGCTCCCTGCAAGCACTGGGAATGGGCAGACCAGACCCGCCGGGGCAGGAGGCTGTGGGTGATGCTTGGTAGGACACAGGGCGCTCTGGATTGCAAAGCGATTAATCTGGCAGGGCCCTTCCAGCTGTGCCATGCGATTCATAAGCTTCACCAGGGATTACAAACTGAAGAGCAAATGTGAAGGGCTGAGTAGGTCCCAAGTTTCAGCAAGTAGAACAACAAAATATGGACTCCAAATCCCTTCATCCCCTTCTTTGGAGGTGACCACTACACCCCCAGAGCGTGTTAGTACCTTCTTCCACTGCGAACCCTTCTGTGATCGGGATGACTTTCTCCAGCCAGACGTCCTCAGCGGTTATGGCCATCCGCCGGTGAGTGTATATGTAGATCCTGCAAGCAGGGAGCAGACACGGCAGTAATGCCTCCTCCGTTCTGGCATCTCTGCAGGTATGGGCAGACCCCATCCCATCCAGCAGCAGCTGCCAGCGTGGCCCCATGCAAATCCCCAAGCAACCTCTCCACCCTGCATCCACCCACCCGCTTGCCCCATCATTTGGATAAGAATGTATTCCTGTCACTGGCAGCACACACCAAACCGAAACCTGTAGGGCCTGGGCTCGTCTCATTACCCATCCGTGCAGCACAGCAGGGGAAATGCCAAGGCACAACTCCTTCCAAATAGCGTTCTACCAGCCCTCACCCTGGCAGAAAGTGCTTTGGGACAGGAAGGCAGTTCAGGCAGTTCCCGAGGCCTACAAAAGACCTACAAAGCTCTGCTGCGCGCACTCCTCCTGCCAGCAGCATCCCCCTGCCCTCCCCGCTCCGACAGCCATCGGATACGGCTCCGGCACCTACGCGTGCTTGCCGCTGCTCTCCACCAGGCCCAGGAGCCGGCTCTCCACGCTCTCCCTGCCAGCCAGGGTTCCCTGCACGGCGTTCAGCTCGGGGTCAAGGAGCAGCACATTGAGACAGCAACCCCGCCGGGCTGCCGGAACCGGGAGGGGACAGGAAAAGAGAGAAACCCAGCATCACCCCAGCCACGTACGGTGCAAAGGATATGATTCGGCACGTCGCCCCATCAGCCAGGGTCTCCTGGATGGCCACCGACTGGTCCATCCTCCGCACCCGCCAGGCGAGAGCTGGCGGGCACGAAGCACGCACGGAGCAGCGGCCCCCGGGGTGGTGCCGAGCTCCGCGCTGCGGCTCGGGGGGCCCCCACCGGGACCGCCACCGGGACCGGCACCGGGGATGCGGCCGCGCTCGGTCCCGCCGCCGTTACCAGGGAGCGCCTCGCCCCTCGCCCCGCTCCCGGCCGGGCAGTTGGAGCCCGGGAGGCGGCCCCGGCCCGCCCCGCGTTCCCGGCCTGCCCCAGGCGCTCCGTTAACCCTTCGCTCCGGGAACGGCCCGAGCGGGGCTGCGCGCTCCCGCCCGCGGGACCGGGGCCCGGGCCGGGCTGAGACGGCCCGGGGGGCACCGGCGTCTGGCGGCTTCTTAGCACGGGCCGGAACGGCCCCGGCACGCTCCCCTCTGCAGAGCAGCGCACGGGCAGCGGCTCCC
Organism: Chauna torquata; assembly: GCA_013399475.1. Classification (NCBI taxonomy): domain Eukaryota; kingdom Metazoa; phylum Chordata; class Aves; order Anseriformes; family Anhimidae; genus Chauna; species Chauna torquata. The sequence goes on along the minus strand of VXAL01010535.1, from coordinate 79,082 downwards.
GGAGCACCGGGAAACACGCCGAGCCTCATTCTCCGCCCCGGTCGATGAGTTTGGGAACGATTTTCCCAGCTGGCTGGATGTGGTGCACCGATATTGCTGGATGCAAAGACCGGGGCGGCAGGGAAGCAGCGGGAGCGATGGAAAGCGCCAGGCAGAAAGCGGGGAGCAAGGGGAGGGCAGGGAACAGCCCTGGGCCGAGGATGCTGCACGCCTTCCGCATGTCCTGGAGGGAAGGGGAGAAGGGGCGAGGAGGAGGCTCTGGGGTCAGTAACAAGCTGGAAGGGTTAATTTCCTAGTGAAAGCAGGAGGGGCTCTTTTTTCAGTAGCACCACCTTGAATTATTTTTTGTTAAATTTCAAGATGACCCAGCTGGAGTAAGACAACTTCTGAGCTCCTGTTTTAATTATGCAAATTAATTACTGCAGAGTGTGTAAGCAGGTGCTAGGAAATGTCACCAGACAAAGTCGTTTGCATACTAAACATAGGAGAGTTTGGCCTAAGTCAGCTCTTTCCACAGATGTAGAAGGGACAGCCAAAGTCTGGCAATTCAGAAAAAAAGCAGCAGTCTTTGCTAAAGTCACTGCTCCGCTGTCTGCCTTTCCGCTCCCTCCTCTGCACTCCAGCAGTGGTGCAGAATGGACAAGAGACTGTAGAGAGGAAACGAAAGGAGAACAGTCTGAAATATCTGCTGCAAACTCCAGCCCTCTATTCTTACGAGAAATGTGGTGCTGCATGTTGTTTTTGAAATAGAAAAAACTTTGAGCTCCATCCTGTTTTCACTTTCTCCCCCTACACTGACACTGTGGCCTGGAACACACGAAAAGCACACCCCAGCCCTTGTGCTGCGGTTTACATGCAGCAGAACTGCCGGCAGATTGAGGCAGCCCTGCGACGTGGAAGGGGCCGGCTGTCGCTTCAGTCAGCCTCTTTTCCTCCAGTCCCACATCCGCTGCGTGCAGCTCCGCTTAAGGGCTTCCAAAGCGAAGCCTTCCTGCTGGGGGCTCCCAGCTCCGTGCTGCCACGGCCCACCCAGCGGGCTGGGGTCCCCCCTTCCCCCAGGCACCTCGGGTTCAGCCGCACTCAGAACACCCCAGTCACGGACCCAGGGGACCGACACACTTCTTTATTTTTATTTTTGCATTTTTCTTCTTAAAAGAGCGGTGACAGAGGACAGCAGAACGTGTGGTTTCACAACTGGCAGCGCATTGATGCCACAGAGCCACACGCCAGCTGCATGGGACACAAGAACAGGCTGGAGAACGCCAGGGGTTACAGGCTCATGCTCATGTCTCTGCTCTACCTTTACCCGTAGAGAATCATAGATATGACACAGGATCATCTAAAACATCAGACACGTTTAGATCAGTCCCACTTTCCTGCCTAAGAATTGGAGATAAACAGAGTTACTAATTTTGCCTGCCCAGACAAGGAGATATTAGAAACTAAGCATTAAGTGGGTGTCCGTCCAGAACGGCTGCACCACAAGTAGATTATTAACTAGAGCAGACCCTGTGCCTTCAGTCAAGGCGGAGTTTTCTGGTTTTTAAGCTGGCTTAACATCCTCTTGTTCCTACACCTGAGGTCTCTCATTCTGGCGTCTGCCATCCCAGCAGCGCTGGAGCACACCTTCACGCTCTGGGCCCCCTTGCTCCTGGCACAGGGATGCAACTGAGGGCATTTGATGCGACCTTGGCTGAAGTCAGAGAGCGACGGGGACCCTAGCGAGTGCTGCAGTGCTCCACAGCAGGGGCAGCTGCCTGCCGCTTACCCCTGGAGGGGAGCGGAGACCCTGCGGGTCAGGAGAAGGGCAGCCCCACATGCCAGGAGCTGCAGGAGCGGAGTCAGAGTCACCTGCCCAGCACCGTTGACGTGAACTTTGCCATCCAGCTTCAGGCAGCTGGCTTTGGGGGTGGCGGGGCAGCACTCCTGGAAACAGGCAGCCTTCACGCCCCTGGCACACACTGGCTTGGCAGCCTTGCAGGCTTTGCTGCATCCCGCCACGTAATCCAAGCCCGTCTTCTTCAGCTGGAAGGAGGAGAAACGTTAGCCTGGTGGGGTCCTGCCCAGCCTCTAGCATGCGCATGACGGGGATGCACACAGGCTCCTGGGCACATCCCAGCTGTCCTGCTCTTACCCCCAAGGCCATACCTCACAGAAGTCATGCCCAACAATGCACCTGGCAATGGCCTTCTTGCCCTTGAAACATCCATCCCCGTGGCAGGAGAACGCCGTGCAGACTTTCCCCTGCAAGACAGGGCCGGAGGAGACACGGTGCGCTTGTTGGTGCAGACAGCAGGACGCCCAGGACAGGAGTCGGACCTCAGGCAGCCTTTGTTCCCGAGGGCCCTTCCCAAATCCCCCACTGCAGTTCAGTGTTTGGCAAGAGCTGTCTCAGGCATTTCACATACAGCGATAAGAGACCAACTGCTCCCCATCTGACACTGCAGGAAACCTCACTGAAACACCACCACAGCGACCGAGTTTCAAGCCTCCTTTCCTTCCTCTTAGCAAGGCTTTGCAGAGATAAGCATCTTCCTCTCCCCGTCACTGGGGTGCCCCAGCAATGCCCTGCACCCTCTCTGCAGCTCGAGGAGGCTTCACCACGCAGTCAGTTCCAGCTGCTTGAGCCAACGCAAGTGCTGGGCTTGGGACCCTTACGGGCTTTGTCCCTGCAAAGCTCGTTAAGGATTTGTTCCCCTTCCAGAGGCAGCTTTTGTAAAAACAGCACGTGGGGACCTTCCCTGGCAGTACCTACATTTCGGGGCGGAGGCCGGGGGGTGGTGGTGGTGACAGTGGTCGTGGGCGGCATGGTGGCGGGTGGCAGGTCACCTGCAGACACAAGAGTAGCCCTGTGAGGACACAGCCCATGCAGGAACCACTCGGGAGCGGAAGCCTCAGGGCAGAGGAATCACGGGGAGGCAGCCAGCCCAGTGCAATGGGCTTTGCACACCCGTCTCCCTCGCGTGCAGCAGGATTAACTGTGGACCCCCAGCCCGGGGGAGCCCTGAGGGCAGTTGCCTACCGTAGGAGCTGGCATTGAGCTGCAGGCAGAGCGGGACATCGCAGCACTCCAGGGCACAGTGCTGCAGGCTCACGCTGCGGTTGGTCCTGCACGGCTCCGCGTTGCACGCGCTGCTGCACCTGGCCGTGTAGTTCGTGCTGGAGAAACGATAAAGCTGCAATAGCAGAGCCAAAGGAAAAAATGCTAGAAGTGCGAAGAGATGCCGTTACGCAGGAACAAAAACAGACTGCAACAGAGAGAAAGGAAAACAGACTTCCATGGCCACAGCCTCCCACCAGCCCCCATCTCAGTACCTCGCAGAAAGTCTCGTTGTGGCACGTGGCTGTCTCATTGGCATAGGCTTCATCTTGGTAACACCTCTCCCCGGAGCACTGAAAGCTCTGGCAGGTGAGCTGGAGGGAGAACACGCAGGGAGGTCATCATGCGACGAAGCCTCCTCGTGCAGCACCACTATCACTGTCCCAGCCCGAATGGCTCCTCTTCCACCCCAGGAGATGCTCTGGTGGGACTCCCCCTTCCACCCCAGGAGATGCTCTCGTGGGACTCCCCCTTCCACCCCAGGAGATGCTCTCGTGGGACTCCTGGCTCCCACAAGAGACCAGTTGGGTAAAGACCCTGTCCCTGGGGCCGTAGCAGCTTGGCCAATGTCCCCCTTCCCTTCCTTTTCCTTCCCTTTCCTTACCAGTGTTTCTTCTGTACTGTTCACAGAGGCGTTGGGGGCCACCGAGGCGTTGGGGGCCACCGAGGCGTTGGCGGCCACTTCGTGCTCTGGAAAACACAAAGTTCCCCATTGGTGAAGGAAACACCAACCACGTGCTCAGCGAGCCTGCGTTCCCTGCCGAGCCATTGCGTGGCCTAAAGGGAACGTCAGTTACATCGTGGTTGGGATGTGGATGGCAGCAAGCGACAGGATGTCCCAAACAAGAACAAAGGTCCATTTGCAGCCAGCAACCAGGGAGCCCAACCAGCAGGTCGGAGACAACAGACCAGGGTGGGCATGTTACAACAGCTTCTCCCTCCCCCTTCCAGCCACACTGCACTGAGAAACAGCCTTTTCTGGGGTCAAAACCTTGAGAAAAGGTTCCTCAGTGCAGCTCCATCCTACTGATTACAGCCAGGAGGGGATAGGGACATAGTCCCAGTCTCTCCACGCTGCCTTTGCCCCGCTCCTCATGGGAACCCCAGCTTCCCCAGGGTGCAGAGCTCACCTGCTGTGGCAAGAGGGCCCCGGGTGCAGAAGTGCAGAGCCAAGATGCAGAGCAGCAGGCCTGGAATGGAGGAGAGATGGCTGAGACCACCAAAGGCCAAATCCAGCCCCAGCAGCCTCCCCAGGAGACCAGGAACCCATGCTGGCTGTGGGGCACCAGCCCGGCTGCAGAGAGGCCCCCCAGGATGGATGCTGCTCTCCCTGCCGGAGCAGAGCCCCCATTACCTTGAACGGGGAGGACGAGCCATCGGTGACCTGCCATCGTCCCCACCAACAACCTCCGCTGGGACCTGGCAGGAAGAGGCAGAGTCAGAGCTGGGCAGCCCGAGGGGACAGTCCCACTCCAGCGGTGGCTGCTGTCATTGTGGCACAAGATCCCTGCATGTGCCCAGCCACGGCTTGGGACCGGAGCAGAACAGAGGACAAGGTGCAGAAACAAAATCAGGACAAGTTACATAAAAGAGGCTTTCCCTGTTGAGTTTTTTTGTCGTCGTTGTTTTTAGAACCTTTCCCCTAGGAAGTTCTGCAGCCTTTACTCTGGACACCCAGGGAAATCCAGGTAGTTCAGCACCTCATTTTGGTCCCTGTAGTGGAATGACATGCGTGACATTCAGGCAGGAATAAGTGCCTGGTACTAACAACACCCACCAACAGCACCTCTGAAAACTGCAATCCAGGTTGTGTCAACAGGCTCGCCACCCAGAAGGTCATCCTGCATACAAATAACCAAATAATTCAGCACTGGAGCCGCTTTGCTGAGGATTTGGGCTGAGTTTTTCCCTGCCCTCCAGGCACCCTCCTGAAGTGCCCAGGCACTTTATCCTTCAGAGATGGATCCTCTGCAGCTGCAAGCTGCTGGCACCCTCCATACCCAGCCCTGCTCTGAGTGCTCCAGCAAGCCTTGTCACTGTGCTTACTTGGCATCAGGGAGCAAAAGCCAGGCCCTTCCAGTCTCGGCTGTGGCAGGAGGAGGCTGAACAAGCGCAGAGGGAGCCTGGGAGCTGCCTGCCTCAGGGCTGCAGCCCCCTAAGTGTGCTCTTCCCCATGGGCTCAGACCCAGGGCACCCGCACAGTCACTCCCTCCTGGAGAGGCTCTCCGAAACCACCGAGGCTGCCACCGATGGGGCCCAGGGGCTCAGCACAGCTGCTGGCAAGCAGGAACCCCCCGGGAGGCCACGTGCTGCTGGTTGGTGTGGTAACCCTCCACCCTCGCGGTAATGCAGAGCTGCGAGCAGCTGCCAGGAGCACCAGCACGGCGTAGGTACTGATGCTTGGCACCGCACGGCAGTTTGCTGATGCTGTCGCAAATGAAGAAGCCTCCCAGCCCAGGACGGTACACACATCCCTGTCACACGGGATTCTGAATCCACAGAGGTGTCTGCACAGCTTCTCACCACCCAGCCCCTTGCCCTACCGTTCATCCCATGGTTTGGGAAGTTCTGCCTGCTTTGGTGCTTCCCGTGACACCCTGCTCTCCACTGTAGAAAAATCTCTGCTTTCATTCAAAATCTTTACCAGTTGAGCTGGTGAAACAGTGGAGATGCAACTCCAAACAGGTTCCAAGGCCAAGTGCTGCAAGGAAAACTAAAACAACTCCCCCCTCCTGTCTTATGATTTAGGCCCAGAGAGCATTCCCCGAGGACCTGGCATGGCTGAGCTTGCGTAGCGGCCACTGAGGGCATTCATTGAGAGTGAAAGAGAAAACAATGCAGGCTCTCACCTTCCAGAGCAGGGCAGCCACCCCTCCCGGACCACGTTTGGACAACCCTTACTGAGCAGGGTGCTGCTCCAGCGCAGCCAGACCCAGCTCCAGGACAGGCTAGCAACAAACGCCCACCAGACACAGCCTCATCCCGAGGAGAGCAGCTTTCCCCCAGAGCAGGGAAAGGAAACAGCCCCCAGCATCGACTCACCCTGTCCGTCTGTGCCCCGAAGCGCCTGTGCACGAGCAAAAGCCTCCAGCTGCTGCTAGAGGTGGAGTCCTTCCGAGCACCAACAGCGGCTGCGGTACCTGCAGCACAGGCTCGCACCCTGGTGCCGGCGAGCAGCCCCACCCCTGCCAACCACCGGCTGCGCAAACCATCACCCAGGGAGAGGTGTTTGTTACCTGCTGCTCCGCTGGATTTGGAGACACAAATGTCCCTGCACAGTGACAACAGAGAAAGATTTTTGAGGCTAGAGGTATCACACAAGCCAACTCTATACCAGAATGAATCCCCACTGGAGGGGCTAGAGGAAGCATGAGGACTGCCAGAAATGACGAATACAGCCTCTGCACAATGCAGAGGGACTCTTTTCTCCTCACTGGACTTGCAATTCATGGGACAGCACGAATATTGTGGGATGTGCGTAGACTTCTCTGCACATAGTGCTGAGGAGCATTGAGAATGCTCCTAAGTCACAATAGTCACATCTAAATGCATCAAGTGTTCCTGTGTCAACTCTCCTGCACCACAGCTCAAGAGAGTCACCAAAGCAAGGATCTGTACTAGCATCTACCAGGTCTTTCAATTCAACACCAATGCTGGAGAAATCAACACGAACTGTCCACACAGCCCAACCTAAATCAATCTCTATTATTCATTCCCTGAAAAAATCCCAGTGGCCAAAGCCCCACAGGGAGACAGACCTGAGGTAAAAGCAGCAGTGCAAGCCAAGTACACTTGTTCTGCAAAGGAGCCCAAAGAAAACCACATGCTTACAGCAAGATATAGTACACAGCCATTATTCATTGTCAGCATGCAATGTTCACGTGCGCTTTAAAGAAGTCAATCCTCATCATAAAAATTTCCATCAGAACTGGAATGAGAGAGAAGTAATCATTTCTGAAAACTCAAACTGTGTAGAAAGCTTTTTAAAAATACCATAATTAAATCTCTTCCTTACAACATACAAAAGGAGACAAGTTTTCAGCACTTCCTAAGTTAAAATTGGTTTATTTTTCAGCTTTTTTTTCCTTTAATATAAAATAATGTCACAGGTCTGCTTTTCACAAGGGGCTTACTAGAAAGTGATTCTATAAAGTATCCTTGAAATCTACGTTCATGCAAATAGAAAATCCAGAAACTAAAGAAGAGTCAGAGCTGCTGACACTTCTCCACTTGTTTTTCAGAGGTGAAGTCCTTCACTTGGGAAAAGTTACAGCAGCCCTTGACGTTTCAAGTCTTCATAGGTCTTTTTATTCACCACATTCCCACTGGAGTCCTCGTATTCCTCCTAGAACGGAATGAACAGTTTAGAGACACCTGCACACAGCCTGACTCAGGTGTGCTACACCATTCAAATTTTAGCTCCAGCTGCATCTACTGAGCATGACCACCCTGCCAAGAACCTCTCTACATGAAAGCACACAGTGGATCTACCAGCAAGCTCCATACGAAGATCTCATCCAGACTGAGAATAGTTACAAACTGTATTACAGGCGACATTTCCCACTGCACTCCAGAGCTGCCTGCATTACCCAGCTGCCCTGCATACCATTGGAAAATGTTTTGAGACAGATGTTCAAGAAAAGGCACTAGTGTAAGTGAACACGCCTCTCAGAACAGTTCCTTCTCCTTCTCACAAAACAAAGACAACACTGGTATGGCAAAGCAGTGTATTAAAAGATGCTTACACAAGGGGTTGAGTCTGTTCTGTCAGAATGACTTTCCAATACAGCACAAGTGCTTTTCACACATCACCACTAACAGGAGCTGTGCAACCAGCAGTGTAGGCTCCTACCTAGCTCTCCAGCATGCAGGGGATTCTCTTAGAAATTCTTCTGACAGAGCCAGTTCATGCAAGGTAAAATGATGGTTCCCAAGTACAAAGGACTAGAAACAGACACACGCTCTGTAACATCTCACCTCTGTATCAGGCTGCCACCTCTCCGAAGCTTTCTGAAGTTTCAGCTTTGCCCACACTGTAAAAACAAAGTCATATAGGATCTGAATGCCATTTTGCTTGAAATACTGGCTTTTAATCTAGTAAAATACACACAACAGCATTTTAAAACAAACAAACAAACGTCACTGTCTGTTACTTCAGCAATCCAGGAACATGTCTACTACCTAACACAAATTTGTCACTCCCCTGCAGTTCAGTGAAAGGCACAGAACTAAAGCAAACAACACTTAAAAGTGATCATTCAGGACAGGACACAAGACACAACAGGTCCAAAAACACTACTTCAGAGACCCAGCTCCAAAAGAGATATGGCAGTAACAGCTTGTTTGGGAAATTAAGACTTCACCTGTATGGTTTCTTCTAGGCAAGAGTCAATTTATCTCCAGGAACCATAACCTGTATCTGTTAACTTAAATGGGGTAGATTCAAGAAACAACCTCTGCAGGGGGTACCCTCAAGATACCAGCACAGATTAGCCGCATTAAGTCACAATCCCTAGAAGTCCTAAGTACTGTAGGCTTTCAAAATCTCTCTATAGACTCTACCATTTCTGAAGGTTTTTCTGGCTTCCCCGTGAAGATGGTGATGAACACCAATTAAGCAACAGTTGCACAGGATCATGTAGCCAACACTGTCTAAAGAAATGGTGGCCCGTTACGCTTGGCTGCGATTACATGCACAAAGCACTACAGACAAAACAGCTGGCAACAAATGAATGCTTGGCTGGCACTCCGAGCAAGTATCCACTCCTGTAGCTATCCAACAAGAAACAAAACCTCTCTCCCTGTAAGAACTGGGAGAGACGGTCCAAGGAAGGATCATCCTACATGCACCACTTCTTACGCTCTTTCCCTAAATCAGCCTCTGGTCATGCAGAAAGACAAACTTTCGGCCCGAGCTAATTAGTATGAGTATTCTTACGCCACTTGTTCCCTGTTCTGTGCAAAGAAGTGCCATCAAGACTTACGTGAGACTGCATCCTCAATCTGTGTGACGTTAGCAAAATGTGCAGTGTTGGGAATGCCCAGGCATCTCATTCCATGAGCATGTCGCCACTCCTGGGGACAAGGGGAAGAGGTCAGTATATAAGAGGTAACGGCACCTCACCCACAACGCCAGAGACTAAAAAGACATATTAAAATCTGGACAGCATAAAACAAATACCACCAAAATACAAATCTACTAATCCTAAAAACCCTCTACAGAAATATTTTTCTGCATTTTAGATGGTAACAAGATACTGGCACTCAATAAGCACTCTGCACCAATCAGGCCCGGACATTGGAATTAGTGTTCAAACACAAGGGAACTGTACAGAAATTGGTAGATGAGATCTTCATAAGCCCTGAATAATTTACAGTTCCAATAGCATGGCCCTGTAGCGTCAGTGCAGACCCACATTTTAGAAGTGGAAGAAGTGCCGCTCAGATGCTCCAGCAATTTACTAGTTACTTATTATAAAGATTATCTGAACGTAGTGCTGACGTTTTTGTAGCAAAACATTACTTACCGCAAAGTGACGCTGAAAAGCTTTGGGCCCTCGGTAGGTGTAGTTACCACAAATCTCACAGTTGTAGTTGATGTTCAAACCATGTAATTTATATAACCAGTAGGGGATTGGCTGAGAAGGGAAGACAAACAAAGGTTAGGCCAAACAGCAAGGCAGGTTTAAACAGAATAGTGTCGAGTCAAGTGAAATCTCCCACTCATCCAGAGCTGACAGTCCCAGTCACCTTGCCATCCCAACCAAGAGGCAGATTTTTAGGATTATAAATGATTTCATTTTCTTCATCTTCACTCTCACTCTCACTAATCTGCTCTTCTTCCTCCTCCTCCCTCTCTTCCCCTGTCCGTGCTTGCTTACGTTGCACATTCTCATGAGTAAGGTGTCTCTGTTCCTAGAGTGCAGGAAAAGAGAACAAATTGTTCACAAGACAGCAACAACATAAGGGCAAATTATTGCAATGCAAAACACCTCCCTGGAGTACAGAGAGAGAGAAACGGAAGACCAGTACTGAAGAGAAATTTCTCATTTTCCTTAGCCCAACAACCTAAAAGTTTTTACTGTAATATTTCTTGCTTCAAAAACAAAAAACTGGCACTTCCATGATGGCAAGCCAACAGCAGCAGCCACCATGCTAAAAGCAATCGCCCCAAACCAAAGCAAGGACTTAAGGCAAGTGTCAAGGCACAACAAGTAAAGGCTTGCAATATCCAACAACTTAGACATAAAATAGAAACTCTCTACATTGATACGGTGCCCAGAAGGAAAATAAAATAAATAGGCAGGCTTCCCAAAGGAACATGTAGCCTCTGTATTTGGCCTGGGATAGACACAAGATACGCCTCTTCACAAAAACATGCAAATAACTAATGGAAACAAAAACATAGCTTTTTCTGTCATTAAGTAGAATATGATGAGTTATCTGCTCACATGCACTTCTAAACGTTATGACTGTGGAAATAAAACCAACTCTTCTGGACACGCTGCCTGTGAAAGCACTGGGTAAAGATGAGGATGATCTTCCAGTCACTATTTGACAGGTCTGCAGCTGAAAGCTCAAAGACAAAATAAAAATTCTTACCCCAAGAACTTCTACATACTCATATATCTGAGCTTCCAGGAATGCAAGATCTTTATTTCTTTCAGTGTCTCTGGAAAAAGATAAGGAAACTTTATTAAGTCCATTCCAGAACTGCAAACACCACGTGTACACTGAACTCCTAAGGAGACATTTGACTCATATGCAGCAAGAAAATAGACACAAGTACTGAACAGCTCATGCAAACTACATCGCACACAAGCCATTCAGCTCCGATATCTTCCATTTGGTTCAGGACCATATCGTCCAACGTGAAAGGCTAGGACTTCACGAACCTCTCCATCACAACTATGCAGGAGTGATGTTTACAAAGTTTACAAAGTAACTTCTCATCTGAGTGAAGGGACCAATGCCCACCCACCTTTAAGAACTCACCTTTTGCTTCCTTTTGTCTTTGGATTCTTAGCAAACAAGGAAGGATCAAGTGCTTCGAGAGATTTGCCTTTAGTGCTAAAGAGTCTCTGAGCACGCTCTTCCAGAGTCCTATGGAGAAGCAGGTAGAAGATGAGTCCTGATCGTAGTTTTATATTTCCAAAAAACTTTTTGAATTCATGCAACAAAATTATAAGTTTAGCTTTTAAGAGATCATGAGATTTCCTGTGATCTTTGTCTTCACTCTTTAGACCAAATTCTTCTACACTAGAGGCTTCAGTATAGCACACTTTTCAAAACTGTGTATCACAGAATTCCCTGATTGGTTCTCATTGCGTTGTCTTTCAAAGGTCATTAAAGTAATTCTTGTACAACAGAGAAGACAAAACAAATATCCCATAAAGGAATGCAAGGCAGGAAGACCTCAAAAACTGAAAAGGAATTATAAAAAGACTGTATCTTACCCGCCACATTTTAGTCCCAGGGCCAGTAAAGCTGATTTTAATCTGTCCAGTCCCAGGGAGGCCAATTCCTATTCAATAAAGTAAATCATAGTAAGAGAGGAGCTATTAAAAAAAATTATATATATACACACCCACACACAATATGGGTGCGTCTGTTTTAACTCATTAAAAAAGGGAGAAAAAGTGAACAGCATTCCAGAAAGGACTGTCCAAGGTTTGCCACTCCTCGTTGAAAAAACAAATATGACAAATTTAACTAGACCTTTCAAGTTACAGCCCTCTAGTGGGAGAAATTAAATCAGCATAACCAAAGTTTTATCCAGAGAGTATATCCAGAGAGGAAAGCTCAAAAAGTAAAATTGTGGCAAGGAAACAAATGGCTAAGCTTCCACCTGCTCAAACTTCAGAACTAGGTGCAGAGCAATGAAGACATACCTCCCAAGAGGAAAATGCTGAGAGATCCAGGTGGGCTCCAGCATGAGTGAGTGCACTGCTGGTCTCTTTCTGCCAAGAAAAGACACATGCGAGACCCGAGTGACACCCTGCAACGCTTCATGCAATACAATATTGTAACCTCAAGAAAAGCAGTTCATTTCACATTGAGAAAAACTCTATCACTACACTGAACAATGAAATTACAGAAAAGACTCAAAATACGTGAACCTTTAGAAAAAGTTAGTTTCAAATTCAAGTTAGCTTCAAACTGCATCTTTGCAATGCACTTTGCATCGCACCTTGCCATTAGACTTAACCTCGGTGATGACTTAATGCATATGATTCACAGAAATTCTGTCACAAAAACAGAAGCATTCACAGGGACTCAACAACTGCTCACCGGCCAACCAGGAAATGTTCCGTTTTCCCACTTTTTCTCAAACTCGGTCTGAATTTTCCCAAAAAGTTCATTCTGGTCCAGTAATGGTTTCACTCTATCTGTGTACTCCTGTAGGTACTCAAGAAGCATTTCAAGGTACCTGGCAGAGTAATCATCAGCACAGACAATTCCATGTCAAATTATTGATATAACAAAATCAAAATAATCAAAATTAGGATAGCTTTTAACAGATGATTTCTAGACGCAAGTCACAATGACAGAGTAAAAGTATCTCAACACAGTAAGACCCCAGTGGCTTTCTGTATTTTGTGCTTCATGTCTTCTCAGGGCTCATCAGATACACAACTGAGTTACTACAGCTCAGTGACCCAATTTACATCAGCTAAGCTTGACGGTTAACTGTATTCTTAACAGCTGTACACTTAAGAAGCAAATTCCTTCTAATCAGCTGTCATAAATGAAGTAGATAGGCAAAAAGGCTCACCTCTTATATTCAGCATTTTTTCTCTCTTTGGGAATATCAAAGAGTTGGTCAAATGTGGATAAGTAAGTGATGTAATCCAGTTTCTAAGAACAAAAAAGTTTGAGTCAGACTTTATACACATGCAGCCAAATCAACATCCAATTTCCAGTTACCAGACCAGAAGAAAAGCACCAGCTGCTCATGCCTTTATTCTGGATAGACTGCATAGGGCTGGGGTTCTCTGTGAGCTTTCTAACACATTGCCTTAGGCATTTACCAGTACTTGGTAGCAGAAGACAGAGGATTTTTACAAGGCCATCATTACATTAAGGATAGATACAATAAACTGAAGAGAACAAGAGTGAAGAGTCATGAAGCAGCATTCAGAATTCAGATGCTATCAAGCTGTGTGTGCAAAAAAGTGCTTTGGAATTGCTATTTGGAAATAAACTAGTTTACCTTTAAAACAAACAAACAAAATAACCAATGAACCAAACAAAGAAAGGCCCCTCAGCCTTAAGTGCTGAAGAGCAGACACAGTTAAGTGCCCAGGCTCATGCAGCCACGTACCTCGGATGATTTTAGATTAATGTATTTGAGATAGCAATCGTGCAGATCCAAGTATCGCCCATACCCTTCCTCATCTGTGAACTCCACTAGATCTGTGGGAAAGAATATAAAGAGCTTTATTACGAGCTTAATATCCCTGCTTATTATACATATGCTTTAGAACCTGAGAAGAATTAACTTTGGATTAATTCATGTTTAATGAAGATACTTATAATGCAAGTGGGACACTCATTGACACAGAGAAGAGGTCAGGCATCTGGTCAGTACACCAGAACATTCCCCAAGTGAAGCACTACAACTGTGGAGCACTCCAGGGCGGCTACAGTTCACAAGAATTTAAATGAAACAAGAATAATTGTCAGAACTAATGTAGTAAAAGGGATGTAGAACCCTGAAACATGCAAAACAGATCAGACAAGTCACTAAATAATACCTCTCAGGCAAGCACTGTATTCTCACCTGAACTGGCCTCAGGAAAAAAAAAAAAAAAATCTACAGACTTACTTTGAGCCTCTTCACTTGGGTTGTCTCTGGCCTTCAGCAGTTCCTCAAACTCCACTGACATTGGAACACAAATCTTCAACAACAGACAGGAGTTACAGGAAAAAAAAGAAAAGATTACTTCAGCTAATGTACCATAATAATTAATACAAAGTCACAATAGATTGCAAACAATAAAACTGATAACTGAAAATGTATCCAAAGCATTTTTTCACCATTACATTTGCACAAAGAAAAAAAAGGTACTACCCAGTCACCCTGACTTTAGCCAGCATTAGACAGGAGAGACCAAATGCCAGCTCAGCAGCACAATGCTCCTAAACTAAACAGTGCAGAGAGGACATGGTGAGCATTTTCTCCTACTCAAAGATCTCACAGGAGCTTACGTAAGGCCTCTGAAGCACCACCCAGTCTTGAATGTTTTCTTTTCTTGAATGACATTTTAATATACTTAATACTTACACATTAAAGCAATTAAATTGAACAACAACAACAACAACAACAACAACAACAAAGTCTGTTTATTGTAAGGATGAGGTCCAACAGACCACAAGTCTGCTATTCTTATGAAGTAGCTAACTACTTACCTCGTTTGGATGCTTCCGGTGAAATTCTTTAATTTGTTTCAGTCTGTTGTAGAACTCTGCAAATTCATTTGGCCCTGAAATGGCACTGAGCTCTTCCTTCCGTAAGCTATGAGGTCATGAAAAAAATCAGATTACAAATGAAAAGGAAAATGTGTTTACACTGATACAATCTTTTTCAAGATCTAGCGCTGCATTCTGATTACACAAAACACCAGTAAGACTGGCAGCATAGCCTCACAAAGTCACATGGACATTTCAGTCAGCTCGGCTTTCACTTTGAGCCTCTGGGTTATGCCTCTCCCTGTAAACGCTGTAGTCTCTGCTTACAAACCTTCAAGGCTATTGACGGGTCTCCTCCAGTGACTCAACCCAAGAAAAAAATGAAGTGTGTATATCCTGCATGAATTTATTTAATGTGAAGTCTGGGTCCTGCTCCAGCAGGCTTAGTGTCGATCCCTGGTCTCACACAGCTGCGTAACTTCTCATACGTTTACAACACGCTCAGTGGAGCCCCCACATTCCTCACTTACAAACCACGAGGCATAACACGGGGCAGGTGCTCCGGTGGACACGCGCCAGAGGAGATGTTTGTGCAGGCACTTACCCATCTTTGTCATCATACAAGTCTCTCAGGTTGCTGCTCACTTCCATGTACCTCTAAAAACCAAAAGAAAGCACACGATGCCACAGAGAACGTCACCAGCGACCAAGACCCGCTCTTTGCTGGGCACTCTGGCAGCACCGAGCAGAGGCCTGGCCTGTCCCCCTGTCCCGGGGCCCGAGGCCTCGGCGGCCCATCCCCGGCCTGCCGGGGCCGCCGCCCCGGTGCGATCGCGACGCCAGCGGCACTCACGTCCTGCATGGCCCGCGTCCGGTGGTCGGAGTTGATCTGGTCGCGGAGCTGCGGGGAGAGGAGCGGCGTCAGTGCGGGCCCCGCACCGGGCCCGGCACCGGGCCGCCCCCCGCCGCCCCCCCTCGGCTCCTGCCCCCCTTCCCCGTGGCCCCGAGCGCACCGTGGACTT
>VXAL01010535.1:31553-63507 GCA_013399475.1 Chauna torquata | reverse complement strand
CCTGCCCGCGCAACTCCGGAAGGCTCCGGCTCCGCCTTGAGCCTCGCCGAAAGGTTCCGGCGCGGCGGGAGGCCGGCGGCCCGGTGCTCGGGGCCCGGTGCGGGGCAGAGGGGCCAGGCCGGTGCCGGCGCGCGGGGTCTCCGCGGGCGGGAGCCCTCCCGCTCCTCCTTATAGGAGATCCGGGCCTCCCGCGCTCCCCCAGGGCTGGCCGCGTTTGGTGGCGCGGATGGGCCGCCATTTGGCGTCGGGGCTGATCCAGGTGCAGCTGCGCGCGGCCTGAGGCGGCCTTGGAGCCCCTCAGGCCCCTCAGGAGCTCGGCACGGGCGTAGGCACCGCGTCCGCCACAGCGCAGGCGGCAGGAAGGAGCCCTCGGAACAGTGGCGGCTTGAGTGACCCTTACCGAAGCCGCCGTGGTGATCGCTGAGGCTCTGCCCCTGCCTGTCCCTGGAAGCAGGAGGCAGCTCGCGGGCAGCGCCGGGGCTCGCCTGGGGACGGGGCGAGCACCGCGGGTGCCCCCAGATAGGTGCGAGCCCCCTCCCTGCCAGCGGCCCGGACGAAGGCCTCCGGCCCGACAGCGGCTGCGGGCAGCGTTGCGGAGTCGTGACTCACAGTCCGAACGAGAACAGGCCTGACAGAATGAAACATGTCCGGTCGGGTACGCCGCCTCCCTCTCCGTCTGCCCTGGGTCACAGCTGTTACTCTGGGTCCCTGGGAAACCCAGGCCTTTGTGCCTGGCAGGCTGTCGGCAGCATGACTGCACCCAAGTGACATGAGCCTGGAGGAAGTCCTCCCGCAGAGGCCTCAGCTGCAACCTTCCACTTTCACTTGGATTTTAATTACCCCCTTCAGATCCACCCTGAATGCCAAGGAGAGAGCATGCCAGTGCTTTGCCCCCACTTTGCCAAATGCAAAGCTATAATTAAATTTTAACTCCTAAATAAATTATTCATATTTTTTTCTACCATGCATAATAAATTACTTGAAGCCAAAAGAAACAACAAAAAAATTGGGCTTAATTACAGCAGACAAATATGATTCTGCCCTGGGAACAGTCAACTCACTGAGGACAGAATGATACCGATGGTAGGAATACTGTCTTTAATTACTCTCCTGCACTACAGGCTGCCCCTAACTACGTCACTTCTTCCTCATGAATGCCTGTCTAAAAATAAAAGCAGAGATAAGATTCTGAACTTAGTGTTCTTCCCTTTCCCTTTGCATGATACTTCATCCTGGGAAAGGTAAGGGGCTGAAATCTGGAAGGGTTCCCCCCCAGCCACACAGATCTTTGCCAGGGGCTGCTGGCCCTGGGCGGGTGGGCGCAGAGATACCTGGCCCCTGCTGCCTCCCTCCTCCTCGCCCCAGCAGCATCAGAGCAGCTGCTGTGCGTGGTGCTGATGAGGGGAAAGAGCAGGGACAATTTTCCTGCAAGGGGAGGTGGGATGACGGGAGCAAATCTGGCCGTGAGCTTCTGCTGCCTCTCCACCTCCCTGGAACTTCTCTGGGTGCCAGGAAGAAAGGACAAGACCTGGGAAAGCACGCAGGATGCCTGCAGGGTCCGGCCTTGCTGCAGCCACATCCCTACCCTCCAGCAACAGAGACAAAGGAGAACAGTTCACCCTTTATCACCGGCTCTCCCACTACCCCAGGACCTGCAGCAGTGGCCCTGGATGCCCGCCCTTTACCATTTGCGGGGCCAAGCCCCAGCCTCCGGCTGTGCGCAGCCTCCAGACTGGTCACTGCAGGGCTGTGGGAGCAGCCAGGGCAGGTCCGTGCTGAGTTTGGGGAGCTCAGGCGAGGCCGTGCTGGTGCCATGACCTGATGCTGCCTGAACGTGCACCCGGCTGGGAAAAGGGCGAACGCCAGCAGGCTGCTTGGAGCCAAAAAGTCTGGTTGTAAAGAGAGAGAAACAGCCCAAGGGCAGTGAAAACAGTGCCCACAGCGAGCCTGAGCAGAAGCATGGGGCTGGAGCTGCCGTGTCCCTCTCTGGGGTGGCTCTGCCCATTGGGACGGTGCAGGAAAGCCCGGCTCTGGCACACGGTGAATACCAGGGGCTCTTCCTGCACCCCCAGCACCGCGCTGGGCTCCCAGCAAGGTTCCCTGCTCCCCCCTGCCCCAGCACTGCTTGCCTCGCTGAATAATATTTTCGTGCCTGTTTCAGACCCGCGCTCCGGGAGTCCCGGGGGATGGTTGTGCATGACATCACCCTCCCCCTCCCGTAAATCAGGCACGGGGCCATGCACAGCCATGACCCATTCATGACAGGGATAAAATCCAGATGTTCCAGCGCTACGTGCAGCTGGGTCATTTCCTTTTTTGGCTAAAAACGTGAGGCTCTTGAGGCTGACTGAAAGAGAAGCCCGGGGGCCCTTTGTACAGAAACCTTTTGTGGTTAATCCCTGGAAACAGCGCTGCAGAAACAAGGAGTTGTGGTGCTGCTGCTGCAGGACAGGCTCAGCTGGAAACCTCCAGGGCTTGAGCTGCTCGCTCATTGTTTGAGGCCAAGCAGCAGCAAAACCAAAGCCCAGCACAGGTCACAGGGCAGCAACAGCAAAAAAATCTTACGTGGAAAAAAAAGCCACGAGCCACCGGAGGTAATGTTTGCAGGAGTCGTTGCAGGAGCCAGGAGCGTGCACACGCAGAGCCTGCGCCGTGGTTCCGCTGCAGCAGCACCCGTGGGAGCTGCCGCCGTGCCGGGGGATGGAGCAGGGTGCGGGGGGCCAGAGAGTCCGGAGGAAGCCATGGCAGCTGTTAGTAAACGTAAAGGAATCTGCGGAAAATAGTTTCAGATGTTAGGGGAATAACTGGCTCCCCAGCTGATAAAAGTGAGTAATGAGCACACACTGCTGCGGGGCAGGCTGCCAGGAGGAGACCGCTCACCCAGCTGGAGACCGCAGCCACATCCCCAGCAAAGCTCCCCCCGAGCCTGCCCGCGGGCCGGGAGTGTGGGGCGCAGGGCGGGGAAGCTGCTCTGCGCTGCGGGGTGCGATCCAGCAGCCGGACCAGCGTCCTGGCCACTGCTGAGCCCCACAACCAGCCCCGAGGCATCGCTGCTCTGCAGCACCGGCTGGTCCTGCAGGACAGCCTGCCCAGACAGACGGTGGGCACGGACAGACAGGCAGCCCCAGCAGGGAGAGGGAGCTGCCATTCCTCTGCCCTGGCCCAGAGGGACTGGCACAGCTGATGCGGTTTGGGGAAGGGGAGGCAGGAGCATGGGGGCGATCAGCCCTGTCCCTCTCTGGGGTTAGGGCTGAGGACAAGGCTGAGCAGAGAACTGCAGCTCCCCTTCAGACAGCCCTGCCTTGCGCCTGCTGCTCGAGAAACACACGGGAGCGAGTGTCACTAACACGGTTTATTATATAAAGCCTTAGGAAACATACAGGAGGCTGAGGTTTAGGACGCTTCCTTCTAGAGACTGCTCCAAGCACCTCAGAATAGCAAACACACAAACTCTGATTTGCCTGCATCAAAGCTTTCAAAGGAGGGTTCAACGAGGATCTGAATACAGAGTTAATAACACAACATGCATAACTTTTTCTGCTCCTATGTGAATTCTGGGCGGGGGGGCTAGCCCCTTCATCCCGCAGCTGGTTACAAAATGACAGATATTCATCACAAAAGAGTACAAAAGGAGAAAAAAAACCACAAGAAGATGCTTTCAGAGAAGCACATGGCTGTCTAAGCAGGAAAGCAGGGCTGGGACAAGTGCCCAGACAGGACAGAGCAGGGGGATGCAGACAAGGTAGGCACAAGCATCGCCCTGCAGAGGGGCTTTGGGGGGGCCCAGGGCCAGCCCAGCCACCAGGCAAGGACGGCGGAAGCCCTTGTGTGAGTTCGAGATGTGCTGTTGTGCACAGTTAGGACAGCACAGGGGCTTGGGAGACACAAAGCCCCTCCCCAGGGCTGCCCAGGAGCCCCCTGCCCACCACAGGGGCATGCTCAGCGCTGGCAGGCGCAGCTTGGGGACACCCGCGACAGACGGAGGAGCCCTGTGTGTCCCTGGGGCTCAGCCAGAGGCGCCTCGGGGGCAACCAGCGATCCCATAACCATGGGCTCCAGCTTGGACAAGGCTGGGGCAGGCAGGGGCTTGGGACAGAGTGCTCCAGACCTGCGAGCACTGCCCGCTCCCTTTCCGCACCTGAGCGAGAGCTCTGCTGCGGAGCTGTGCTGAGTAAAGAGTCCGGCATGCAGGTGGCTACAGAGATCCAGAGGGGGACCCATTGGGTGACACATGCTCTGCTCCTGGCCACACTTCAGCCTGGTGTCCCCAGACCTCCCAAACAGGGCAGAGAGCCCTGCATGGGTCACGCAGCGCTGCGGGGAAGGCTGTGCTGCAAAGCCATCCACTGCACGTGCCGGCAGGGCCAAGCTGCGTGGACTGGGAGCCGCTGCCTTACAGCACACAGAGCGAGGGGACACACGGGGAAAAGAGAAGAATCAGCACTGTGCCAAGGGGAGTGAATGCATGCTGCCAGCGTGCAGATCCAGCAGCCCAGCACTGAAGCCGCTGCTGCTGCCCTTTGCTCAGCTCGTGCCTGGTCAGACAGGAAGCAAAACGAAAGAGTAAATAATGGGGGATCTTGAAGCTCCTTTTTCAACTTTATTTAGCTTTGGCTCTGCACAGAGCCGTAGCGTAGCATACTCTAGCCTTCAGGGAGGGGCACAGGAACCTCCTGAACACACCGCGGTTCGGGGTCAGCCCTCATCTCCTATGCCTTGTGCCCTGCCCCTGAAATGCTGTCAGGGGTATCTGGCACAAAGAACCTGAAGAGTAGAGAAAGCCCCTGCCCCACGGTGTCCTCGGAGGCTCATAGGTCGCTGCTGCAGTCGCAGCACAGGATCTCATCATTGTCAGGGATAAAGCCTTTCCCGACCAGCGAGGTGTTGCAGCGGGCGCAGTTAAAGCAGTTATGGTGCCAGTGACGGTCCTCAAAGGAGACGTATTTACCACCACCAAAGCCTGTGGGAGGGACAGAGCACAGCATTAAAACCCCTGGGGACACTCGGACAAGCTGTCTGCGCAGACGTGGGTTTTGGTTCACCTCTGAGCCAGCTCGTCACAGGCAGCCCTGCACCGTGGCACCAAATACCCTGCAGTACTGAATACATCCAAAATATGGATCTCCACTCTTGGAGGGTGAAGAGGAACAAAATGATTTCACCCCGGATTCTGCTGGGCCGCAGAACTGCCTACAGACACCTGTGCAAGCCTATGTGGTGGAGATGTGTGAGCATGGTATGGGCCTGGGTGAGCCGGAGAGGGCAGCTTCACCCCGAGGAGTCCCCACGCGACCGGGAACAGCACAGCTCAGCCCTGCCCTGCCCGGAGGAAGCGCCCTGTCACTAGGGTCATCCTGCTCACCTGTGATGGGCTTTGTGCAGGCACTGCACTTCTTGGCATAGAGGTTCCCAAAGCACTTGATGCAGTAGGGGTTGTCATCCTGGGAGGTGAACTGCTGGCCAGCCAGGGGGGTCTTGCAGCCTGTGCAGACGAAACACTCCTTGTGCCATGGCTCGTCCCGGTAGGTCACTCCTCCCTTGGTCAGGGTCTGCAGGAAGAGAGCACGCGGGTGACACACCAGCACTGCTGCACATGAGCAGCCATCAGCCAGGGTGCTGGCATCCGAACCTTTCTCTGATGGGGCTAGCAGGGGGTTGGGGCACAGCCTGCATGCCCCTGGCACTGCTGGGGCAGAGCAGCCACCGACTGCTACAGCAGCTGGGTCACATATGAGTTCCTTGTCCTCTCCCCTCAGCCAGGGGAGATGGGGACCCACCCCGGTGCCTTCCCACCAGCCCTACCTGGCAGGAGTGGGGAACACGAGCCTGGACCACAGGACCAGGGTTTCGGGCTGCCAGGCCAGACATACCTTTTTGCAGCGAGTGCAGCGAGGAGCAAACTTGCTCTCATAACAGGGGACACAGTAATAATCCGTCTTGTCTGGGATGAAGGATCGTGACCCGATGGGCTGCTGGCAGCTGCTGCATATGAAGCAGTGCTCATGCCAGGTTTGTCCGTTGTACTCCAGCTTCCGGGACCCTGCAAGAAGAGCTGTGCTCAGAGAGGCAGAAGGGAGCGCAAGCGCGCTCACACAGGACACAGGAGGCTGTGCAGGACAAACCGGGGTCCTGCACACCAAGGCGGCGTGGCGTGGGCAAGTGGGGCCACGCAGACAGCTGGGGGGAGCCCCCAGGACCAGCCTGCAGCCGCAACTGAGGGGAGGGCTGTGGCAACACGCCCCCAGCACTGGCACAGGCCCCGGCAGAGAAGCCTGTTGTAACCCATATCTGAAGAGCGTGCCAGAATGGCCAAGCAAAGACACTCCTTTGCCTCAGGCTATCTCCAGAGACGCTCACGCACCTTCCGCCATTCCTTCCTTTCTCATCAGCACACACCAGAAAATGCCCAGGAAACCCTTTGATATCTCCTCTCCAGCTCACTTCCCCACAAAAAAGGGGAACAGACAGGGCTGTGCTGATCGCAGCTCACCATCCTGCTGTCCTGCCAGACAGCGCCCAGCCCACGCCGTGCACTGACAGTGCGGCAGGAGGGCAGACATTAAGATCTCGCTTGCTGCCCCAGCGTTGGACCCTGCAGCCCTGTCCGATGCTGCTGGAACCAGGAGCAAACTGCAGCGCTCGCACATGCCCGCTCCTACCTGGCATGACCGTCTTCTCGCAGGCGATGCACTTGGAGGAGAACTCGCTGCAGTAGCAGTCATTGCACAGCAGCTCCTCGTCCTGGCAGGTGAAGGGCTCGTCGGCCAGCGAGCGGTCGCAGCGGAAGCAGCGGAAGCAGTGCTCGTGGTAATGGCGATCCTCATAGTACAGCTCCTGGGGAGGGCAGCAAGGTGAGGGGGGGACGAGCGCCCGGGGACCGCGCTGCCTGGCGCAGGTCCTGTACTTACTCTGCAGTCGTGGCCGATCAGCTCCTTGCACTCGTCGCAGGTGTTGGCAAAGTGGGCGTCATAGCAGGGGATGCAGTACGGGCCGTTGTCCATCTGGATGTACTTGCGCCCGTACAGGGACTCCTTGCAGTTGTCGCAATCGAAGCACTCCGTCATGGTGCCGGTCTGAGGGCCTCCTTCACCTGCTAAGAGAACAGCAGAGGTGCTTGGTCAGCATCGCCTCACGCTGCCCGAGAGGTCCCTGCAGAGCCCTGCCGTCCCCATGGGACAAGGACCGCGAACCCCCAGGTGTGGCCAATGAACGGCCGCTGTCGGGACAGGACACAGACTGGAGCTGCTGCGCCCGCCTGTTGGTTGAATGCTCTTCCAAAAATGCCTCGTAAACCTGGATCTCGCTCCAGGTTTACGCTCGCATTCGGCAGCTGGAGCAGGTAGGCACCACTCAGACAAACCCAGACACGTGTGCGCGCCGTGAGAGCTTCTCGCTGCCTATCTCCTTGCTGGGAAGCAAAGGGTAAACGATGACCAAAAAAGAAAGAATTTTTCTGCATGAGAAGTTTTGATTTAGCACCCACAACAGGCCCATGCGCACACTGGGTGTGTGTGCACCCACTGTCACACCAGAGCCACCCACTGTGAGGGACAGCCACCTCCTGGGCCCCCTTCAGAGACCCCCGCTCAGCTGCCAGCATGGCCCCGGACCAAGGGCAGGATTCCTCTGGACAGCTCGCGAGCCGATGCTCCGCCTGATCTAGCTGTCAGCGTTTCCAGTGCTGGAACTTCTCCAGGACTTTAAAGCAGCTGCTCCACAGGGAAGCAGAAATCGGGCACCCCACGCTGTGCCCAGCTACGAAGCCGCATCCCAGCAAACCTCTTTGCACATGTTGCTCCAGCTACAAACACTCTTCAGAGTGCAAGCGCTGGGGAGAGCGTGTGTTCTACAAGCAGGAGAGGCGTTCGGGTTTTGCACGCAGATCAGACATCGCTCGCTCATTGCCCCGTCTCCCCCTCCGACAAGCGGTGTGCAGAACTATCGGGCTTTCTTTGGAACATTAACTCCAGAACAAGAGTATCTTCCTGCTGTTTGGTTTAACCTGGTTATTCCTAAATATGGAATTCTCCGCTTGCAAATTCACACCCTTCTGTAATACCAGCTCGCTGTCAAGTGCAGACAAGCCCATGGAATTACATCTGAGCAGTCAGCGGCAGAGCCGCACGCTGCAGCTTCCTCCATGAACCCTCCCACTCCAGAAAGAGCTGTACGGCTCCATCTCCAGCTCAGCGCTCGGTGGGGCCGGCAGCTCCCCGCCACCCCACGCCCCCCTTCCCGAGGTCTCCCCCGTGGCAGCGGCTGTTCCTTGATGCTGGAAGGTCCCAGCAGGGCAGGAGCAGATCCAGACAGCTCTGACTCAGGCAGCGAGCTCCCCAGTGCTATTCTTGGTCAAACTCCACGGCTCCCAGCTGTTGTCAAGCCTGGTATGTGCTGATAGCGCTGCCGGGGAATAAATCTAGTGTTCCCACATGGCTACGTGACCAGCAGACGGGGAACAAAGTCCCCGTTCAGATGCTCTTGTTACCCAGCTGCCGCCTGCCGTGGGAGCAGCTCCGTGGCGTGTCCCCGCGAGCAGCTCGGGGCCGCTGCTCTGCCCAGCCCCAGCCGGCCACCCCGCGCTTGCTGCCCAGGCAAGTCCCAGTCTGGTACTGGGGATGGGGCAGGCACCCAGGGTGCTTTCCCCAACGGAGCTGGTGGGGTGCCGGTGCCAGGGCTGGCCCCGCTGGTCCGGCTCTGCCCTCCCAGCACCCTCCCTTCAGGGTGCCCGGAGGTGCCCACGCACGGGGGCAGCAGCTCCCGTGCCCCCCGGCCACTTCCCACCGCCGCCCTGCTTGCCTTTGCTCCCTGCAGCCACACGGGACCTTTCTCTCTGGCGAAGAATGAAAATTGAATTACCACTCTCCTCCTCCCAGCCGTGCTGAAGAGAGGAACTTTCCAAGGTGTGTCTGTAATAAAAGGGCCTCTAATAAGCACTCCTGCTCCGGGAGCCGCGATACTGCCAGGGCCAGCAGCTACCATGTTTGCTCAATGGGCTGCGCTATCTCTGTGGTCCTAAAACACGGGGTCAGAGGACATCAGAAAACACAAGGTGAGGAAAAACAGCTTGATGGGAGAAGCCTTGGGTTCTGCTGGCAAGATGGATTCAGCCCCCAAGCGCTGCTGTCCCCAGCCTAGGGGCTGTCCCTCCCTGACCCCAACCTGACAGCAACGCACAGCATTTCGCCAAGGACAGCGGGGGCTCTCGCAGCCCCGACCCACCCTGCCGAGGCAGGTGCTGCTGCCCCAGGAGCGTCCCGGCCCCCAGCCCCACACGTACCCTCAGCACCCAGTACCACCCAGCAAGCCACAGGCGAGCTCCAGGAGCACAAACACCGGCCCTGCAGCAAGAACTCGGGGCTGCAGCACGGCCAGAGCAGACCCTGCTCCTCCTTGGCAGCTGAGCAAGTGTTGTGACCAAAACAGGGCTTAAAAACAGAAGTGACAGGGCAGGAACATTTCTGTACCAAATGCTGTTTGTCATCCAGGCTGCTCTCAGTGCCAGACCCTGCTCTACCACTGCCAAGCCCCCAGCACCCACCAGCAGCACTGGGGCAGTGCCATGGGTGCCACCCAGTGCTGCCTTTGCTGTAGGGTGCATGGCACGGAGGAGGGAGCGAAAACCAGACAAACCCTCTGAAAACAATATTCCAAGTTAGCCCCTAAAGCTTTGTCCGAAGCCACACCGCGCTGGCAGGACGCCTGCCCAGCTCACAGCGGTTGGCTTGCACTGCGCTGAAGCCCCCAAACGCAGACTGGGAGAACTGGGCGCGCTGGGAGCAAAGGGCTGCTTCCCCGGGGGCCTTTGGTACTGCTGCGACCCAGCTCCTCCCGGGCTGCGCTCGCCCCTGCTTGGAGCAGATCTTCCCCAAAGGCAGTCTGTCGCTGTCGGTCCCTGCTCGCCTGGCTGCGGGGTCTGAGCGGGCTGGGGGTGCAGGGACCGTCAGCAGAGCCAGTCCTGCGAGCATCACGTGGCAGAGGCTGCTGTGAGAGCGCACAGGATCAGACTCCACGCTGCCTTTTCCAGAGAATAAAGACCAGGCCCAGGAAGTTTGCTCAGCGTTATTTGTGTTAGATAAGCTGCAAGGAAGCAATCTGTTTGCTCTCGTTGTTCTGGGTGCGCATGACCGCCAGGCAGGGGCGTCAAACCCCTGTGCAACGCCAAAGCAAACTGCATCTTCACCCCCGCAGATACGGCACTGCTGGAGACCAAGATCATGGCGAAGAAGAAGGTGAGACAAAAGAAAGAGAGCAAAGGAATAGCACAAAAGCCCACAACTCTTACTGTGACTGCGATGAGGAACTTGGAACTTGTCTCCATTCATGAAGAGGTGGAGTTTTAAAGTGTGTTTAAAAAAACCTTTAATTGACGGTCAGATTTAGAAGGCATAACATAGGCAGTCACTCTGCGTGGTAATTAGCATGTGCTCATACTCTGCAGTCTGCACCACCCTGTAAACACTAACTGTGAGCTAGGCTGATGTAAGCAACGCCTTCAAATATTAGCCAAGGTGTTGCCCAAAAATGATGGGATTCCAGCCGCAAAGAGTGTTTGCTTGCCCATCACAGGACGACCATGGCTCCTGTGGGACAAGGTCTACTGGAGCGCGTCCCTCGCTCATGGGGACAGTGGAGCTGGACATGGGGTATTCTCGCAGCTGTCTCGCTGGCTGTCTGAGGACAAAAATAACAACAGATATATGCCTGCCAGCTGCCTACCCGTTCCTTTTGACCAACATAGTTGTGCTCATGGAGGAAAGGAAGTTCAGTTCCTCTCCTGTGCCCAAGAACAAACAGCTTTGGCAACAAGAGCTCCTCTCGCAAACAACATTTAAAGTGCTCCAGGATGCAAACCTGATCAGTCTGGAACAGAGCTCAGAATAGCTTCACGTATGAGAAAGGTCAGCGATTCGTCAAGGACGCACAGCAGAGGCCACTTTCTAATTAGAGAGTAACATGCACGTAACACCGCGCCGGTGTCATTGTCCCCAGCAACGCAGCAGACGGCTTAGCAACAGCCCCAGGAGATCATTACATTAATTTTAGTGTCTATGAACTGGGGACCTATTATGCAAAGAATAGGTCCGGGGCCAGGCTTTCTGCTACATGCAATTGCTTCAGAGTTGAATCAGCCTTTTGAGACAATTCCTGCTGCCACGAGCTCCTTCAGCCAGAGGTCCCATGCATACGGTGAACCTACTGCCCCGCGTAACTTCATACCGGTTGGTTGGTCGCTGCCAGGTCACAGCCAGCTGCTCCACGAAGCGATCCTAGAGCAACCCACAAGGCTATTCCAAGGGAAATAATCTTTCCAGGATGCAGGAATAGACCTGCCTTTGACTCTGTGTCAGGTTCCTGCCTATCCCCGCCTTCCCTGGGCTGCTCCCAGCAGAGCTTGTGCAGTTGCACTTCACACCTAAACAGACACGCGGCCAGCAAAGCACAGCGCTGCGGGACAGGCTCCCCATGTAAGGATGAAACCGTTCAGGGAGGAGGCTCTGAAAGACTGTCCTCAGCGTGCTTCAAGGTCAGAAGAGGAGAAGAATGCTTTTTGTTCCTGTTGGCTTTCCAGAACCATTATGGGTCCTGGAATCCACGTGAAATTGTTTCTGCCTCTCGCCGACCCTAAAAGGGAAACCAGCTGCTCGCTCTGGGGAGCTGCGCTGGCCTCTGCGTTAGGCTGCGAACCGAAAACCTTCCCCTTCCCTGACACCACGTGGGCGGCTCCGCGGGGCCGCGTGGGGCCGGCTGCCCTGCGCCTCCTCACACCACGACCTCCGCCTTCGCCCTCTTGCTCTGCTCCCAAACCCGTGAGCTGCAAGCCTGGCACGGCGAGAACAACATCCCTGCCTGCTGCTGGATCCTGCTTTCAGGTGAGAGGTTGGGGGAAGCTTGCCAGGACAGTGCCGAGCGTTTCGCCAGGTAACGCAGCCGGATCCAGCTTGCAGGGAGCCCCTCAGCAGTGCTGTTGCATCAAGCCTTCCCCGCCTGCTCCCAGCACCCCTGAGTCACTTCCTGCCCGTGGCTGCGCCTCCGAGTTCCCTTCCAGCCCCACGGGCAGCCCAAGGACACGGCGGCGAGGAGCAGCCTGCCTGCAAAGAGGCTGGAGACAAATGAATCAGCCGGCTGCAAGGCGCACAGCCCCTCCTGCACCACCGGGATGCTGTGCTCCGGTGTGCGTCTGTGCCCAGCTCTGCTGACAAAGCCGCAGCGCCGTGGCTTCCCCAAGCGCGGGCAGACCGACCGCCTGCCCAGAGCTGTCGTGGGCTGCTCTGGGCTCTGCAAGAGATCTATCGAAATTGCTGCCACAGTTGTGAGGAAACACCCTGCGCTGCGCGTGAGAACAGTGCTGGCAGAGTTCATCTTTGCTCAGCATGGCAGGCAGCTTCTTGAAACTTCAAGAGGAAGAAGTAGCAGGAACTGTTAAGGCATCTGACAAGGCACGAGGTCAACTTAGATTGTTGCATGATTTTAATACAGTCTTAGAATCGCAAATTGAGGGTTTCCTTGTGTTCAGAAAAGATCTCTGAGGTGCCCTCCATTCAAAGTGCAAAACCACAGCCCACTGGCTCCTCCTGACAGCTCTTAGAAGACCATGATACAGATCGACATAAGTGCTAGAAGCTCAACTGTCCCACACACGGTCTGATCTTACCCAGAAAATCTCACGTGCCGACAGCCCACGCTGCCCAGAGGATCCCACTGCCCGGTCTGCAGAGCCGCAGCTGGGACATCGCGCCCGGTCCCAGGTCAGCGATGGCCTCAGGCGACGGCCACCGCCGCCGTGCCACGCTGGGGGCCGCGTGCAGGAGGGTGCCAGGAGGGTGCCGCTGGGTGCTGGTGCACGGAGCCCAGTCCTGCCTAAACACAGCCCCTGCGGAGAGGGGAGGCTGAAGAGCGAGGTTACGCATGCGATGTGAGGAGGCCCACAAGAGGTGTCCCTGCCTCAAACAGCAGAAAGGAAGCATCTATATCATTTTATACATTACTGACATGGCACACTATGTATGCTAACATTTGTTCCATATCAGCATCATTCCATAGAGGAGGGGGAGAAGGGATGCAGGAGGTCTGCCTCGCACCCAGCTGCGGAAGAGATCTCTCTGCAGCTTGAGGGAGCTCAGCATCATCTCCAGGAGGCCAGGATCCTTCCCGTGCTTTCTCACTTTCTTGCAACACCAGCAGTGCTGATTCTCGGAGCAAAATGGCCACTGCTGCCTGATCTAAGTACCTGCTGAATTCTGCCAGACTAGATATACTCAGAAGATCTGGAAAGCAGCAATGATTTCTTAAAGTTTAAATTAAATTTTTGAATTACTATAAATGATGGGCCAGATCTCCCAGGAAGGCCAACAAACTTTAGAGAGACTGCATGCCGAGTCAGCAATCTGCACATGGAAATAGTTTTGGCCCTGATGTGCTTACAGACTTTCCAGGAGACCTGGCTGGTCTGCGCGAAACCTCGGTACCCCCCAGAAGCGAGCTGCTGTGCCTGTGGGCAGGACGTGGGGGGCTGCCAGGAAGTGCAGGGTCCTAAGGAACTCCAAAACTCTGCTCTGGTTTCAAAACACTAATGAGTTCATAGACCTTTATCCTCTGGTAGTAAATTCCTCATTCTTTCTCCAAAGATAAGGAAACATAAAACTTTTCCTATGTGAAAGGAAAACCTGCTGCTGGTAAGTGAGGCTCTCACTAAGCAGCATCCCCATACAAGGTAATGGGACAAAGCTCTGAGCTAGTGTTTGTACACACTGGGACGTTTGTCCTTTAAAGAAAGAACCTCTTTTAACGAGGCCACATTTGCTAGTGAATCCAACTTTCCATACGCCTGTGGAAAAGCAGGCAGAATTGCCCATTTGAGATTCAAATTGTAGCTTCTTGTGGCCAGGACCTTGCTTTGCACTTGGTTTTAAGCTAATTCTGTCCCTTTCCTCCCCACCTCTTTCCTATCTGAGCAGGTCCACTGAGCCCAGCTGCGAGCGGAAGCATCCACAGGGCTGAGCATGGAGACCCAGGGTTTGGAGGCAGAGAAACAGAAGATCCATTCAAGTGAGAAACGCCAGGCTCCCCGCGGGTGCCCATCTTCACTGTGTCTACCCACCTTCCAAAACCCTAGCAGGGACAGCAGAGCACGGGCTGACAGGGAGAAAGGCAACAGCCCACTCAGCTCTTGCTCTAGGCTTGTCTTCTTTAGGGAAAGTTAATTTTACCAGGATCGAAGAAAGAGGCTTAAGAGTCCCAACTATGCAACCAGCAAATGAAAAACTCTGCCCAGGAAGAAAGGAGGGAACGATTTCAGAGTTAGAACTGTATTACTAAAGACCCATAAGGATTAATTAACTATTTCAGGTTCTGAACAAAGTCCTGCCTCTTCAGAGGGCAGCCTGGGCTGAGGGCACAGCTACCAGCAGCGGAGCTGTTGGGACGCATTTGGAACGAGCACCCTGTGTCATTCTGCTGACGCTAAAAGTGAACGTTTGCTCAAGGGATCAGCTGTTAATCTTATTTAAAATTGTATACAAAGTAGCAAATTCTGTGAGTGCAACAGGAAGTCAGGAATTGGAACCACTTGGGCAGCTTGGACCCATCATGATTCAAACCGGCCACTTAACTCGAGGAGGAAGTCCAGGAACAGAGGGGTTAGATATGAACACATCAGAAACTCCTCCCCAGCCAAATGAAGTCTCATTTACCAGATGGTTAGGAAACCTGTGGCTTCAAAACGTGCTAAAAGAGATTCTGGCCTGTCTCCGAAGAGGTTTGGGAGATGAGAGAGAGCCTGGCCCAAGCTCCCCGTCACAGGTACCTTCCCCTGCCCTGTGCAACACCGACCAAGCAGGAGGAGCCTGCTGGCAGGAACAGCTCGCAACAAACACGCCTGCTGCTGAAGCTGGTAACTGGCTCCAGGGCAGCAGCTGCAGACATGGCCAGGGTGACCATAATAGGAAGAAAGATGCGGGAGCCAAGTTTCGGGGAGCGTGACCGAGCACGGGAGCTTCTGTGCGATCAGAGGAGCAGGGAGTCACAGTCAGGGGAAGCGGCTGCTCACAGTAATTCGTAAAACGAGTAAGGAGCAAGCGTGTAACTGCTTTCTGAACTCCAGCTCCCTTCTCCCCTCATTGCATTTAATTCAATTCAATGACCTTTACCGTTCAATTATGGTAACAATGATATCAAAAGCGTGCTTACTGAGAGTGCACGCAGTCTTCAGCCTTTCCTCGTGTGTGGCACAACCAGTGGGCAGCACACCAGCTCAGCAGCAGCACGGCCAGCGCAGAGAGGCTGCTGGTGTCGGGCTTCACCATCGTCTCGCACTGAACACCCAGCATGGGAATGTTCACAGTTCCCATCTACCTGAGTCTCAGCCTCAACAGCACCGGCAAAAATGCCATCAGCAAGGAGGTGCCTGACAAATCCCATCCGGAGAGTCTGCCAGTGGCAAATTCACAAATTTCTTTAGTTTTCCTTTTTCAACTAGAAAGCTGGGCAAGAATAAAGAACATGGTTCTTGTGCAGCACTGAATAAACCTTTCAGATATATTGAGCAGACCATATGTTAACCATCATCCTACTGGCAACAAACAGTAATGCAAGAAAACAAACAAACCCTAAAGATAGTCATCAACCATACAAAACAAATTAATGGGCAGTGGCTGGCCTCCAAGCCCCAGGTTTCATACCAGGTCTAGGCAGGAGCTAATCTGGAAAGTGCCTGTTGCTTAGAGGTGGATTAATTTATCTGTGAACCTTCTTTGCCCTTGTCATTATAAAGTGATGGACAAGAAAAGGTGGTGGGAAGGGATCGTAACTGGATGAGGGTTCATCAAGAAAGTCATGAAGAGAGTATATATAAATGCACATGAAACTGCAAACTGGTGTATACGGGGCTTCATGTTACCTCCCTGTTGTAGCACGTGTTTTTCTTGTTCTGTGTACTGCGGCCTCATCCCACCACACATCGCTGTGATTACAACCCTGCGCGAGGAACAGGGCCCCCTGCATGAAAGCAGCATTCTCCACAAAACAAACATATAACAAACATATGCCCACAAAGAGCAAACAGGAAAACACACTCATGCCACAAACTCAACAGACAGAATTCTGCTGCACAGAGCCCAGGATGTCCTAAATCTTCCAAATGCAGAAATCCAGTGAGATCTGTGTAACGCCCTGGCTATGACAGAAATAAAAAAGGGAGTCCCAAAGAGAAAGCATGTTGTGAGGATTATAATCTAGCAATGAAAGTTTAATTTTGGACTGAATTGATTTATGCCCATAAAACCCAGCACGCTTGGTCCACAGCCATATAAATGCCTAACTGCTTATCCAACTGCACAAGCTGAGGACTCTGGCAATAATGTTTCAAAATCTCTTTGCCCCATGAAATAAAGGTCATATCCAGTACACTAGAATTCAAACATGAAAGCATGACAGGAAATGACTAACTGCACACTGAGGCCAATTTACCTTCGTCTCAGATCTGCCCAGCACACAAGGATCTTGCAACTCAAACAGACATCACAGCCTCCATGCTGAAAAAATAACCAGACTGTTCTAGTTGTTAGCTTTGGGGGTCTGTGCATCTCAGTACGGATATCACTACAAAATAAAGGAATTCTGCTTTATTTCCCTAAAGTTCTCTTACAATTCTACCCTTATGCTGTAGTTTTTACTTTTGTCTCCCCTACAGGCAGTTGTTTTTTAAAACCCAGGATGAAGCCATTCTTACCTCTGAGGAGATAAATAACTTAAATTCATGTTTACAAAGCCTTTTGTAGTCCCTGAACAAAAGGTACTTATAAGGTTACACCTCTGTTTTGCACATAAAGGCAATCAAGGGGCTGCTTCGAGCTTTATTGTAAACGAGCACGCACATGGGCTTGTGGACAGACTGAAGGGCACACATGTAGTCATGGTGCACGTTTTGTGCACGCATGCTGAAAAGCAGACCTGCGTGGTCTGAGCCCCATCCCTTATTAACTGTCTTCTGCAGGGAGCCTGGCAGCTCTTTTGTTGATCAAGGGTGTGCTCAAATTCTTTTTTTTTTTTTTTTTTTTTCCAATAAATAAAGTAACTTTGACTTACAGGAGCAGGAAAAGACATATAAAACAGACATTTTACTTAATGCACGCCTATTACTTAAATAGCAAAGTGAATATTTTCACCAAATTTGGTCAAAATATTCCCTTTTTCACTCGATTCCTTGTCTCCCAAACCCTAGCATTTGTAGTTAGCTTCTCGCATATAACCAGATACACCGAGGAAGGTAGCCTGCACTGTGACCCCTGCAGTTTTGCCCTTTCAGGGCTCTCCACCTGCATGCAAAA
This sequence comes from Chauna torquata, assembly GCA_013399475.1. Lineage (NCBI taxonomy): Eukaryota > Metazoa > Chordata > Aves > Anseriformes > Anhimidae > Chauna > Chauna torquata. The sequence continues at coordinate 46,183 of VXAL01010535.1, read as the reverse complement.
CCAGCAGAGGGATGCGAAAGTCAGCCAGGTGACAGGGGAGACATTGCGGTGTCACTCGCAGTTGCCTTCCTGCTGTCTGATCACTAACTCTGCGCCTCTTCACCTCTGCAGGCTACCGCACGAGAAGTAAAGGCAGTCTCTGCCTAAAGTACTTTTTACAGCTGCTTGTGTCCCTTGCAAGCAAAGGCAATTACAGCTCTGTAACCCACAGCATGTGAGTGCTTCTAAATCTGGGGAAGGACTGAATCCTGGCAAAGGCAAATTGTCTCAGGTTACCGTCCCGAGAACTGCTTGCTTGTGGTCCGAAACACAACTAAGATCATCTGTTGCCTGGGAGATGCTGTACATGCCAGCTGCAGCCGTCCTGAAAAAAGGCAGCGCTCTCCAAGGACGGCAGAACTGAGCCCTCGAGAGAAGACATGGACAAGAGCCACAGGAAGAGCTCTTTGAGCCACTATCTTGCCAGCGTAGAGTGGAACAAGTTTCTGTCTTCTGTGGCTAATGATTTTCTCTGTCAGGCAATGTGCTCATCAGGTGTCATTTGTGTTTACCATACAGAGCTGGTCGGGCAATCTGTCTCCTTGGTAAAGCACTTCTCACTGACACCTTTTCAACTTACTCTTAAATATTGCACATTTTAAATTACAGAAGCCATCAGTTGTAAATTATCATGTATTGTACAGAAAATCTCTAAGAAATATGTCTTTGCAAGCACTAAAAAGAAATTTGCAAAAAGCAACAAGCTTTCCAGTTTCTGCCCTGCTGTGCTGCAATACTGCGAGATACAGAGCCTTTGGTGGTACCTATGAAAGGAAAAACTTGTCACGTCCAAAAGACTAAGTGGGCACAAATGCTCACAAAATTAGGTGTGAGTGCCTTTTTGTCACACAGCTAAACACTGAGTCTGCAGGAGCTGCATGAGTCCATCCCAGAACCAGTGCCGCTGCCCACCACAGTGGCAGCGCTTCAGCCTGGCCAACACCGAGCACCGCTGCTGGCAGGTGGCATGGTAAAGCACACGTGCTGACTGCCTGAAAACTCAACAAGAGATGAAGAGTGCTCCTTCGTAGAAAAAAGCACACATGAACAATGAGTAACAACACCAGAAAGTCCCTGCTCCAGGCCTGTGGCTCATGCACAGAACCTCATCCTCTCGTTTAAATCTGAGATTTACAAGGAGACCTACGTGAAACAGGTTTGCCACAGAGAAAAAGGAGCAAAGGTCAGAAGTGTAACTCTCCGAAGCCCCTCTCACCAAGCCTTTCATGTGAAGACCAAGAGGAGTTGTCTCAGCCCCTGAAGCAGAGAATATGAGGCAATACTCCATTTCTCAGCTGCAGAGGAGATGCTCCACACTCATTCACTGAAGGAAGCAACAGCAACCTGCCCTCTGCCTAGATTTAATGAGTTTCCAAAGCTGTTTGCATGCTGCCGCAGTTTGAAGACCACAGGCTTCACTGCAACAAGCAAACACCAACACCCAAATAACCCCCCCTCTGTCCTCCTAACCGATCAGACCAAAAAAAGATCTATTTACAGACTATTTGCCCCAAACTGGCAAACCCAGGGAAACAAAAACTCAGAGCAGTTCTGTTACCTTGCATTGCTGATTGCGATTGATCAGCGTAAAACCCAACCTGGCCGGAGCGGCAGCAGCGATGTAAGGAGCCCGCGAGGGCGGCTCTCCCGCTGACTCACCCCGCAGACAGTTACAGCAGGTGCGGCGAGCGAGGGACTCTCACTGGTAAATCATCACTTCGCTAGCAAAACGCTCAAGTGCTTGCCCAGAAACAAAAGCAGTCACATCATAAACCAGAGGCTGACATCAGCACAGGGATTGCATTTCCTACACAGGTTCAAATTTCATTACTTGTGACTGGAAACCGGACTCTTACAACCTGAGTTACTCTAACTTTTCATGAGAGGCACAGCAATTCCTGATTCCAATTTGTTAGATATAATTCACTTCCAAGCCCTTTCATTTCTCAACGTCCTGATGACAGGGGAAAAAAAAGAGCAAACAAGCAAAACTCCTAACAGAAAGTTAAATGCTAATGAACATCATTATTAGCCTGACTTACCAAGTCAGGTGGTGATGAAGTGAGCAGCGGAACTTTCACTGGAAAGGTCAGTGTTATTCAAACAGCACGGTCTGGGGCCCAGCTATGCAAAATCTCTGGACTGCCCTTTTCCCTTCTTATTCGAAGTTCTGCTCTGCATCCTCTTCTAAAATTAAAACTCAAAGCTATCAAGGATCTGAAAACACATACTTCATCATTCCTTGGTTGAGTCATTGTTTCAGAGCATGAAGCATGATGCAGTCTGTGCTCATGGTCTAACACCTTCACCAACCTGAAGTGCGTTCGTGATTTTCCACACACAGCTCTTCAGGCTCTCCAAAAGCAACACATCCAAGACTTCTATACAAGCCCAATGGGCCAGAATTAATCTTCCTGTAAGTTACATGATGTTTGCATAGGGTTGAGAAATAGTAGAAATAAAAGTTCTCTTGGCCGCGTTACATGCAACACTGTGTACTTTCTGCTACTAATGACTCTTCAGTAAGCACCTCTGTTACTCCACATATTCCAGAACTCTCTATTTAGGCATCACGGCAATTTTTTTGGTAGGAAAGTGTTCACTGAGTTAAAGGTAGCCACTGAAATGCCTTAAAATTTAATTGCTGGCTTTTCTATGTGAAAATTTCTATGTGCTTGGAAAAAAGGCACGTAATAACGAATCCTCACCCAGGACACGAACTGAAGATTAGTTTTCTTTGCTTAGAAAGCAGTTTAGCTCCCTGACTCCCTGTTGCAAACAATACGAATATATATGGTGATCCAGTGCAAGACCATCCAGTGCAAGCACAAGGGTGCTGAGTTTCCACAGACCTGACATCGCGTACCTCTCACAGGATTTTTGCTTCGTTGATTCCCTAACAGCTGTCACCAGCAGAAACATTACTTACCCTTACAACACCTGCAGGGCAGGGAGTTATTTTATCTCCCTCCTGGGATTTGCACCTCGGAGGGTTTTGGCACAGGGCAAACCTGGCAGAGCTAAAAATGGAACCAAGATCCATGTCCCTGGCCAGCAATGAAGCCAGAAAGCTTCCTTCTCCTTCTGAGATGCAGCAGCCTGGAAACTGTGACGCCCACTTGTGCATGCTACAGACCTACGTCCGAATGGATCCCGCAAACTGAACTCTTTGTGAGAAGCAGAGGAGGAAGAAGAAGAGGCGGACAGACAGACACAGTACTGTGCAGTTACAATGTTCAGTTAATCTGGACTGTAGATCTTTCACCCAAGTAACACCGTGTCTTTGCTCGTCGCTCCTAGTATTGAAACTTTGGGCTTTCGAAGTGAAAAGCTGCAGGACAGCACTGGAGTAGTGGAGCACGCAGAGCTATGCCCCAGTTCATATTACGTTAGTTCTTAAGAACAGAAAAAGCCATTTCTTCCTTAAATGAGGGCAGTGGAATTCCAAGGCGAAGTCTAAAGCCTGGCAAAAGCCAGCAGTTGAGGCTAGCGCTTGGGATCGCAGCTCTGACAACAGTGCTTGATCACAGGGACGGTTCAGGATCTGCTGCTGCTTGTTTTTTTCACAATTCTCCCATCCTAAGCACGCTCTAGGAACACTGCCATCAGCTGCGGACCTCAAAGAGGAATTTTTGTCTTCAGCCATGCTGGTTACGCCTTTCAGATAGACATTTATACTATTATTCAATTTCTTTTGGTTCATTAGAAGAGCTTAAAACCCCCCGACATTTCTCCCCAGCAGTACTGAGCTAGCGTAGACACTGTTTTAGTGGAAAATGGCACGATCTGCAGCATGACCTGCAGCCACCAGCTGAACGGCAACAGAAATTACCTAACCTCTAATATACTCACATGAGGGAAATCCTGCGGGCCTGGACCATTCGAGAAATAAAGTTGCTTTAGAGTTACAGGAACAACACATGTCCAGAATGGGCTACGGTTTGGTAAAATACAGTTTGAAAAATCAGCTGCTAATTGTTTCTACAATTTGCATTTTATGTTAAAAAAATCTCCCAAAGACTTCTGGAGCCAGAGCTCAGCCTGGAAAGGATTTTTACGGTCGCACTGCAAACCCACAGAAAGCTGGGATCTAGAACGGAAACGGGTCATTACAGCTAAAATACTGACCCTGGGTTCTGCCTGAAACAGCTGGGATGATTTCTCCAGTTAAGTAAATTACTGTTACTAAAACCCACTCTGATATTTAAAGAAATTTGAAGAAGATGCTGAGTAGTCACTCTTCTTCCCAGATACGAACCATATTAACTGAGGAGTTTCTAAGTAAGCACTTGAAATTTAGGCAAGCAAATTCAAAATATCAAGACCATATTTACATTCCAGGGTAATAATTAAATATTTAATATCCTGTGGTTCCAGTATTCTAGGTTTTTCTATGACCAAAATATTTAGTCATGTAAAAAACATCTGTAGCAGCTGGAAGACATTCATTCGGCCTGCTAAGATTCATTAGTTTAAAAATACATAAATAAAGTGTTCATTTTATTTCCAAAAATCTAACACTGCTTCTTCCAGTTCTATTAGGGTGCTTGGTGAATAATGCTTAAGCACTCTTCTCAGCAGGAGGTATCAGATACCACAGTTTCACAAATGCCTACAAATATCAGTTAACTGAAGCAAGCCTTGTATTTAGGTCAATGCTCTTCTGTATTGACTAACCCACGTCATTCAGAGCAATATGAAAACCAGCCTGCAAATAGTTTAATCCCTACTTTTATTCTTTCTCCTAGGCTCCCAAATTCCCAGTGCTGAAATCTACTTTTGAAAATTACTGATGAGAAGAAACTTCTCTTCAGAACTGGGATTCAGGTACCTGTGTTACAGGATCACAAAGCACAAGCCTCCATGCATGCCTTGTCTCTCCAAGAAGTTCCTACATAATCCTAATGCAGTTTAAAAAAAAAAAATCAAGTAAACAACAGGCACTGCTGAGATCGTAAAAGAGCTGAATTTGGCTTAGCATGCACAGGGATCACTTTTCTGGGCAACAGTTTGCAAAGGGTTATTTATTGGCCAGCCAATTTTCTTTTGCTGGAAGATGCTGAGGTGTTAGTGAACTTTCTGCAGAGTATGCAGCAGTATTCGGCTTTTGCTCAGCTAATGAGTTAAATCATTGCAGCTCTCCGATGACTTGAAGATTATGGGTGTAGGAAAGGGTAATGCTCAGCGAGGGGAACTTTCAGCAGCCACCACCAAACTGCGGTTAAAACAGACACCAATGACTCTATTCAGCTCCCAAACCTCAGACAGTTTCCATTTTCTCAATAACAAAGCATTTTTGTGGAGTGAGGTAACAGGCCTCCATCTGCCAGGTCTAACTCCGCTAAGATTTCTTCAGAGCGCAGCGGAGCGAGGGCTGGCCGGCGCAGCCGGAGCCAGCGTGCAAAAGGCAGGCGTCCCTCACGCCGGGGGACAAAGGGACAAAGCTGCAGCGGGATGGACGTGGAGAGGAGCCTCCTCGGGACCATCCCACGAATTCTGCTGGGAGTTGGTATCAAAAGGAGCCTCAACTGAGCTCCAAACAGCGCACAGCTGGAGAGTTCAAGAGGCTGAGGAAAGAGCGAGACTTTTCACTCAGGATGGGCTGAAACAGGCAGGAGGGAGCAGAAGACAAATGGATGCTGGAGCTTCAGCGCTCAGCAATGCATCACAGAAATGTCAGAAGTACAGAGCACTGGGATTTAGAAGCGAACACAGGTCTCTGAGCACCCGTTGCCAGACACACGGCGCAAACGGGGACGCAGCCTCCCCGCAGGACAGCGCAGCTCGAGGGACTGCCGCGCAGGCGGGGATGTACCCTTCCACACCTGAATCGCTGCTTACCCGAGCCAGAGCAATTACAGCCTCAGAACAGAGCTCAGGAGGGATTTTGGTTTTGTTGTTGTCTCGTTTTAGTATTTGGCAGCCTGTATCTATCTTGGCATCTCAGCTCCAGGAACACCAAGCACCTTTTGTTTCAAAGTCAGATCTCAGCTCCTCTGAAAATCAGACCGTTTATGTAGGCTCAGATAAAGACACTGCCTCCTGCCAGGACCCCCATGTCCAGCTCTTCCCCCCACTCTTTACCTTGCCACTTGTCAGTCAGCTCCCTTGCCATTCTGAGACTAAGCTCCAGGTTCAACACATCCCAACCATCCGCCCTGCCAAAGGATGAGCGAAGGAGAACGCCACAGCCTCAGGCTCCCTTGTGCAAATAAAGGTAAAACCCTCGGAACAGCATGGAGATGAGGCCAGCTGGAAAGAGCTTAGAGGAAAAGGCGGCTACACAGCACACAACATCAGGAAAGGATCTTCATGGTGTACATGAATCTTCTCATCTGGTTTTTGTCCCTGCATACTGAAGTCTTTAAAAAGCAATGCAGGAAATTCTGCCAGACGTGACAGCAGCTGGTGCGAATGGACGACCTGCGACTTGGGCAGGTCAGAACATCCAGGACCCAGCTTAGCTTCAGCTTTGGTTAACAGTGCTGCCAAGGGCTGTCATTCACACCACTCGGAGCCCTCATTCCGCCTGCGTGACAGAAGGCATTTGAGTACAAGTTTTAAGAATCACAATTCAGAGGGATTAGGAAACATTTACAGAGAATCCGTTCCGATTGCATTATTTTAGTCTGGTACATCAGGTTTTATATTTACAAGGACAACAACAAAGATTCGCAAGCAGAAACTGCCCCAAAGCCATTTTGCACAAATTTAATTGAAATTTGCAACCTCCAGATCTATGATATTACCGCAATACAAAACAAGAATCAATGAGGACAGAAGCAACCAACAAACTCATAAAAACACATGGAGCAACTGTAACTTCTCTCTCAACTCACCTGCAACCCAAATTGAGCAATGTGTTAATTAGAGAAGGTTCACTCCCAAAGATGCCAATTTTCTAACCATTAATCCTTATTTCTGCAGATCAGACACAGCCTCCCAGCTGCACACCGATGCAAACCCAGGAGGAGCTTTTTAATGTCAGAAGATACAGCGTATACTTCCAGCTCTGCTGCTACTTTCCTGACTGGCTTCGCAGAACTTCCTTCCCACCTGTACGTCCAAGTTTTCCCACCATCTAAAGCAAAGAATGCAATAGAATAGTTCAGTTGGGAGTGACCTTCAAAGATCACCTAGTCCAACTGCAAAAAGGCAATGCTACAGTTGGTTTTGTGAAGGCTTTTGCATTCCTGTTTCTCCTGAAGTTTTGAAAACATTAACATTGATCTCATCATCTAGTTTAATGCCAGGTACTCAGCTGGGTACCTGGAGCGCCCGGCTAGCGAGTGGCACTCTGTCCTTTCCCAGCCATGACAAAACATCTCCAAAGCCAGTTTTCTTCCTATGAAGAATGCTGCTGTCACATCTCAAAAATCCACACTGCTAATACCAGCCCCAGCGCAAGGTCAGCCAAAGAGGACTTCCATCAGAGATGAGCTCTGCTGGAGAAGGCTCCCTGGAGATCATAAGAATAGCAACTCAAGCGCAGATGGCAACAACATGCAGCGCACATTTCCAGCAAATGCAGGCACAGGGCAGAGGACTACGCAAACTGACCGAAGGCCACCCCGATTTCTGCCATCTGCTACCTAGATGCAGAAGCCTCTGCTGAGACCTGTGGGAAAGGTCAGGATAGGCTTAAAGGCTCTCAAGATATTGCTTTTGTTCTCACTATTAGCTTCTCAATTCCTTTGTTAAAAGATACGAATCTCTCTGTAAGGCAGTTATTTGGAGCCAAGAGTTTAGATATTATTGCAAAACATATGCTTAAAAGAGACTGGAAATGATGTTGGCACTGTTACAGAGGGGAGAGAAGCGCAGCTTTGGGTCAAAACAAAAAAAAATAAATCTAAGCTAGTAAGCAATTCCCATGTGATAGTTTGGAAGAGCCAGCAAAAGCTTCTTTCTTCTAGAAAGAAAACAATACTGTGAGAACGAAGCTAACAAGAGCTGGCTCTTGGAAAAATAAAAAGGCCAGTAATAAGCCAGAGTATTGCCAACAGCATATATCCAAGAGAATCTTTCTGGGAAACCGGCTCAAGTCATTACGCTGGAAAGCCCTTAGGGACTAGGGACCTGGAGGCTAAATGCTGGCAAATTGCTTCATCAGTTAAGGTTGGTCCCAGTGTTTTCTACTGCGTAAGAATAATTTGTTTTAGCCTACAGGTCTCTACAGAGCAACGGGTAAATTCAGGCTGCTTCCTCTGGGAAGGGAAACGAAGCGCTCAGTGAAGCCCTGCCCACACGGGACGTTTTTAGGAGGTTTCCCACCATTGCTGACATCCCTTCAGCGCAACGGCCAACCCAGCGCACTCGGGCTCTTGGCTTTGCTTTACTCCCTGTGCCCCTCCGTGCTCCTCTGTGCCGCTTACCTGGTGGGAAAATCACCTGAGCTGCTTCTGCCAGCTCTCCACCAGTGAGCAGTTGCCACAAAAATGTGATGACTGTGCCTCCACAAAAGCATCTTCTGGAGACTCATTCACCCAAAATGGACCTAGTCAGAGCAATTATTCTGATGTTGCTTGTTTTCCAGAGGAATGAGGAGGAGACCTTGCTTTATCTCTCTATTTCAGAGAGAGATCAGTTAACATATCAGGAAAGAGATATACTGATGCAGAGAGATAAAGGCAAGGCTTTTGTTTGAGGCCTTCTCTTTCATTTCCAGTCCAGTTACAGGCGCGTACAGAGAGCACAGAGGACAACAAATGTGATCTCTAACGCCGGCAGAGAAAAATCCTGCATTGGCAGGGGATGTCAAGGCACTACCTACTGACCTTCCTCATTTTCCAACCCCTTTTCTGATTCATGTTGCCGTCTTCCTTCCAATTGACCCAAATAACATGTTCAGGCAGCACTGGAAGTACTTCTGCCTCATCCTTCAATAGCAGCAAGATCTCCACATCTGGAAAGGGTACTTCTTAGGAAAGTCACACCACAGGTGGCTTAGGAGTGCCTCTCCCGAGAAGGGAAGAGAAGCACCCTGTCTTGTCTCACTTCATCAGTCAGACTTCCGGGCTGCAGGAGAACAAAGGCTGCCCAGGAGCACAGAAAACACATGCTATGCCTGTGCCCAGGCCCCAGCTAATCTGAACAATGTGGGCAGAGTATTCAATTACCTCATTTCCAGGTGTGCTGTCAGCATGAGCCATGACTGGCTTGGGATGAAAGAGGAAAAGCTGCTCCTAGATCTGGACTTGTCTGCATCGTTTATGGTAATTATTGCCCAGCAGCCTGTAATCCTTTAATGTCATATCATGCTCTCAGCCCTCAGTCTCTCTAGAAGCTTTTGATCACCACTGCAGAAGAGGCTGAAGGCCAGAGTGAAGGACCCACCAGAGCAGAAGGCACGCCAAGCCAGGCCACAGAGAGAGGAAAGCAAAGAAAGCCACTGTAAAAGGACCTGGGCAATTCAGTCAGCTTCAGACACAAAGCGATTACGTATGCTAGCAACATTCAAGCACTTAAAACACATGCATGTCGAAACAATTATTCTACCTGTCCAGCTATTCACTTCAGCACACTAACTTTCGTAACATAACATGGAGTTTAACAGAAATCACAGGAATACACAGAGAATCCAACCCCTATCACTACATGGTCGTTTCACACAAAGATTTTTTTGATCCTCTCCAAAACTCATTCTTTAGCACAAGTTCAGGCGCTCGTGATAGCCATGTAGATATCTCACCTCTTTACAGCCCCTCACAGACTGCTGATCTCAACGTTATCTTGCAGCAACGGCCTTCACAGGCTGTGCACTGAGTAAATGAAAAAGTAAAAAGCCAACTGAAAATGCATTTCTTATCAACAAGGAAATGTATTGTGGGGGAATATAGGAAAGGGCTCCGAAGCTCACGGACTGCCACATGGATCCTTGGCAGCCTGGGAGATCGCTTTCTTCTTCAAAGCGTACAGATACATACAGTTCTCCTACACAGGAGAAAGGAAGTTGTACCTGATCTGCACCACCTCATTTTCAGGTAACTGAGCTTCAAAAACTAAAGGAGAAAACAAGCAAGCAAAACCCACACATCTCTGTGCTACAGCATGACTGTTTAGTCCATAACAGCTAGTCTGTATCTGTTATCTCTACATTTTTTTATTAGCTCATGTTTACTTTGGCTGCACATCCAAGCAGTTATTTAGCCAGGGTGAGAGAGGAAAATCTTGGACTCTCAACAATGGCCAAGCAGTTTAATCTGCCACTGGGGACAATGACTTGACTCCTATTGGTGTTTAGTACTGGCAAGGTCAAGCGTAACATGTGGTGAAGGAAGCACTAGGGAAGCAGATCTGCGGCTGTTCCATCAACACTGAGCATTTCCTTGAGCTATTCAGAGGTCCCTTTCCCCTTCGTGAGCAGAGTATGGCTCCAGCTGTCCAGTCACCTGTACCGGCTTCTCCACTCGCTGGATTTATGACTTTAGGGGCTGCTAACAGCTCCAGGTTGGATACAGCACATTCCTCTGGCTTACAGCTTAGATGTTCAAGACTCAGGAAGCAGTTAAGATTATGTCCTTGGCATCAGCCACCAGGCCAGTGCTGGAAGCTGATTTATGTTCCTGAACAGAACTGGCAGTGGGCAGGCTGGGCATACACATCACCCAGCTTCTGTCCAGCAAAGTTTCCAATCAGAAGGGGCTAGAGTTAATATTTATCCATGGTGCTGATTTAAGCTTTTTTTTTTTTTTTTTTGTATTTGAGAAGTTCAGAATACTTTGCATAAAAGAACTCTGCAACTTGCAGACCTGGGACCATCTACGGTAATACATTCAGAGCCAAATCAGGAATGATATGAGTTAACATGAACAGTCAGATGACCACAGGCCAAAAAAGTCAAGGTGAGATTTCACTAAGCACAAGAACATAAATTCCAGGATCTTTATTGCATTGCTACTTGGATTCCATGTTAAAACATTTTTAAACAGCTCTTGATTTTTAAGACTATTAGCTTAGTCCTAATGGCCATGCCTTTCTGCTTTCTCCCAGAGTAACACTATCATCTCAGCAGGCTCCTGTTGAGTAAGGGCAGAATCATTTGTTAAAACTGTTCGCCATTTAGCAACACCAACAGACACCAAGTGAGTCACTCAGCAGAGGCAATTCTGCTAGGATGAAACACAGGAAAGTGGAAGCCATGTGGCATTCTTCAGTTTCCCCTTTCCTTTCACAATCAGACCCTTGATATTTTCTTCGACAGGAAAACTGACACTCCCCCTTCCCTGTAAACTGCTGACAATTGTATTTTACACCTGGCAAAACCAGTGCAAAACGGAAGGAAGAGAAGAAACAAAGAGCAAGGACTTTTCTCAGCAACTACATCTCCCCAGAACGGAACATTTTTCTTTCCAACTGTTGCTAAAGACACACTACTTCTTAATGGACAAAGTCTAGTAACTACACATCAGTCATCACTGGAAATGCCACCTCTTCTCTATCGAACGACTACAGAGCGGAGTACGTTGCAAAGCTGCCAAATCCGGCTGTGGGACGTGGGTCCCATTGGACCAAGCAAAGCCTGTGCGGCTGAACCCCTTCACCTGCAAACTCTCAGCCCTCACACTTGAATGCCCTATCCTTTAAAAGCAATCCTAAACTCTTGGTAGTAATCTGAAGATTAAGCACTGGTAAAGTTTCTCTGCCCCCAACAATTGGTCTTTTTCCTTTCCTAGCTGCAGCTGGTGGCTATTGTTATAGCTGTTCTTTCTTTCTTTTACACTTACATTTGTTCTGATGACATCAACAGGCAAAACATTCTTAAGTTCTCTCTGAATTTTTCCAGATTGGGCCTCAAAATTGCACCTACATCAGCAGAAATAGCCAAAGTCCTATAAGGAATGAGGGGACATGAGCTGCGGGTAGCAGCTCACGCTCTGGACTGGAAAGCTGAGCAGAACAGCCAGTGCCACCCACATTATCTTCTTGCCAGACCAAGCCGGCTGCTCCATGGCAGGCACAGGCAGCCCAGGAACAGTGGATGTCGACCAGGGATACCAAACACCGGAGGAGAAATGGCTTCCTTATATGAGCAATTACCAGAAATTATGAAGCTGTTTGTCCAGTTAAGATGTTTGGCTTCTATTCAGACCAGGCAGCCAGTCAGTCCCCAGTTTTCTCTAAATATATATATTTGTCTACGGAAACTTTCTGACATGAAAGGTGAGGTAAAGGCAAAAAGGTTTACACTCACGTCTCTCCGGAGGCTACTGATGCAATTAGGGTTCTTCAAGCATGACCTCATGCAAGCTAAGCACAGCAAAAATCCCGCAGACAGGAGCAAGAACACCAGCAGGCCATCATGAAAACCTTGCGTATCACCGCTGTGATTACCGTAAAAGTCCTTTTCCGGGGAGAGGGGAGCAGGAATCACTTCAGCACTAAGAATAACCAATTTATTCCATTTTCCTGCTGATACTGCAGAAAACAGCTGGCTATGTAACAGCATCAACCGAGCTACAACTGGGAACACAGCAGAAAGCATCTTGCCTCATAGCACGAGCAATAGAGCGAGTCCTGGCTGTGAACTGAACCAAGCGCTCCCAAAAGTGGTGCACTGGGAATTCCAGTAACTTGCCCACAGAGGAGTTTTCCCTGACTCCATCATTTAAGGGTTCACTTCTGTCTTGAAGCTGCCAGCTCCAAAACCCATGAGAACATCAATGGGCTTGTACCCCTCAAAAATCTATTGCCCAGTGAACACTGTCTACAGCCACACAAGGTTGATCCTCTACGGGGAAAAAAAGCATGTGTGAGCAGGGCAACTGCAATGACATGGGCCAGGAAGGAGACTCTTGTCTTCCTTCCCCGTGAGGACCTCAGAGAGCTGAGACCCCCAGCTGCCAGCCGTGTCCTCGGCCAGCATGGCTGCTCCAGAGCCAGTTCTAAAACAAACTGCAGTGTAAACAGGAAACCGAGCTGACAGCAGACGTGCTGCAGATGGCTGCAAATCCTGCAGAGGGAAAGGCAGCGACCTCCCATCCTCCCAGAGACCAAGGAACCAGCCTGATCTTCAGTGCACAAGTCACCGCTCAGCTCTCCAGATGCTACTCTGAAGGCAGGGGAGATGCCCAGGTTTTCCACTGAGAGGCACCTCAAAAGCATCCAACATGGAGCAGCAGTGGTGCTCCAGCAGCTGGGACCATGGAACTGTTCACGGGGCACCCTGCTAGGGAATTCAGGATATTTCCAAGCACCACCCTCCCTTCAGTTGTGGCAAGGCTATGTCACCAGCCTTAAAAGTATATAAAATTAGTGTCCTAGCTGGGTAAGAATTAAATTAATGCTCACAGCTCTGTGCCTACTAAAACTTCTAAGGAAGAAGCTAGCAACAGAAGGAGGAAACCCTGCGGTCTCCATCTTAGGAAAAGGGAAAAAAATGGCACAAAAATAAGACAGGAGAAATATCAGATGTCTCCTTTTCAGCCATCCTGCTGATGGCCTGCCCATCAGGAAGTTAAACCACATTTAGACAAAGCAAGTTAGGGAAATTAGGCAGTTTCAACACCTTTGTGAACAACAGAAAAAATATTACTCGTTTCAAAGGCAGATTTTTTTTTTTTTACTGGAGACTCCTGAGGAAACAGCCAAGAAAACACTTCTTAAAAGTGAACAGTAAAAGAATATTTGACAATCACACATTCACAGCAGCTGGAAGAGCCACATATTTCTAATGCTTGGTAGAGGGTCAGAGAAGTACCTGTAAATGCTATCTTTCCCCAGCTCTCTAGCTGTGGGCAGCTTCTCCCGAGCTGTCCATATGTGGCCTGTGCTGCCACCAGGTCATCAGACCTATGGCCCAGGGTGGCCTTCCCGATGTTCCTATGATAGGTTTTCTGACTTGGAAGCATTTCTTTATGATTTTCAAAACAGAGAAACAGTGAACACATTCAATTCAAATCTAAGTAGAGAGACTTCAGTATCGAAGCCTGCACCGTGGAGACATAACCACCATCATATGCCACCTATTTCAGCTTTGAGTCAGCGCAGAGTAATTCCTCCTAACATGCTTCAACCAGGCTAACTGCAGAGTATATCCAACATTTCCACGAATTCTCATGAAAGAGGCAAGGTGATTAATGTAACCACAGGTACAAAATACCTGCAAAGCTGGAAACCAAAACTGAAAAGCTTACCTGTACAAAAGCATATAACGATCTGAAACCAAATTGTGTTCAGTAAAAAACATTTCTGCAACGATGCTGAGCTATTTTTTTTTTTTTTTTAAAGCAGCAAGATACCAGCTGTGACGTTTGAGTCTTTGTTTAACAGAAAAAGCAAGGCTGGAGTAGCCTTACCCCACACCTACCCTGGGATTCCCTGGACACAGCAACCCATTAGGGTGTGCTGAAAATTTCTCTATGCTAAGTTTGAACATTTGGTTTAACTTTACTTCAGAGTTGATTGGTCGGGTAAAGTTTCAGAGCTTTCGTAATAAAATACAGCTTAAGCACTGCAACTTTACGGTCTGGGAAAGAGACGCGGCGGATTTTTTTTTTTTCTTTTAGAAAACGGCATAAGCTGCGCTTCCTCGAACAAAACCCAGTGAAGTTCTCTGAGCGAATTCCACCTCGGGCAACGGCAAACCCAGC
>VXAL01010535.1:0-30381 GCA_013399475.1 Chauna torquata | reverse complement strand
CCGGGGCCGCCTCGGCCAGGCCCCGCTGCGGGCCGCCGGGCCCCAGTGTAGGCCGCCGGGCCCCGGTGCGGGCGGCCGCCGCACCGTCTTCCCTGCCTTTCCCCTTAGCCCGCCTGCCGGAAGAAGCTGGGGCTGCTGGAGAAGAAGAAGGACTACAGGCTGCGGGCGGAGTGAGTCGGGGAGCCCGGCAGGGGCTACGCAGGGCCGGTGGGCGCCCGGTCCCGTCACGGGCGGTTCGGCGCCCCTGGGGCCGAGGCCGACGGAGGGTGGAGGGTGGAGGTCTCCCGTCGCTGCCACTGTGATTAATACCGAAGTTACGGGCGTTGTCTGCCGTTTTTGGTGGCTGACTCCGCAGAAGACCCAGGAGCCGAAGCAGCTCAGTTCAGCAGAATGGGTGAATGCGCTTCCGTCACTCCTGACGCTGCTGGACTCTGTTCATCTCCAGCTTTGCTGAGTTGTGAGGCTGAAGTCACCTGCTGGTGCCCAGCTCTGTACAGGGAGCCTTGTCTGCCATCTCACAGTGCTGAGCATCACTCTGAGGGACTCAGCATCTCATCAGGGAGCGGGGGCATGCAGAAAGTGCTGAACTGCATGTGCTTTTTTCCAGTGACTATCACAAGAAGCAGAATGCCCTCAGAGCACTTCAGAAGAAAGCTCTGGACAAGAATCCTGATGAGTTCTATTTTAAAATGATACATACACGGCTGAAGGTAAGAAACGAAATTACCTTTAGGTGGGATTATACTGCTGCTCCAAGTGACAAGTAAGTTACGTTTTTAATTTATGAATTAGTAAACAAACTAGCAGACTCCGCTTGGTGCCCATGATAGTCTTTGAAGAAAAGGAGGGGCAAAGGACAAAAAGATTCTCTCCCTTTTTTTTATTAGGGCCCATAGTATGCTCTGGCAAGAATTGAGTCTAAGTACTGTGTTCCATCTGGTTTTAGGATGGAGTTCATGTAATTAAGCAGCCAAAGGATGAAGTGACCCCTGAACAGGTGAAACTGATGAAGACACAGGATCTTAAGTATGTGGAAATGAAAAGAGTGGCAGAAGCCAAGGTACATCACTTTTTCAATGTTTTCTAGTTTGCCTAGTTTGTTCTTTTTACTGTTTTTTTTTTTTTTGCGGGGGAGAGGGCAGGGCTGATGGTGGTGATGGATATTGCATTTATGTTTAGAGAAATCTCTTTTGTGTAATTCTGGAAGTGATAGATGGAAATGTCAGTGGAGCTCTGTATAGAACCTACAGAAAACTGCTGAAAACTATACTGTATGTTATCATAAAACATGGCAAATTTTTATGTAAATTTCAGACACAACATGTACTCTTGCTTCTCATCTATATAGAATTGAGAATTGTTACTGAAGTGGGTAGACAGGCTGTCAGTAGAAATCTGACTTGCTTATGTTTTATGCTGTAGAGTTGATCCACACACTATCACTGCAAATAAAAAATTAAAAGTCAGCCAGCTTTGGATTTTTCCTCATACCTTTGCTAGTAATTTCAAGGTAGTCATTCTGATTTTGTGTGCTGTACAGATAACTTACTGTTGATTTGGAAATTGCGCTGTACATATATGGTTGGGTAATACCAGAAAGTACTATTAACCTCAACTTGAAAAGCTTATGAAGAGAGGATATGTATATAAACCAGATCCATTTTAAAAGATTAAAAAGGAGGAAAGTTCAGATGCTTGTAAACTTGAGAAACAAACGGGAATTCACTTCAAGACGACATTATTCACCTTGTTACAGATGTTTGGCAAAACTGAGCTTACCTTTTCTTTTCTGCAGAAAATTGAAAGGCTGAAGTCGGAGCTCCATCTGCTGGATGCTGAGGGGAAGCAGCCCAACAAACACGTGTTCTTTTTTGATACTAAAAAAGAAGGTAAGATTTAAATAGGTTTTATCAGAAAATTTGTCTTTGATTTGTTTCAGGCTGTGTAAAAGCTATAAAGTAGTGTGGTGCTTTCTTTATGCTATTATTATAAAAGAAGATTTTATTTCAGGAATAATATTTCAGGTGCTCTGGAAATCTATTTTGATTACTAGAGAAGACCTCCATTCTGCAGGAGCTATGTTGCTGGGGCTTTCTCTGCTGCTGACTGTACATAAACTGCATGTTTGGAAGGTTTGCTGAGCATTAGTCCAAGAAGTCTGTGTGAGTTTATTCCTAAAATTCCTTTTTTTTTTTTTTTTTTTAAATTTATAGTTGAAGAGTTTGATATTGCAGCTCATCTGGATACTGTTCCAGAGCTAGTAGATAGAGTCTACAACCGACCAACCATTGCAACACTGCAGAAAGAGACACTGAAAGGAGCTACTGATCCTGTCCATTTAAAGGTAGTTTGTACTACCACTGTTTGTATGTCTTCTTAATTTTTTACGTTTTTTATATAATAAACACTAAGAAGGATTCATTGGACCATTGTGTAGGAGAACAAAGTTGTTCTGTTGTCTTAGAGTTTTTAATCAGTGACACAAGGCTGTAGTGGATGTCAATCATCCAGTACCTGGAGACTGGAGACTGCAGTCAAATCTTCTCCTGCACCAACGTGGAGAACTTGTTCAGTTGTATCCCAGTTCACTGTGGATTATAAATCAGGAGCTGTGAAGTTTGGGCCAGAACAGCATGGTATATACCTGATGAGGTAGTCTCCTTGGCAGGTTTGATATGGTTCTCCTCTGTTACACAACGTACGGCAGTGGGACTACCTTTTTGTTATATTGCTGTGGTTTTAAGCGTGACTATACAGCATCCACTGTGAGTCTCACTGCACACCCCTAAAAAAACCATGCACCCCTGAATAAGGATATAAAGAAGCTTATTCCAATATAAATATTTCTGTGAAATTCAGTCGTACAGTTTGTTCTGTATTACCAACACTAATAGTACCCTTTCTGTAGCAGAAATAAAAATAGTTGGGTTTCTGATCTCATGCGGTCTTTTTTCCACTGGGTTCTGAGCATGAAGTGGCTTGAGATTCAGGACTCATTGCTCCCCTTTTCTTCTTCAAGGCATTCAAGCTATAGTGTCACTTCCTAGTTTTCTTAAAGCATTTCATAATTCTTCAGGATTAATTGCTTACACAATCAGCTTTGATTCTGATGTTTTGATATCACAGCGCTTCTGTCCTAGAAACAGCTAAACTTGGCTTTAACACTGTAAATGCCTCTTAATTAGTTTAGATATTGGGCAGTTCTATAAGCCGAAGTTGATATGTTTAAGGTAAAAATAAACTTGTCTTAAACTGCCTATTGGTAAATTTGTAACCTGTTGTTTTCTGAATCAGATGTCACATAACAAACACCCTGTGGTCCCTTCCATCTTGCTAGCTTTCTCAGTTTGGCTTGTCAGTAAAGCAGTTGGACAAGTTGTAGACTGACGAGTTTTCTGCTCTAAATGTCTGAGTCATATTGTAAGCATGTTGGGATCTGTTCTCCTTAATTTAATTACTTAAATCACACCTGCAATAATACCATTTTGGGCTGGGAAAACCATCAGCTCTTAGTAGGTAAACATGATCAAACAAGTTGCATTTTGGGAGGCCTATATGCAATATCTAAGCACTTCAGGAGTTGGTCTCAGGTCTTTTTTTCCTCTGGATAAACATTTGTGGGTTTTCCTTATGGAGTTAAATGTCTTGCACTCAACATTGAAATTAAGATGAGTTATAAAACTGAAATTCCAGCTGCTTACCAAACAGAGTTCCACAGCATCTAAGCTAGAAGAGGTGCAGTGGGTTTTCCTTGTTTGCTTGCTTTTTTTCTTTAGTTTGGATTTAGGAGATTAAAACAAATATGAAGAATAAAGTCCTACCTAGAAAACATCTAGTACGAGAATCAAGATGTTGTACGGTTCACTGGAATGCAACCACAGAACTGAAGCAGCATTCTTTAATATGATTGAAATGTAAAAAATGTTTGTGATGTCTCAGAATAGGTCAGCTGTAGACTGCAGTGTCTTGTTCCTCTGTCTTAAAAATGCTTCTTTTTCTTCTCCAGAAATTAGACCAGCAAAGGAAGAATCAATATGACCTCCTGAAGCAGCGCATTGAACGAGAAAAAGCCATGTTTGTTATTGCACAGAAAATCCAGACACGTAAAGATCTTTTGGTGAGGGATTTAACTCTGTTTGTTTGGATCTCTTTTGTTAAAGTCGCCGGGTTTAGTTCTATACATATGAGTTTCTTTGCTCCTGTTTTATACTGACTCTTCCAGGTAGCTCCAAAAATAAGTGGTCTTTTAGTACAGAGTAAGCAAGGAGGCGATTCCGTGAAGCATTCCCGTTGTGACATGGCTAAATTTATATCTGCTAGTCCAACTCTATCATGTCAGCAAGGACAAAGATTCAACTCTTGAAATGGTGCACCCAGTTTTTTGTAAAATACTGTTGTTGTCACCTCTTTAGTACTTAAAAGTATCAGAGGGAAGGAAGCAGTTCTGTAGGATGCAAGATCTTAAAAATCCCAGTGACCAAAAAAATTATTTGTTTCAATGGGGCTTGCTGTTCTCTGGTGCTCGTGAACAAAAAAGATTGTGCCTGACAAACTAAAAGAGCACATGGAAACAATTCCCACCTAAGCATTGGAAAGTGACCATTTTTCACTAACGACTTGTCAGTCCCAGACAGGGAATTTATGATGATTTCTTTTTTGTCCTCTTACATGACGGCAAATCAAATAATTTTTTTTTGTTCTTTTTTCCAGGACAAAACTCAGAAAGTAAAGGTGAAGAAAGAGACAACAAATAGCCCAGCTATTTACAAATTCAAATTTCAGCGGAAACGTTAACCGTGCCATTAACTAGTTGCTATTACAGTCTTTGTTTAGAAAGAGGATTCTCCTTACGAAGAAGTACTGCTATACTGCCAGTATCAGTTTGTTTTTCATTGCAGCCTAGCACTTTGTTAAAACAAATTACTGTGGGCCTGCAGTAGCCATAAATATATTTTATCTAATTAATTGATTAATAAATCAAAGAGTGTGTTCTCTTGGTATTTACAGTGGGAAGCCACAAGAGGTGCCTGACTGTCCTGGTAATATGCACCATAAACAATCCTTGAAAAGTCAAGGTCGAAATGAAGGGACTGGGAAATGGGTTGCACATGAACGGAAAAGGTGGTGTGGGATTTCTATTACTTTCCGATCTTGGGCTAGTGGACCATGGCATAGCCAGACAGATTTCAGAACAGCTATTTTTAGCTAGCTTTTCAAACAGGTTAAAGTTGAGTTACTATCTTTCTAATCACTATTTTTGCCCTGCATCCCTCTTTGATTTTCCTGTTCTGCTTTATCTGTCGGCACAAAGTATTTCACTTTGAAACTTAGGAGGTAAAAGGCATCGTTAAGGGTGCACTGCTAAATTCAGGCACTTCTATTAGCCAAGCACTATTCTGGAATGGTGCTAGAAGCAGGGAATTGCTTCTTCCACTCCACAGAAAAGAAAAACTCAACCTTTATGAACAATTTCTGTAGCTGAGAGGAGTACACATGTACACATAGCTGTGCTTATTTTATCCTGTACCTTACAATAGGGACTTGCCCAGGCAATGCCGAATTTCCACTGTGCCTACTAAGTCTGAACGGAGAGGCAGTAGTGAGATTCATATATAGGGAGAGACGGTACGAAAGCCAAATGTAGGACAAAAGTTTGGTCTGTTTATGTTATGCTTGTTGCAGTGTTGGTAGTTGGAAGGGGGTTTCAAATGTGAGCAATGAAGACACACCCTTGAGTGTCCTGGAGCAGTTCAGGCAAGTTAAGAGAGCCTGGGCGTAAACATTCCTTTTCTTATCTCTCTCCCTTGTAGTACAGCTGCCAATAATAAGCACATGCCCATGCAAGATGGTCAAAAAAAAAAAAAAAGATGCTCTTCTCAAGCCCTTCCCATTCGGGAGTCTTCCTATCTTCTCTTAGCTGAAACGACTTTTTTTAGGTGCTGAAATACAGCTTCGGTGTGGCAGCGGCAGATGTTTCTGCCGTTGCAAAGATTCCAAAGCTAGCAAGAAGTGTGGTGTAATCCCCCCCCAAGGGGAAGCATTAAGGGGAGGACTCTGCTTTGCTCTTAAAAGCAGTTGTTTCCATACAGAGCATGAAGTTTTGCTGTTAACAGCACACCACAAATCTAGCATCAGACCCCCAGGAGGAAAAAACCAAAAATGCTACGTAGGGAAAAAAATGTTTCCCCTTTTTCCTTCCTGATAGGAAATCACGCGTGTAGGAGAGCTGCAGGGCTTTTTTCCCTTGAAAATTACGTCCCCGCCGTTGGGGGAGAAAGCAACGGGAAGCGGGGGGAGCCCGGCAGAGGGCAGCAGCACCCCGCGGCCGGGGTCGGGCTCCCGCGGCGGTGCCGCAGAAGCCACCGGTGCCCCTCTCCCGGCAGGTGCCGTCCCGGCGGCGGGCGCTGCCCGGGAGTTTAAGACAAACGCCTTGTTCCTGCTGCTGGTGGCAAAAAAAATCCGGTTTTCGTTATTTGAAGGTTTCAAGGCTACAGAGCGTGACTAACAGAAGAGCAGGCTTAGTTTCTTTCATGATTATCTTTAGCAAACCTGAAGATTTTATAAGGATGATTTATTGACTTTGAACATGAGTTGGCAATATCCAGAGAAATAGAAAAAGCAAGAGGAATGAAAAGCATGCTAGGTTATAAAGGAAAAAAAAAACTAAAGCTCACCTATGTTTTTGGGACCTTTTAGCTGTTTTCAAAATGTACATCAAGGTCCCCAATACACAGGCTGGGTGTCTTTGAAGTAAAATCTCTTTTAGATTGAGATTTAAGTGAATTAATATTTGATCCTTATCCCTGATTAATTTTACCTACATCGAGACAGTTGCTGAAAACGATGGGAAAGACAAATAGCAATTCCACAGGAAGACACTGAAGGAACTGCTGTCTGGCAGGAGCTGCAAAGTAACAACCCGAACAAGAACGGCTAATTACCCCGGTGCTCGAAGTGCCTGCTGTGCCTCTGATCCCACTGTTAGATTGAGTGTTGCAATGGGCACAAATGACCTAATCCCTGGAAGAGAGCCATCGCTTCCCAGTAAAGGGGTGAGATATTACGGGATGCAGCAGGTAGCTACGAGCCTTTGAGCAGCCAGTGCTCCTCACCACGGAAAATCCTACGGCGAGTGCCGTACCGCTGGTTCGCCTGGCGCGTGTCCTCTGCCTGCTGGCACGCAGGAGATGCAAGCGTTTGGTGAAGACTCTTCCTGGTCTCTGTACAGGATACGCAGAGCGAAAGCAGTGCCTGTTCTGAGTTCCTTTTCACTGGGAAACCATGAAAGTCCTAACAACAGGCAACTGCAGCACTGTCATATCTGTGCGACCTCTTCCTGGACCCCGACTGCGAAAGCCTGGGTACAAACCCAGTCACCAGCAGAGCAGCTCATCATTTCGTGGCCACAGACTGAAGGGAGCTGCTGGCTCTTGTGCACGAATGCATTTTACTACTGCTGCCTGCAGCGTTCAAGGATTTTGTGGATGCTGACCAGTGAGCTTCCACCTCAACAGATACGGCTGACTCGCACCTACTGCCCCGCGGAGCTCCCAGAGCCTACCAGAGCATCATCTTTTCCCACCAAAAAAATACACTATCTCAAAGAGCAAACCAAAGTTTTCTTATATGACCGATATCCAACACCCGTCTTTGCGTTTCATGGTATTGCTGTAGCTCAGCGTCCAGGGAAACATTCAGACAGTTAATGCTGAAAATGGCACCGCAGGTTAAACACTGTCTTTTGGTGCCAAGGTCCTGCTCCCTACAGCACAGGTATGCCTGCTGGAAGAAAGAAGCCATTTTGATTTTCCTTGGCAGACAAGCAGGTGCGTTTTTTAATGTGGGGAGCAAAAATGGTGCCCAAGTTGTGTTTGACCGTTTCTCAGGAAGATCCCCAGTTCCCATTTCAGATCTTGAAGGAAGTGGAACAGGAGCTATCTGTTAAAAGCTTCCCACTCCCAGCACCACACTCTAAAACAATTGGAGATTTGTGGCAATAAGCAAGGACAAGGAGGGTTTTATGGAGAGCGTTGGGATCACACCCCAGCTTCACAATTAACCCTTACAGGGAAGTTGGGTGCTTATTCATACAGCAGCTGTGTGCACTTGCACAAATCCTTCTCAATGCTAGTCCAACATTAAAAAAAGGCAAAAACCATGGGTGCAATCACGGAATGACTCCAGGCTGCCAGACAAAATAGTCAATGTACTAGGCAGGCAATACTGGAAACATCTTACAGGACTATTGTGAGACTTCATCTGGAGCACAGTACGCAGGCCATCCAGATTCAAGCAGGATTAATTCACACTGGGCCAGCTGAAAGAGCTGCTAAGATGCAGAAGGGCAGTGGGGTGTCTTAAAAACAGGACGAGGTCTTGGCTGTTTCAGCCAAGCAAGACAAAAGCACTGCACACGCCTTTAGGAGCAAATAGCACGAACACGCTTACGGCAGAGAGACCTGTCACTGACAAGTGTGTGGGAACTGCCCAGGAACAAATCTAGGCTGGGAATCATGTTTTCTAGGAGTTCTGGAAAAGCCTCTTGATAAGCAAGAACACCATTTGTGATGAGGGTTACAGGACACAGCTGCTGCTCGGTGGCAGCAGGCAGCCCTTGTGCAAGCGGTGTCCTTGCGGGTCAACCGCCCAACCCAACAGCTCGCCCCGGGGGACCAAACCCTGCCCTGCAGGTCACCCACCAGACCTCGCTCTTGTTGACGCCCAAAGCCCTTAGCTTGGTTTCCTCACCCTAAAGCACTGAAATGCTTCTGCAAGAGACTGGGAAGAGCCAATACCTGACCCAACCCCCCCGCCCACGCGGCCACAGTGCGAGATCTGAAGAGACCCACTGGTGGGACCCACCGTCCTCTAGCGGGGCCCTGGTGGGGAACAACCGAGACAGCCCACAGCTATTTTCTGCTTGCGATAATTATTCTATCAAAGGCCAAACCAACAGGTTCTTTAGCAAGGAGATTCCCTGCAGCTTGCAAGATACAGGTATCAAAACACCCCACAGGTTCACAGCTCAGGTTTCAGGTGACTCAGAATAATATTGTGCCGTATAACATTTCCATGTAATTCCTTGTTCAAGCTGAAGAACTCAATTGATAATGACTGTCTATAAAAGTTAATAGCAGGCTACATTAAAAAGCTTGTAGGATTATCTCTAGGCAACTGCAACAGTATATTACCAGCAGGACTATCAGCAGCCCTTCGGCTTCAGGGATTGTTTCCTGCAGGCCTCATTTTTGTGGCGTGAACCAGACTAGAGAGCAGCACGGTGGGGTCTCTCACCCCATCCGCGGTGCCCAGCAGCAAAGCCAGAAGCAGACGTGGCCGTGGGGCTGCTGATGGGTCTGCATCAGCCATGGCGCGCTGCGGCATCCGGAGGGATGCTCGGAGCCCAGTGCCCTGCTCTGTGTTCTTTCAGCAAGGAGGCTTCCATCCCACCATCCGCGCCGGTCGGTGCGTCCCGCGCGGCATCACCCACCTTGCGCCCGGCCGCCGGGCAGGAGGGAGTCCCAGGAGGCTCCCACAGCGGGACTGCGCGGCCCCGCTCCCCGTCCGGGTGCTGCTGTCCCAGGGCTGCTACAGGACGGTGCTCCAGGCATCCGGCTGGGCATCTCCAGCTGGCAGGACCGGCTGCCCCCACTGTCACCGGCCTCTGCTGTCCCTACGGCGAGGTTCAGCTGAGGTGACTGGCCCAAGGGCACCGAGGAGAAAAGGGTGGTGGAGCTCCTTGCTCAGCAGGAGCGGCTTCAGAGCAGGGAGCTGGAAGAGCAGGATGTAAATCAGGAATGACTAATTGCTGCTTGATACAGCTGGCCTAAACCTCTCCTTTCCATAGGCTCCTTGCCCACGCAGACCATCCCCACCAGGCTTGGAGCAGCACGGGGGCTGCCAACAGCCCGGGCACCGGGCATCGCCCCAGCGCCCACATCCCTCCAAACAGCATGCTCCTGCCCAAATTCAGCTACAGAGGGCTTCCACTAAATAAATACCTGCTGCCGCCTCTGTTGGGAAAAGCCCAGCATCAGAGCAGGCCAAGTGCTTGCAAGGTAAAAACAGCAAATATTTGCTTTGCCTTCTCTACGGTTTTATACCAGAATCTTTTAGTGCCTTGAGAGAAGCAAGGTGAGCAGCACTGCTTTGAGCAGGAAGGAGCCCATTATTTAGTGAGAACGTATTCCCAGGATGTCCCTGGCTTGGCAGACCTAAAGACTGAAATAGTAAGTTAGTGCATATAGATCATCATTTACTGAAGCACAAGCCCTGATGCACCTTTCTAGGGAAGCTCTAATTTATTATGCATTGTCATTAGCTGCAGCAGGCAGCAGGGCCTTCATTAGAGCTAGAGTTAAGGTCTGTTTTGGCTGCCTCATCAGCATCAGTGAACTGCGTCCCTGCGAGGTTTGATACAATTTAATTAACCTAATTAAAAGCTCTGATTGCAGAGATGATTGGGGTAGAGCCAGCAGCAACTGCATATTTATAACGAGCTGGAAGGTGTGGGACTGGAGCCAAATGATATGCATCTCTAATGAGCTGGTGCTATTGAAGTGTGGATTTGGAACACTAACATTTATTTTTGGCAACAATGGCCAGTTTATCTTCATGATAGAAATGATCACAGCTTGATCCCATGTAGCAGGGAGCTCAGCACCGTACTCCCTGGGCCTCTGCAGCCAGGGGGAGCCCCACACCAGCTCCCCCAGCCCACCAGCTCCCCACTGACCCCCAGCAAACTGCAGGCAGCCCCTCAGTGCACACTGAACCCTAACCACGTGCTGGCAGCCCTGGATAAACCAGGTGGGAAATGCCAGCAGGATTCCCATCCCCAGCCACCATCCCCTCAAGCCGAACCACCACACTGGGCTCCTGGCACCCAGCACCCCATTCCCCAATCCTCTGCAGAGCACCAGATACCAACAAGCAGCCCAGCATGGAGGGCTCCCCCCGCACCCTACCCAACCCCAGCACCTGCAGCAGGGGCTTTTTAAGGCTTCTTCTGCCCCAGCTGATTGGGCTGGCTGGGGCTGGTGAGTGCCAGCACCTGGCCCTGGTCCACCCAGTGCCAGGGGGAGGTCTGTGAACACCTTTTCTCCCCATTTAAAGACAGAGATGGGCATCTCCTTTGGGGGGAAGTGTGTCCTTGCAGGGGTCACCTTGCCTGTCCCCTGCCCACCTCAGCTGGCTCAGAGCCCCTGGTGCAGGCAGCACGTGCTGTGCTTATGGGCATCGCCGCTGAGCCAGAGCTCCTCTGCCTCGGCGGGGCAGGCAGCGAGGTGGGGGCTGCACCCCATGGGTGCCCCCAGCCCCATCTGTCCCTGCTGTGGGGTCAGGGTGTTGCAGGAGCTGGGGGGCAGCACGCCCTGTGGCAGCAGCAGGATGTCCCTCCGAGGCTGCCAAGCCACTTGGAAAATTTGATCCACACTAATTATGCTGAAAGGAGCCCTTCTGATAACGAGTATGAAATGGAAGCGTAGATAATACTCGTCTCTGAGTGCCATTAATCTTTAAAACTGGAACAATAAGAGAAAACACTGCGGGGCATATGAAGCAAGGTGTGATTCACATCTGCTCCTCCGTGGCCGCCTGATTTATTGGCGCGAGGCGACTTTCCTGCATGGTTTCAACAGAGCTGCGTTACATAACACCACGGACTGTTTTGCTTGCCTTTATCAATCAAAGTGTCTCCTCCATGTCCTTCTCCCCCATCCAGCTCAGGAGCATCCTGGACAAGTCCCCCAAGCCCTGGACTCTCCCTGAGCAGGGCTCAGACGCCTGCCTGATACCCTCCCGTGATGGCAGGGACGAGGTTCCTGTGCTCCCCAGGTCCCCTGCCACCCGGCCATGCCACATCTATCTTCATGTCTGATGCCTTTCATTTTCAAACAGCTCTCTCTGGGATTTGCTTTATTTTATTTAAATTGCGGATTTGCTGAAGCGACCTTTTTGCTGGCTCTGAGGAGAGGTGGGCAGCAGCTTCCCATTGCAGTCCCAGGAAGTCTGCTGACCTGTGGCTTTGAACAAGTTCAAAGCATTGCTTGCCTCTGCCTTTTGGCCATACCCCTCAAAAGATCCTTTAGATGGATTTTTCACCCACATGCCTGAGAAGACATCATCAGAGACATTTCCCCTCACAGGCTCTTTAATATTTACACTGACTTTGTGAACAGATAATATATTCCACTTTCTTTAGCCTTTTAAAAGCAGGTGCTCCTTCTCTCAGTGCAGGCTGCCTTGGAAGGCCGGGCGGATGAACCGATCCGGGGGGAATGCAGATGGCTTGGGACCACTCCTGCCTGCCTGCAGCCCACGGCACCATCCTGGCGCGGCCCTGCTGAGTCCTATTCTCCCGCTGCAGGGGAGAGATGCTCCTTAAGACCTTCCCCCAGCCCAAAGCCAATTGTCTGGTTGGTTGGAAGACAACCTGAATGCAAAACAGACTGCTTCTGAGAGCTGTCCCACAGATTCCCAAGCGTCTTATAAAGCCTGGCCATGGCCTTAACTACATCAAAATCATATGGATGCTTTTTGTCAAAATGGTGCTAAACCAGGAAGGCAGCCAGCAGCTCGCAACCCAGACATGTCATAAGTGTATTTGCAAACGTTCTTCCATAACTCTGTCGATTCCAGACCGTGAGTCCAGGAGGGACTCTTAGATCCTGTGTGCTGATCGCTCACACGCTGCAACCCACCGCACCTCACTCAGAGACCAAGGCTGAGGCCAGCAGTCTCTAGCAGGAGTTTTGCCACCCTGGGCTGCAGTGATGCAGAAGCCCTGAGGGAACAATGCCACTGGCAAAACCATGACCTCTGGGGCAGAGAAAGGCAAGACCTCTCCAGTCCTTGGCATTTTCACTTGGGCATAACCTTCTTCCTTGCCTCTAACATGGTGAACGCCTAAACCACAGACCTGCATGAGCAGGGCACAGACAGGAGTGTCGGATGGAGGCTTCAGGGTACCACTCCATAGCACGAGTCCTGTGCCTCGCTCCAGCGTGAAAAGCCTCCAGGTAAGGTACAACCTCGTGCCCCACCAAAACCCGTCAAGCCAACCGCCCTTTGGGGCAAAAATCCATCCTCACCTTTGGAGATGAGAGGACAGAGCCCCAGAGTAGGAGATGTGATCACTTCACACGCCTGCTCCGGGCAAGGCAGAGATCCCTGCTCCCTTGCAGTGCTGCAGAGGTGCTCGATGAAGAGGATGGGTCCGGGTGGCCGCAGAGCCCCTGGCCAGGTGGGATGGCTGCAGGGCTGGGCAGCCCCTGCTGCGCTGCGGACAGGGAGCTGGGGGCTTCTGCAGGGGGCGGCCAGGCTAGGACAGCTGGCCCGAGGTGGCCCTTAGGTGGGCCAGCGTGTGACAGGCGTGGTGAGGCACACAGCTGCACGGGGGTCACATTTTTTCAGTCCTGTGTTGCCCCAGCAAACAAATGTCCCAGGATGCAGACAATAATGTTTTTATGAGACTCTAAATTCTAGCCTCAAATGCTCTTTGTAGTGGACTAATAGCCAACACGTGGCCCTTCGTCTCATGCTGAACTTTTGTGGTCCTACAGGGGAAGAAAAGGCCCTGGTGAGCATTTACACTGAGCACTTTGTTCTCACAGATTTGTAGAGCGAAGAGAATAATGTATTGAGACTCTCAGCCCGTGCCAGTTTGGCTTCATTTGTCCTTCTGAACTTGCCCTGAGAGATAATGTTTCCTTCTAATCTGCTGCCGTCCACCTACAGCAGGGACCCAATGAATAATTCTCCCAAACAAGCCTTTATTCTTAAGACTCTATCTGGCCCTAACCCTTTCTCCCCCTTACAGAGTAATTGTTGTGTTCATTACATGATAATAGCCCGAGCTGTATTCCAGCCCACACTTGCCATGGCCACACAAACAAGGTTCAGGCTGCGCTGCTTTCAGGATAATGCTGCTCATTTGGCATTATTTGAAAGAATGTGCCAGGCATCCGAGCACCAGGCACGCTCACTTCGCCGGCCTGCCTGCGTCAAATCACCCGTCAGATGCAGCAGCTTCGCGTTCCCGCGAGAAACCAGCACATCCTCCAAAGAGCTGAGGCTTTTTTTCCCCACACGTGATAATAAATGACTGTTGTACTCCTGTGGGAAGGAGGCACAAGGAAGAGGAAACACGACGTATAAGTCTCCGGTTAATGTAACAAATCTTTTCTGTTCTTTTCTGCTCAGGTACTTATGTCACCCTTTCACAATGATATTTTAATAAGCCTGTGTAAGCTTCACAAATTGCCCATTATATCTGTAGGAGATGGGAAGCTCCAGGGGATGAGCAATGTACACACTGAACGCACAAGAAACCCATTATCTAGCCTGCTCCTAGAAGTTGCTCTCTAGGCACAGCTGAGAAGGGTGCCATGGGTGCCCCTCTGAGCACACCCAGGGAGCTCCCTCTGCTGCACAAATATATCAGCAACATCAGCGCTGGCTGCGTGGGGCCTCTCGATGGATAAAGCTAAGCTGGGGTCAGACGCTGTGGCCAGGCACTGGGAAGGGGCTTTGCTCCTGGCTCTGCCCCTGAGCTGAAGAAATGGCTCAGGGTCACCCTCCGATACCTGCCTGGAAGGCTGGGGAAACGTCACACCCCGCCGGCCTAGCCTTGGCGATCGGCGCTCCCCGGCTGCGGGGAGGCTGCCGGCCCCAGGGAGCGACTGCCGTTCGCTGCTACGGAACGAGCCAGCGCAGACCGACGTTTGCATTGCACGCAAGTGCCACGCAACGCGTGCCAGCTGCCCGCTGCGTGGTGGTGCAGGGTGAACACCTACACATACGTGCGCACACACGTGTATTTAGGTGCCTGCATGCAGAGGGGCGGGTGCTGGATGCAGCCTGCGCGGGCTGCTCCCGAACTGGTCTGTGCTTGGCAGGGGGGTTTCGCTCCAGGAAATGAAAGAGAAAACCTCTCGGACACAGGTCACACACAAGCACACATACACAAAACCACGCAGGTGTCCACCATACACAGCCACACTCAAGATTTCTCACATCACAAAGCGGTGCTGAAAAAAGCCCAGAAAGGCACTGGCAGAGGCTTGGCTTCCTCAGTCCGTGCTCAGTGCTGCGGCCCCTGCAGACCCCTGCCTCCCAAAACATTTCCATCTGCATGGGTATCCCCCGTCCCCAAGGATAAGACCCTGCCCCACTCCTAGGGCTGGTCCTCGGCCACAAGCAGAGCCACCAGCGTGCAGTACCCTGGCACAGGACAGCCTGTTCCAAGAGAGCGGGAGCTCCAAAAACCTGAGCGGGATCGGCAGTGTCCTTTGTGTATCATGAGGCTGGGCTGCTGCCAAATTCCTCTGCACCCACTGCCTCCATTAAATGCGTCAATCACTTCTTGGCAACCCAAGCCCCAGAGAAGACTCAAGAAGCAACTTCAGACAGTTCGGCTGCTTTCATTAAAAGGTGAAAAATACATGCTGAGCACAAGCAGAGGCTGAGCTCTGCCTGCACAGAGGGCAACGCTGCTGAGCCCTTCCTGCTGGGGAAGGGAAAGCAGCAGCAAAAGGCAGACCTTGGTGCGAGCAGGGGCTGGCAGCATCCCCCGATGCCTGCTGTGGCACCCTCCCCGGCCCTCCCAGGTGGCAGTGCTGGCAGCGGGGCCCCTGGGAACAGAACAGGAAAGTCCAGGTGACTCAAAGGTTCCTGGCACGGGCACAGCGGTGCCAGGCGGGCGCAGCTGGAAGAGGGCCCGCACGGCACCATTCACTGGAGCAGCTGGGGACAAGGGGCTGGGACAAGGGGCTGGGAGCACCCGTGGGAAGCCGGGGCGGTCCACAGGGCAAGGCTGCCAGGCGATGGTGGGTCCAGCAGAGGTGAGATCAGGAGCTGCAGCTATTCCTGTTCCAGAAGGAGAGAATAAAAGGACACTGCATGAGAACAGAGAAACCTTAAAGGCTCAGTTGTGCCCGCAGCCCTGCGTGGCCAGTGCCCAGACCCCAGCCAGTGCAGATGGGCTCAGCAAGTGAACGGCCCCTGGGATGCCGTGCTCTGCCCCAGCATCGGGGTCCATCACTGTCATCAGGTCAGGACCAGCACACTGCCTCCCTACACGCAGACACTGCTTCCCGAGGGCTGCCCCCTCGCCGGGGCTGCGTGGGGCATCCTGGAGCTGCTTCCCCAGGGCTGAGCCCCCAACGCGTGGCCGAGCACCGCGTTGTGCCCACCCCAGTGGCTCCCATCTCCGTGCTCCATGCTGGCTGCTCCGCATCTTCCCTTTGCCTCTTCCTCCTCACACAATCGCTTTGATCTTCACTCCAGGGGCTTGCTGCTAAAAATTAATGTTTCATGGATATTGCTGCCCATGGCTTGAGAAATGGCTTTCCTCCCGCAGGTACTGGATCGCACAACTCCCCATGGACCCTTCTGTTGTGAGCTAAACCCAGGGGGCAAAACCTCCCAGGTTCCTCGTGCCTTGGTTCAGGATGGGCTGGGACCCACGCCTGCATCGTGGAGCTGAAGGGGGGGAGCTGTGACCGTGCCCCAGTGTCCTGGCCGTCCCAGGGCACCGGGCGTGAGGGCAGGCTGGGAGCCGGGTGAGCCCAGCCTGGGAACTGTCCCCTCTCCTGTCCCGCCGGGCGTTTGGGGAGGGAAGGGATGCAGCGCCCGGGGCCGCAGGGAGGGTGCAGCAGGAAGTCGGGCTTGCCGAGCTGGGTGTGTAGCATGTGGGGGTGCTTGTCTGGGCTCCCGGAGCATTTTCCAAACACTTTAATTACAGTGATTTATATGGCAAAAGTGTGGGGGCGAGAGCTTGGGAAAGGCATCAGCAGGTTTGTTCCGAGGCTCTAATCAGTGGAAGGTGATGTGGGGTGGTGTGGGGGGGATCACGCTGGGGCCATACGCTTACCTCTAGCTATGCTGTGCTGAACCGCGGTGTCGGGACAAGTCTGGAGGATGCAGAACCTCCCTGCCGTGCCAGGCGTTTGCTCACAGCATCCCTGAGACCTCAGTGCATTACATGCTCCTGTGGGGACCGGTACGAGGAGTGCCCCCAGAGCCCTGTGCTCATCCCCTGCGCTGCTCCCCAGGCAAGGTCTGCGGCACTGGGGCTCCGGAGCCCTTCCCCACCAGCAGCCAGGCTGAACCCCATTCTCTCCAGCCTCCATCACGTTACATACATGCACGCACGCGCCAACACCCAGTTTTCTGCAGCTTGCTGGCTGCAGAAACAACAGCTCCCCAAGCCCAGCAGCCAGGAGAGTGCTGTGGGGCTGCAGAGCTCACTCTGAAACCTCAAGTCCCCCAAGCCAGGCTTGCTCCGAGGAGACTGTCACTCCTCCAACATCCGAATTACACCAGAGGAAGCAAGAGAAACATCGAGCTGCTGTCCTGGCTGGTGGCAGCAGCAAACAGCCTGGCCCCAGGCACACCACAGCCATCAGCTGGGTGGCTCTGACCCCCTGAGCTGCCACCGGACACAGCCCTGGCAGGGTAGCCAGAGCCCACACCACCCCTGCTGCATTCCTGCTCCTCGGCCTGCTTTCTGATAAATAACCTTTTCCTGTCCTTTTTGACACTGATGTTTATTGATGGCTGAAATCCCTCGCAGCACTGCGCATCCCGTGGTCGCGGAGCTGGCTCTGCTCGACCAAGAAGCCCACAGCCTCTCCAACACACTTGCTTCCAGATGTGTCGGGGTGGCCGCCGGCAGCATCTCCCAGTGAAACACAGTACCAGGGACAGGGTAAAAGAGAGAATGCTTTAAATAACCCTACCCCTGCTTCCCAAGCGGCTCTGGCTACGCAGGCAGCGCTGAGCATCCCCAGCCTAGGCAGGGCGCTGCTCATCCTCTCTGCCCGGGTGCACAGGGCAGCACCCCAATGGCAAAGGGTTCACCCTCAGCCTCGGGGCCCAGCTCCGGTTGTCCTCGGAGGGGAACGGCAGCTGAGCCCATGGCTGTGGGATACCCCGTGGTCCCACCACCGGCTGGGCAGCCAGGGCAGGAGGCTGCAGGCCCATGCTCTCCCAGCCAGAGCATGTCTGCACTAAAACCTCACAGGCACTGGGTGGCAAACCACCCTACCTCACCTGGGCAGGATTTGCTGATTAAGGGATAAGCAATCACTCTCCTACCCAAAGCTCACGTTATCACTTAATTGAATCCAATTGATTGAGAAGCTAAAAGCAGCCCTGGCTTAGAGAGTTGCAGCTGGTGCCTGGGAGCAGGGCAGCACACTGAACCCTTAAAAGCATTGGCATCAGGGGCAGGCACAGCCTTGCTCGCGTAAAGTGTCTCACACGTCATTATTATGAACAGGAACCAGCAGCAGCAGGGCAGCTCCAGGGGAATATTATTTATCGTACTTGAAGCCTGCACAAACAACCTCTTATTCTTGCCCCCTCTGCCCTCGGTGGGCGGGCTCCGCTCCCACGGAGAGTTCAAGGGAAGGAAGTGTGCATCTGCAGGGTGATGTGGGGGCAGCCGGCTCTTAAGTGGTCTGACCACGAGCCCACACTGCCGGGCATGGAGCCCAGCAGACCTGCTGCCCCAGCACGAGCTGTGTGTGAGCAGCTGCGTCCCCCAGCAGTGCTGGAGTGGGAGGTGCAGGATCAGCCCCCACCACAAGTGGCCCCTGCGAGGGAAGGGGGCAGGTGCTGAGGTCCCTCCAAGCACAGGGGAAAAGATGGGAAAGTCCCTGGGTGCTGCCGAGACACAGCCCTCCCAGAGCATCAGGATGCACAGCTGGGGCATTTCCACACCAGGTAGCAGCTTGAGCTCTGCAAACAGTGTCTGTGCTCGTGCAAACGATAGGCCACGTGCACGCAGTGAGCCTGGCAGCGGGACACTGCAGGGGCATCTCTCCTGACACTCTGCTTGCACCACCACTGCCCAGGCATGGTCGGCCTTTGCTCTCCTTGCGCTTGTCTTTCACATTTGGTTGCATTTTTCTTGCATTCAGCGCTGACATCTCTGCAAAAGGAGGTGCGTACTTTATTAACTCTGCTACTTTCTGCTCCGCTAATTAAAATCAAATTATAGCTGATGCACGCTGCATACTTTGCAGCTAAAGCAACCTGCTTTCCTCTTCTGCTTTCTGAAATCTTTCTTACTGAAGCAATTTATCTCACCTGCTGAGCTGAACATGGTGCAGCCCTGTGGAGACCATGGGTGCCCGAGGACCCAGCTGGCCGGAGCCCCTCCTGAGCCCAAGCTGCGAGCTCCACTCCTTGGGTCTGTGCCAGGCTGTTCCCAGGCTGAGAAGAGCATCAGTGCAGCAGCCACACAGCTCACATCCCTCGAGCCCTGAGCGCATGAGCCAGCCGCCGGTCGCACCCGTCCTGCACCCGGGAGAGCCCTGGCCCACCAAGGTGCTGCTCACCCAGCGGTGCCTGCGGGGCAAGGGGGAGCCCAAGGGCCCTGAGCGCGGCAAGCACCGTGCCTGGCAGCACTGTGGCCTTGCTGGGGAACAAGAACAGCTGCAGCTACCTGTGCCCTGGGCTCCGTTTTGGGTCTCTCTCCTCCACAGCAGGCCTGGACACCAGCAGATGTCACCAGCATGTGCCACCAGGAGGGGACGAGCTTCGTGCTGTGCCAGGGCAGGCACCGGCTAGAGCCTCAGCTCCTGCAGCTCAGCAGGACCCAGAGAGACCTCGTCCCCCACTTGGCAGAGTTACGGGCAGGTCCCTTCACCCAGGGGCACCAAAACGCAGGCACCGGGTCCCCAGGTGATGCTGCAAGCAGCTCAGCACAGCGCGAGCCTCACCGTAAAGGGCCTGGGGAGAGGAAGGGGTGCCCCAGGCCAGCCCCCACCCAGCATCCCCTTAACAAAGCCATTACATGGGAATTTTTTCCTTAGGGAAGAGTTGGAGTTTCTGCAAAAAGCCAAGACTTCCCCTGTGGCCCTTTGGTGCTGGCAGGAGCCATGTTTGGAGCCATACATCATCAATGGAAGGTATCTAATGATATATTGCCCTAATACATCGCCATAGCAACAGTGCTCTAATAATGTATTATTCTAATGTGTTACCCAAGCGCACGTTCTTCCCGATGATGTATGGCTGGGACCGCTGTGCTCCGCCAAGCCCAGATGCAACAAAGCTCCCCTGACCGCCACGCGCTGTCCCCAGAGCGGTGCCACCACCGCACAGGACACGCCATCCGGCTGCGGATGGGCTCAGCCTCCTCCGGCCGCCATGGACACCGCTTGCTGTGCTGGGGACTTCTTGGTGCTGGCATCATCCTGCACAGCGGTGTTTGGGAGCGTGCGGTGTATTTGAAAATAATGCAGAGCTTGCTCCAACCTCCGTGGGCATCCCTGGGTGGCGGTGGGACCTTCGCACGGCAGGTTGGAGGAGCTCCCGATATAGGTGCACGGGTGCAGGCAGCGCTCAGCTGGGCTGCCACCATCGTCCCCCGAGGCGGAGGGACAAGGGGCTGCTCGCGCGGCCGTCACGCGCGGCCTGAAACGCATTCCTTTCCTGGCATTTGGAAAGTTCAGGAGGGGAAGTGACGGCTGGCTTGTGCATTTCTCCAGCCCCTTCCAAGGTAGTGAGGCCACCCAGCGCCCCGGGTTCGCTCATTAACAATGAAAATACCAGCTGGAATTCTCCTGCCGCCCGTTACAGGGACAGCATTGTTTCCAATTCACACTATCTTTTTGACCATTCAAATGCCATTA
Organism: Chauna torquata; assembly: GCA_013399475.1. Classification (NCBI taxonomy): domain Eukaryota; kingdom Metazoa; phylum Chordata; class Aves; order Anseriformes; family Anhimidae; genus Chauna; species Chauna torquata. The sequence goes on along the minus strand of VXAL01010535.1, from coordinate 9,736 downwards.
ATTCAGTCACCCCAATGCGTAGGACAGTTATCTGAAATGTTTTCCCAAACAGCTTAGTGACTATAGAGCAACAATTCATGGAATTGCTCGGGGACATCTGTGCGAAGCAAGGCACAGCGAAGAGCTGGCGGCGAGCTGAATGCGCCCTGTGTGGACCCCGGATTCCACGGAGGAGCAGGGAAGCCGGCAGACAGAAAGGCTGAATGAATGGCAGGAGAAATCATTTCATCTATGCAAATCCATGCCAAGCTCCCCGCGCAGCTGCTGTCAGCGGGGAGCTCTGCCCCGCCAGACTGACATGTAGGGAGATTTTGTTGTGCACCGAGAGGCTCCCTGTGCCAGAGCCGCAGCCGCTCGCTGCACAGGGAGCGCGGCCACCGCAGCCCCCGTCTGCTGCCCGCGAGCGGGTGAAGCCGTGGCATCGGGGGCTCTGCGGGACAGTACTTGCACTGAGATGCCCGGGTCCTAGCAGAAGCCCCTAGAGAGTGAAAGCTAATTACCGGCTTAAAGCTAATTACACCTACGGTTTATTCCTTCCTTGGCCATAAAAGGAGCAGCAGCGCTGCCTGGATCAGTGCTGTCTGCAGCGATTACAGCAGCGGGAGCAGGGATGCTCTGGGGACCCAGAGCAAGACCTGCAGTGGGTGACAGCTCCACAGCACCCCTGCCAGCATCACGGACGGAAAGCAGAACGGGAAGCATGACCTGCGAGCCGGGGCTCTGCAGCCTCAGGTCCCACACCAGTGGCTGAGGATGTGCTGCCAGCCGGGCTGGAGGCTGTCCCGGTGGAGGGACGGCGTGCTGCAGGGTGCCGTGCTTGTCCCACCTGCCACGAGGTCGGCTCTGCTGTGTCAGCCCAAACCCAAACCAGGACATGGGGACAGCGTTGGACCGGGTGCTTCGGCGACACAAACCGGGACACCCAGAGCAGGGTCCCACTGGCGTAGACCAGCCCGAGCATCCCACCCTGGGCTCCACCATGGCTCAGCTGTGTCCCCATCATCCCCAGCCCAGCCAGCGCAGGGCCAGGAGGTGGCTCGCTGTCCCCAGGGCCGTACCCTGCTGTGCCCCGGCTGCTGAGGGATGCAGGAGCCCTCCCTGCACAGCATCTGTGATGCTCCCACACTGCGCCTGGGCAGACTCCAATCTCGCAGCGTTTCAGGGGGACGGCAGTGACAAATTACAGCGTCTGCAGCAGAGAAAAAGGGAAACAGAGGGACCACAGGAGGAATGATTGCATTATCAATAGAGTTTCCAATAGCTGATGGATGAGGACACCCAAATGATTTTTAAGGTTTCAGGAGAAGCTTTCCAAATGCCAGTAGGAAGGTAAAGCCTGTATTAATCCAGGGCCTCCTGAGGGAGTCCTGCAGGGATGCGCGCAGCAGTGCTGGCCGCAGGCAGCCTATGTGCTCAGCATCCTGTGTGGGCAGCCTGCCGCACAGCAGACGAGAAGGGACCTTCCCCTTGTCCCTGTGGGGACAGGAACAATTCCGGGAGCTCTCAGAGATGCACACACTGACATGTGGCTTAGCGAGACTTTTCCAAATTTCTGAGATTATTCACCACCTACTAAGTGAATGCTCACTAAGTGGTTTCTGGGGGGGAAAAAATTATTTCTGGAAGGCATCTGAAGGCTGCCTACCTTCTGCAGAGAAAGCCCACTGCTGTCACCAAAACTAAAAGTAGGAAACATCAAGGAAAATATCACCTCCAGTCTGGGGAGCTGAACTTACAGAACAGACACCCTCTTTTAATGAAATAGAAGCATTCCCTGCGAAAGGCAGGGTGCAGCCGCTCGCTCTGTACGTGGCAGGAGGTGCGGCCGATAGCCCAGCCCTGCGATGCCATATGTCAGGCACAGCCTTGGAAGTGCTGCCGCGCTGGAAACGTACAGGCAACGTTGTTCTGTGCTGGAAACTGGCAAGTCTCCAGGCTGGGGTTTCAAGGGATAATCTGTAGATTGAATGTTAATGAATATTATTGTTATTATCTGGAAAGGCTGTGCTGACTTCACTAGGCTGCCAATCACACTTCCTGATTTTTTTTTTTCCCCCTATACCAAAGAGAAAGGACAATTCCAGCACAGCTGATGATTCAGGAGAAGCAGCTGAAGCTGTATGGGAACAGGTGATCCTCACTGCACCCAGCCCACGTCACTTGGCCTCGGCTGCTTCAAACACTTGCTCAGACAAGGGATCTTTGTCTCACCTGGGTCCCATCTGTCCTTCCTCCTGCAGACTCATCATGCTTCACAACCATCCCTGGCCCTGGTACTCCAGAGGTCAGGAGCATCAATGGGATCTTGAATAGCATAAAACACTTTTTAGCTCTTTGGGGAAAGAGGAAGACAGGGGAAACGCTGCCATTCCTGCAGCCCCATTCAGGGAGCTGGGGCTCTGCTGGTGGGAGCCTTTTTGGGGAAGCATTGCTCGGGAGCAGCACCGTACCCAGGAGAGCCGAGTGAGGGTGCTGCAGCAGCAGCGGCCGGGGCCCCGCAGCCCGGAGGGGACCCTCGCCCTCCCGAGCGCGCAGCAACCCGCCGTGATTTATGTGGCACTTGTGCAATTGATGTGCTTTGTGCCTGGGGACAGTTAAATGGTAGCTCTGTCATTAGTTTAAGCAGAGGTTAAAGGTGATCAATAACAAGGGTTTCATGCCCAATTGATCACCCCTTGCTATTTATTTCTGGCTTTTGCTTTCCATCCCACGGTGCTTTTAGAAATAGTAATTAAAGACATAACAAGTGTTCCACTAAGCAGAATATCAAACACTGCCGGTATCGATTCCATACTCTCCCTCCCAATGCCCTGAGCCAGGGCTGGGGGAGGCGAGCCCCTGCCTGGAGGCACAGCGCGGTGGAGGGCACCAGGAGGGGACGCGTTTACCTGCGGAGTGGGGCAGACAGTTTCATTCCGGCAGCACCCAGATGTGGCCCCGCGTGTCAGCCCCACGCTGCACCCCAGCACCCCCAGCTCCCCCCAGACGCAGCACCTGGGTGCGACCCACGGCGAGGGAGCCTGCGGGCTGACGTACATGCAGAGTATTGCTGAGTGCATCGGTTTTGCTATCTGCCCTAGAAAGAAGCAGCTGAAAATGAATAGTGACGGGAAAAGTGAGCGCAAGGGAAGTGTCAGGGTGCCCACACCAACTGTGCAGCCCGTTAGACTGTCACACTGCGCAGCCCCGGCTCTGAAGCCCCCCCAAAGACCTGCCAATACGTCTTCCACTTGGGAAGGATATTTAGGACAAATGCACCGTGAGACAAGCAAAAGCTGCTCAGTGACTTTGGGGACGGTTTCAGGTTTTGTCTTTCTGGTGACTGCGGCCATTTTCTGGGGTGCAGCAGATGTTCCCAGCTGTACCTTCAGCAGGGGCAAGGAGATACTGGGCAGGTGGAACAAGGGTGCTGCTTGGCCCTGCACGGATCTTCATGGCCCAGGGGTGGGAGAGTGCACGGTGCTGTGCAACCGGCAGAACAGTCCAGCAGCCAGAAAGACCAAGGAAGTGAGAGCCAATGGTGGGACACTTCCAAAGCTGGGAAAACTCACTTCGTCAGCATACCAAGCTACAAGCTAAGGTGTTAAACATTCTCACTGGAAAATGAAATTGCATGTTGCTGTTGAGAGTAAATGAAGGCATTTGAGGAAAATAGAGCTAAGAATCCCTCTGTCAGGAGGGAATCCTGTTTGTGTTGCAATGCCCATGAACAAGAGCACGGCTCTCACACCTACCTCGGGACCACAGAAGGGACCCAGTGCTGCAGATGCCCGCTGCTCTAGGCTCGCCCGTATTTGCTGCAGAAGGAGCATTCTTCACACGGAAGCTGACGGGCAGGCTGCTCTGCGGGCTCCGGTGCGGCTCAGCATGTCTCCTCCACGTGGAAGAGTACAGGTGTCTCCAGCTCTGCTCTCTGAAGTGACAACGTTTAAAGAAAAAGAGAAAAACAAGAAACCAGAACACCCCGTGGTGATTTACAGCCCGAAGCACAAGATACAAGGCTCGTCGGTGGTGATGGTTTGCTGGGTCATGCTTTCTACCAGGCCCACCCAGCTTCTCCTCCGTGGCTGCAGGGACCGGCAGCGGCTGGGCTGAGGCACAGCGCACCAGAGCCCCGAGCGTCACCCCGGGGACTTACCCAGACCAGGAAAACTGAAGAGGAAGAGGGGAAGCAGGAGAGCAGCTCTCGCAGCGCCGGGTACCACTCTGCCCACGCTGCCCCAGAGCCCAGCACCGAAACGCTGGAGCTACCGAGCGAGCCCCCAGCAAGCCCACCCTGCCCACAGTGGGGAGCATCTCCCACGGGTTCGGCTCTGCTGAGCTCCCCTCAGCCCTGGCAACTTAAGGAAAGATTTATGACATCATGAAGAATAGAAACACTGGGAAAAAGCATTTCTCATCATCCTCAAGGAAGCGAACAGGAGATCTGGGAGTAAAATCCAGGAGCTCTGATACTGTCCTAGAGGAAAGTCTCTGCTGATGAGAGTCTGACCACCGCCCTTGGTACTGCAGTTCTCTCACTGCCCATGCTTCTGTCAATCTATTTGAAAAGCCATCACTTCTGTCTGTATCCAGGTTCGCCTTAAAAATGAAGGAAAAAAACTTATGCACTTTATATATGTAATTAAAGTCATCTGATGCAATGGCCCAGCTCTTTAAAACCAATCCTGCAAATGACTGCAAAAGATGCAAACGTGGGAATCCTAACTTCTGTCTTACTTCCTAGAGTTTTGGCCAGCTGCAAATTTAAAATCCAGCATCATCTTAAAGCTGCACAAAGGGTGAGCGAGAGGAACTAACACACCGAGCTCGAGGTAACGAAAAACCACAGGATGAATTTCCACAGGAAAGAAATATACAAAGAAATGAAAAATTGCCCATTGGCTTTCTCATACCTTGCATCGATCCCCTAGTGAGCGGCAACGGCTTCCACAGAGCATCGGGCAACTCTGCAGCATGCACACGAGCTCTGCAAGAGGATCTGTGTGCGCTTGTTCATTCACTTTCCAGGCACGCAGCTGTTCTGGGTACGGCCCCCGGGACAGGGAGCTGCGAAGCTTCAGCTCCCAACAGCCTTTCCTAAATGTGGCGACAAAAACGCCAGCTTGGAAACATCATAGAAGAAATGCTGTTCTTTGGCGGTGCTGACTGTTGTCCCTTTAGGCCTCACAGCAACTGCCGCAGGGATTAAAAAGCAAGGAGAGCCGGGAGGGCAATAACCTGGCAGAGCGACCGGGGCGAGCTGACCTCTGCGGGGCTGCCAGAAGCCGGCGCGTCCACAAGGAAACCCGACAGGGTGCTGGAGGTGGTACACGGACGGCTTCGTTGGGCAGGGTTCTCCGAAAAAAAGGTGGCAAAGAGGAAAATTAATAAAAATACTTTTAAAGTTTGGCACGGAGAGCACTCTCCTCTGTAGCAGGTGCTCCCCGGTGCACGAGCCAGGGCACCGTGTGCTAACACATCCCTCCTCTGCACTGCTTACAACAAATAACACTCATTTTGACCAACACCAAAAATAATGCAATATCAAGGAACATGAAATATTCATGAGGTCTGATCTAACGTGCACTTTATATCTGGCGTGCAGCACCATACGCTTTAATGCCGCCTTTGCAACCTTGTAATTCCCATGCCCGGCATGATAGGTTGCACGGAGAAGCCAGGTCTCATTAGTTCTAATTGAAACGAGGGGGAACTTTCACAGGCGAGTTTACATGAATCACAAAGGCAAACATCTGATGATGTGCAGTTGGCCTTATTTGTACTTCTGTGCCCAGGTGCGAGCTGTGTGCAGCCACACTCGCAGCAAATAACAAGCGGGAGTGACGCCGAGTGCCCGTACATCACCGCAGAGCGCAGTGGGGTTCGCGTGGAAGATGTAACGAGCTCCTGCCCTGCGCATTTCCCGCACACGCGTGTAAGACGCAGGTGACGCTGGTCGGAGCCCCCATCGCAGGCACCGTGGTGCGAGCCTGGAGAAGCCCTGCTCTTTGGAGCTGCCCATTCCAGGCGGCTCAGCCAGGCTGGGTCTCTGAGCAGCGCCACAAGCGTCAGCCAGACCGGACACCGTCACCCACGGACATTTCACATTTCAGACAAAGCCAGCGCAGCCCCCAGCCCCTGGCCCAGCTGGGCCCTGCCCGGAGCTGATCGGCTCCCGGGCGCAGGCGGGCTGGCCGCGCTCCCCTCCTGCACCCACCCCACCGCCTACCAGCAGCGGCCCCAGTTTGTTGGCCAGGACGAGCTCATCTTAAACACCCTGGCTGCAAAAAAGGAACGAAGCAGGCAAGGAGCAGTGGTTCCCCCTTCGTGGGCTTCAGTCCTGCGTGCACGACCCCCGTCTGCTGCTGGTACCTGTGAAATAACAGCACTGAGCCTTCCTGGGGCCAAACAACGGCAGCATTAACCTTGAATTAAAACACATGCAAACAATGGTGGCATTAGCATAGAATTAAAATATATGCTCAGCCACACGGTGCCGAAATCTGTCCTTGCAGGAAGGCCAGCAAGGAGGGACGGGCTGAGCTGGGAACAAGCTTCCAGGGTGCTAACACCGATGCTCCAAATTGACGCGCAAAGAGATGAGTTTCCACCGCTGCTTTAGCCAGTTAGGGGAGCGCACGGCCGGCGCTTGGCTGCGATCAGGCTCCGAGTAGATTGCAGTGAGCTGAAGAGACTGGATTCTGTTGAAAGCATAAAATGAGTAAGGCATCAATAATTGTGTGTGACCGTGCCTAGCAAGGCAAGCTGCTGTGCTGTGGTCACTCCGGCAGTTATTACACGACAAGCACACCCTGCTCTTGCCAGTGGTAGCAATAATGTTCTAAGACAAGAAATCTTAGAAGAAAGTTGGGTATTGGCACACCACAACCTTTTCCTAAGCACACAGGAAAGCTGAGCAGCAACTATCCACCTTCCACCTTTTTAAAAATAAAAAGGGAAAAAAAATAAGCAATGGTCTGCTGAATAGTGCCTGCCTCATAGAAAAGCGCACTTTCCTAAAATTGCCGATACCCCACGCACGACAGAGCAGCATTTGGAAGGCGTAGCCGCCCTCCTGCGTGCCTGGAGCGTGCGGGCAGCCTGCCCTGCCCCAGCCAGGACGCAGCCCTCGCGCCTCTCCCGTGCGCCCGGCTCCTGGAGCCGATGCCCCGGCTGGCCAGGGACTGCTTGGCCACCGCCTCACCTCCACAGGTTCAAGTCCTCGCTTCCCAGCCAGGCACGGGGCAGGGTGCGCAGGGCACAGCCGCTCACGCCGCAGGGGACGGCATCTGCCCCAGTGCTGTGCTAGCGGGGACGAAGCAGGGCGAAGCCACGCTGCCGCCGAGGGCTTCCGCTGGGGCCAGGCTGTGCCCAGCAGCAGCGCTCCCGCAGCTCCCTGCCCTGGGGTTACAGGGCAGCAGCGCAGAGCAGCGCACGGCCCCTCTGCTGTCGGCAATGCGCACAACTATTCCCTCTCCGTATCTGTTTTGTTTGTGCATCGCTGAACAGTTATTTATACATCTGCTTTTCCTTAATGTACCAACATCACAGTCCTACCTTCGCGGGCTTTACTCCTGATACAACACTACAAGCTCAGACTTTCACTTTAGTGAGAAAAACAAACAAAAAAAACAAAAGAAAAGAAAAGAAAAGAAAAAAGCAACTCTCCCTCCAGTAATTGCTATTTAATCCTTGACCAAGAAAACTAACAAGTTCTTCTAAGTGAGGCAAACCTTTGGGGCATTTGATTTGCAGAACAGCTGAGCACTGCGGCGCTGCAGAAATAAGATGTATAAAGTGTATTTTATTTTTGCTGCTCAACAGCACGAAAGAGCTAATGCAGTGGGGCTGCCAGCGCCTTATACAATCTGACAAAGCGCACAACCCAAGGGTGCTCATCCTCCCCAGCACTCACAGCGCATCTCATCCATTACAAGAACGCAATGTGAAAACTGACCCTTCCCTGCGAAGTATTAGCATGAACACTGCGTGCCAGTCAGGTTAGTTCAGAGCGAGGAGGCTACTGAAATCACTCCTAGTATAGAAAAGCAGTACAGTTACTCATTCAATGCAAACAAGAGTTTGTTTTCTTTAACAAATTAAAAATTAAAAAAAAATACATCCTTTTGTTTGTTTCTTCTTCCCTTAAAGCCTGACTATCGCAGAGAGTCTTAAGGAGAGGCTGCAGAGTTGCAGCGCTACCAAACATTGAACACAATGGTATGTGTGTGTGAAACACACAAAAGAACAGCTAAGGAAAGATTTCAGAGTTGATAATAAATTTAAATACTTTCATGACACATTGACTTGAACCCTTGTTTCCACGTATTTATCATCATGCTCTTTTCTTTTTAAAGCTGAGTGTATAATCTAAGCTACTGCATATGCTCCGTGATTTAGAAATCAGTAAACATTCGGTAAATACAGCAAAACTTTCGGAATTCAGGATTTCTCTAACAGCCCTACAATTCTGTGCTTTACATAAAAGAGGCACATCAGTAAGAAAAGGAATCTAAGTCTGTAACAAACCCGACAAAACACACAATACACACCAAATCCTTCAACTGTGATTTCTTACTATGCTCTACATGCCAAGGAAAGTTATTAATGCGCTAAATTGCAGCATTTGCCAGCTTGTTTGTACTACAAAGTGAGCCATTTCTTTACATACTTACAAGCAAACGTAGTGTTTAACGAAATAACTGCTCAAGTGACTTTATTTTAGAATCTCAAAAACAGTTTACTAGAATTTTGAATGAGCAACACTTAATATTTTTGTATTATCCAATGCAGAATACCTACATTAAGAGATGTTGAGAACGCAATAATTTATAACATGATCTACTGCAAATGCATTGTTGCTTACGCAAATATTACACACACACACCCCAAAGGCACAAAATGTAACAAAATCAAGCTGTAATAAACACAAGAATTTTCATGTGTAAATTTTCAAGCATAACTTACATTCAATATGTAAAAAATACACATGTATCCGAATTTACACGCAGGATGCAGGGCTACCACTAGGAAATCCCTTCTGAACCTGCTGTTTCACAGTATGAACTTTGTACCAAGAGCCAAGCAGGGAAACTAGCAAGTGCCAGGTGTTCAAGACCATAGGTAAGTTATCTGCCAAATTAAAATCAAGAATTTGGTGCTTTACCACCAGATTTCAACAAAGTATTTCACCAGCACAAGAGCTCTGCATAGGCACGTTCCAGAAGTTCTCCCAACACAAAAAACACTGCAGGAATCAAAGGACCTGCAAAGGCAAACTCAATCCTCACATGTGACTTTTCTTGACATTTGCTGAAAGAGAAGAGGTTTAGGAGAGATGCAAGTTGATTCTTCCAGAAATAGAGAACACAGTAACTAAATTATCAGCCTTTCTTGGCATAACCACAAAACATCAGGGCGTGAAACCATGAAAGGGAAAACTGGCGACATCAGAAAACCCCAGAGTGCGCTTCGAGTGAAAAGAAGGAATCTTCTTAGCTACACCGACGTGCATTTATCATCTCGGTGGTAAGCGGAAAGAAGTTACGTTTTCTGCTCAACGCTGCAGACGGCAAAAAGTTACGTTAGGGTCAGCGCACCGCTCAGCACCCCGAGCACAACGCGACGCGCACCGAGCGTTAACGCGCACGGATGGAGCCTCCCGCAAGCGGCACCAGCGGCGGGACGACGGCGCGCCCCGGCACTGCCCGAGCCTCGGCGGAAAAGCTCGGGAAGCCGCCCCGCGGGCCCATCC
>VXAL01010534.1:7640-18859 GCA_013399475.1 Chauna torquata | reverse complement strand
AAAGTTTAAAATAGATGCACCTGATGCCTTGTTTGTACTGCATAGACTTTCAAGTTCCAAAAGAGTAATTTTCCTTGAGAGACTTTAATTCTGTAAGTCTTACTAGTGAAACTGCTTTAAACCTAGTAATCAGATGCCCAGAGACCCTCTGTACCTCAGTCCTGAGATGTAATTTAGGACTTGATCATGGCAGGGTTTTTTTCACTGAGGGGAATGTTCACCTTGGGCATATGCTGCTGGTGCTCCTTCAAAATCAACAGGGTAGTAGCATGAACATATATTACTTAAGCAGTGGTAATGTAGATTTGCAAACTTTACAGGCAAAGTATAATTGAGAAGAAAGAATGCAAGTGAATCACTGGGAAAAACCTGAAAAAAAGATCTACCAGTCCTGGACATATTCTGTGTTTTTCCATCTTCCTTTCCATGCTCATTGCCTGACTACCTGAATGCCTGTTTCACTGAGTGGAGTGCCTTGGGAAACATACCTGGTTTCCAAATCTCTGCTTTGTCCTGGCACTGCAGGAGGGACAGGCAGGCTGTTTCTGGTGCCTCCTCACATCCTAAGTACATATGAGCCATGGGACTAAAATAAATGGCTGAAAATAAAAGAAGGGAAAGTAGAGGTATAGGTGGGAACTGGGAGGACATATGGTGTTTACAACAGTCCTTGGAGAGCTGAGAGAATGAGAAAGTGTGTGCATCCTAGTCTGGCCTGAAGAAGTGTATCCTGTCCAGAAATGGTTTGGGGAGTTTTGTGTGGGACAGAAAACACAGTCAGATCACTAAATGAATTTATTCAGGAATAAAGAAGTACATATCGCTAAACAAGGTGGGCATTAAATATGACAATTATATATATTAAATATATAAATAGCTGATGTTGGGCAGTAAAAGCTTTCCCACACTCCTTCAACCTAGGTTTCTTTTTACTCACCAGCCTATTTCTTTCTGGCTCCTTCTGCCTCTTGCTCTCTACTGCACCTCTCTCTGTCTCTTCTGTTTCACCCCACCAACATGCTCTCTTACTGAGGCCTGGTAGTTTCTCCAGTGTGCAATGGGGAGCACTGCCAGTGAAGCACTTCTGTAACATTACACACTGCTGAGATTGCTTTCTGTCTTTGCTGTGTGGGTAGTATCACTCTCACTGTCCAGGAAGCTCTAACACATGCCTCTTGGTACTATACAGTCAATTGTCCATTTTGAGACATAATGTGTACAGTGTACCCTGTGGCAGCACCCCGATAAACCTTCTGACAAAGAATGCCCAGCCTCTATTTCATCAGCATTTTTGCTGCCCTCTGTGTAAAAGAAGACCTAACCAGTTACTCTTTATCTTGTGCAATTTATTGTTCATTCTTAATGTGAATAGCTTTTGCTTATGCTTGGGAGTTGCATCAGTTGTCTGTGGGGAGGGTTTCAGTTTATTTTTTCCAGTGTCCCTTTTTCAATTTCAGCACTGCCTTCTAGTGTGTTTGCAGCCTCTTTACTTCTACTATGTAGCAAAAGCAGACTGCAAAGTCTGAGAATATTTCCATATATGTCAAACTATCAGATCATGTTATGAAGGCAATTCTGGGGGGTTCTTGCAAATACTTAAGCTGGGCATAATGGCCACTGCTAACAAGTATGCAAGGCATCCTTCCCAGGGGGCAGTAGGGAAATGGTATGAAGTGTCTGACAAAGCTGTTTTGGCCAGTGAAAAGACAAGAGACAGAAAAAAAATCACAAAGACCTACTCTCTTTTGCTCTCCAAAGGGTGGTAAAGGAGCATGTGGAACAACAGATGCAAGGAGATCTGTAGAAGAAGTTGAGAAGCAGTTGGAAGAAGTCAGAACTTTAAATTCTAAAACAATCTTGAGGGATAAAAAATAGCTGAGATGACAGTACTTCAGAATACCTTCTAATGTCGAAACCTATGTTAGATACTTTTTTTCTCATAATTACAGACATGAAATGTATGCATATTTAAAAGAATAGGAATTAAAACCAAGGTCCCTCTTCTCTATTCTGAGTGCCTTTGGCTTCTTATCTGGCCTACGACTTCTGCATTCCTGCTACATGTGGCTCCAGCTGGAACACAGCAACTTTTATCAGTTTGACAGTTCTACTGCCTGTGCTGAAGTACAAAATGTGGGTTTGATCCCTTCCAGGCTGAGAGACTATATATGTCATTTTGTGGTCATGTGCTATAATGAATCTATCAAACAAGGAGTCATACTATAGCACCAAAAAAAAAAAAAAAGCAATACCTGTACTGAAGAATGGGGTAAAACAAGTTAACAAGTTCATCATGATGTATTGATGAAACAGTTCAGAAAGATTCACTTAACTGGAACAAGTGCAGGTCAGAGTTATTAAAGTGGTTGTGAGAATGGATGAACTAGTTTATGATGAGTGACTGGAAAAGCTTGGCTTGTTTAGTGTAGCAAGACTAAGCTGATACAAGGTGGACTGATTTGTATAACTATATGGAGGAGAAAAAACAAGGACAAAAAAAAACTCTTTAAGCTGAAGGAAAATGTTGGCAGTAGAATGAATGAATGATGAATGAATGGATGAATGAATGAAAAATGAATGGATGAATGAATGACAAATGGATGAATGAATGTAAAATGGCGATATGCTAACTCATTCTGAGAATTAGAGGTACATTTCTGATCCTCAAACATATACTGGATCCATCTTCCAAGAGTTTTAGAGGTAAACAAATAAACTTTATAGAAAACAGAACTGGAAAATGCCATCAAATTCTGGTCACTGCAGTGGTAACCACCATATCAAAAATTCTCCATCCCTGTATTGTCCTTCATTATAACTGGTAGTAATTTGGGATTGAGTAGTTGGGTAGTAATTTGATGAGATTATAGAAGTGATTATACGACTGGTTGATTGACACAGACAGATAGACACTCTGACTGGGAAGGCCTCTAGTTCTGAGTTCCTATCGTTCTGCTTTTCAAGTGACAGCATTCCTGCTTCTAATTTTAAGCTCAACTCCTTTTTTTTGTCCCAGCTGGACCGTCAGGAGTGCAATGTCTTTCTGCAAAACTTTTCAAAAGTTGTGGTAGTGTCATGGATAGCAAATGAATGGCAGGGATAGTTGGTAAATTTCTGTGTCTGGCCAGATTTGCAGACCACTAACTGTATTATTGTTAGGTAGACAAATAAATATTCCAAAATGCCCACTCAGCAATAGCAGTACGTAAATCATAAAAATCATTTAACAAAAGCTTTCACAACATGCATTACATTTCCCACCCCTTAGGGAGACAACAACTAGGGGAAGAATTATATGCCTTCTAAATGCTGAATTTATAAAATGGGGTGGGAATATTGTACTGACTGCCAATGACTTTTCATCTGTTCTTCTTAAATGACTGATGCGATGGCCTCTTTCCATGATTACCATGGCACATCATTACACTTTTGACCTTTTTGTTTGTTTGTTTTATAAGTCACTTGATAGAGCTTTGCTTTTCTTTCTGTATTATATTAGCAGGAGATTACTGTTGCCTGTACTCTCTGGCACCCACCTGCGCTCTGTTCTGGATGAGCTGCTTGATGGAGGTTATACAAAACCATGCTACAGGAAGAGTTCATTCATGCCGCATTGTACTCACTGATCATAACACTAAAAGTAGAATCACATTCTGCCTGCATATGCCTGCCACTTTGTTCTGTTTGGTCTGTATCAGCAGAGCCCTGAATGCATTGCAGAAGCCAAACTTCCTTGTTATGCAGATAATCCAGTGTTTAGTAGACACCATGCCACTCGGGCTGTTCCCAAACAACCCAAGCAGCCATTCAATGTGTGGATTGTTTCCCAGGCATGTCAGCAAGCCCTTTGCTTCAGGACTGCCTGTGCCATGACTGCCATATGGGCACCTCGGCTGAGGACATGAGGGAACTGCTGCTCTGGCAAGAGTGAACTGATGGAAGCCCAGAACCTTCCCCTGAGCCAAATGCAGGGTACAGTGACCCACAACAGTGTTGTCCTATCATGGCAGCTGACCAGAAATTTTCTGCAGGATGGAAAAGACTGTCAGACTGACAGAGGGTCAGTGATGCTGTCATATTCTGGAGAAGGTGTATGACATCAGCTGCACCGCACCAGAGCAGCAATGCAGTTTTAAGACCCCCCTCTGGCTGAGTTTTTCCTTCCCTCCATCCCTGCACCCTCAGGAGAAGCAGGTCTGCTTGATGCTGCTCTTCTCCTATGCTGATTGTGCCACGCTGCCTGTGACCAGCTGTGGCAGTGAGGTCCCAGGCTTCCCCACTTCTCCCTGTTCAATACATCTGGGGTGACAGCAGAAGAGGGCACAGGACTCCAACTCAGCAAAGCCTGGTTCTTCTTTCCTTCATGCTGCTGTAGGGATGGCTTTCCCAAACCACACCCCCACTCAGTGTCTCCTTTTGCTAAAATCTTTGGGGACTGCTTGGTAATGCTGCAGTGGAGGGAGGGCAGGACACTTCAAAGTGCAGAGCACATTGCTGCATGAAATCTTCCATGGTCAAATTCACAAAACTCCCTGGCAACTTTGCTGAGTTAGTGCCTGTTGCAATCTTTAATATCAAATACGGGGAGCGGGACAAAGAAGCTGCTGCAGACATTTATCAGGGGTACCCATGTTGTGCCCAACACATGATGATCCTCATTCCCTAGGGAACTCTGATGCCACATAAGAGACCCCCCTCCAGGTGAACTCCATGGAGACCAGACAAGGGGGATATTTCTACCACCTCACTGCCGTTGCCAAAGAAGGAACGGAGTCCATCCCTCCATGCAAAACAAGCACTGAAGAAATCTCTCTTCAGGAAGTCTGTCACCACATCAGTCGAGGAAAGTTTTCACTCCCTGACATACAGGAATCTGTCTTTTTTACCAAAGAGTGTTGTACATGAACTTGGCGATTTACTTGGCAATAAGTGAGGACTGGGAAGAGGAAACAGAGTAGGATTACGGATTTCGTGTTCAGAAACGTTCATGGCTGTCTCAGGAAAAGGTTGCCACTCTGTACATTCATGCAGTGATTTCTTCCAGTGAAGACTCCAGGTTTCACACAGCCAGCACTGAAGGAGAATGTAAGAACACTATAAAAAGTGTGTGGGCAAACGTGGGTGTACATTCATTTTTCCATGTGTGCAACTCCCTGAATGTAGACAAAACAAACATTTTAGATTAACTTATGTTGTCTAGAATTGTATAAATCCTGATCTTATTATAGGCACAGATTATATTTTCTGTGCAGCTGACGGAGTCAAATGCTACACTCATTCCTGAGAGAGCTCTAACCTCCCCCTCAAATTTTGAGCTGTCGGTAAAGAACAAGCTCCATTTTGCTGAAACCCAACCCCAAGGAGCAATGATACTAACATCCATAAAAATAACTGTCTGGACTAGGATCCTTAGGGATGGGTCACTGATGGAATTGCTCAGTCCAAAGAACAGTGCAGATATCCATATCAAATAAGATGTCATTTGGCTCTTCCAAATCAGGAAAATATATTTGAGAA
The DNA here is from genome assembly GCA_013399475.1 of Chauna torquata. Taxonomy (NCBI): domain Eukaryota; kingdom Metazoa; phylum Chordata; class Aves; order Anseriformes; family Anhimidae; genus Chauna; species Chauna torquata. The sequence continues at coordinate 13,342 of VXAL01010534.1, read as the reverse complement.
GCATACTTGCACAGTTCATGTGTGTGGATTATGAACAACTCTCTGTTTCATTTCAGCCTGCAACAGGATCATAACAGAAGGTGATCCTGTGAGGATGTTCTCAGCCCCAGAATGTGTCTCCACCATAAGAAGAACCATCCTTTGGAGACCATTCAGTATCACTGATTCTTCAGATGACTTGTGGTTAATCTGCATAGCTCCTCACTGCCAACAGAGCGGATGCTGAATGCTTCCATTTGTTCAAAAAGCTGCCACACAAATTCATGGGGGACACCCAGGTGCAGATGCCTGGCACCCTCCCTCCTTCCCCAACAAAGACATCGGGATCAGGGTGATCCTGAGCCAGGAGCCACTGGGGAAAGGGGCAGTGCTCAGGGGAAGCATCAGCGCATCTGCCTGTTTGCATACTTGCCGTTCTTTCTCTGCCTCGGGCACCAGCGAGGCTCTCAGCCACTGCCAGAATAACACTGGTCTGGGTCCATCTTTGGGCTGACCCAGAGCAGCTTCCACGTCCTGACAGGCTTGTCACTGCCAGCCAGCACACAGCAGGGATGCAGGTGGGTCCCTCTTGGAACCAGCACCTGCAAAGAGGCCATGCCACAGAGAGCTTGGAGTTCGGCTGCTGCTGCTGCTGTGCCAGGACAGGCGCTGCTCCCTGGGAGGGGGACGCCCCTCTGCTTGAAAGGGACGGGCAGCCGGGCCACAGGCAGCCTAGTGTGTGGCCGCTGCTCGTGGCTCTGGGCAGAGTGCACGCCCGGGAGGGGAAGCACTCTGTGCCCCCATCCCATGGCTGCCAAGCCACGGCCTCGGACGTGCACTGGGTTCAGACGCTGAGGTGTGACTGCAGCAGAGCTGGGCCTGCTGAAGCTGAGCAAATCCCGCTTGTGGGGTGCCGCAGGCAGTGGGGACACACCAGTAGGGCTCGCAGCAAAGCTGCTGGAGCCAGGCTAGCTGGTGTCTTCTTCTTGTCTGGGCAATGCAGCTCCTGCCGTGTCCAGTGATACTGGCTCAAGGCTGCTGTTGATTTCTAGTTTACCAAGTCATCGATGCGAAATGCATGTGAGAGAGCCCCACAGGACTGCTTTGTAAGCAACCTGCCCCATCTGAAAGCAAGGGGGTGGCTTGTCAGTGCCTCTTGGAAGGGTCTTCACTTCTTTGCAGGTTCAAAATATGGCAACAACTATTCCTGGGTCTGGGAATGACAGTTACTTACGTTATGCCCACAGAGCCAGGGTTTGGTTTAATGACTTGCTTGGGTGCCCAAGCTCCTTGGCACATGCTGGGCTGGTAAACAAAGTCCAGAAGTGAGGAGGAGCTCCAGAGGGGGAAGTTGTGGTGGTACATTATGGGGAGAGGAGGAGCTGAATGACTGCGACTGATAGCAGGCCGGAAACAGGCTGAAGTACATTTGGAGGTGTTAAGGGGCCAGCAAAGTGCCATAACAGAGAGTGGCAGGAGCAGTACAATGGCATGAACATGTGGCAGCTGGGCAGACACGGTTACCTGCTTTCACAAAGAGCACGTTGCCCTGTGTCTGGAGCTGAGCAAGTGGTTGGCAAATATCTCCTGTGAGCGGTCAGCTGAAGCTCAAGGACATTTTGTCTCCTGTCAGAACAGGTCAAAGGCCCCTGGGCCCTAACAATCACATATTACGATGGAAATGTGTGAGTTTTTAGGCACAGGGAAGTCACCATGCTCCTCTTCTAATTGCTTATGCTTGTCCTTTCAGAAATGAACAGTTAGGTTGTTTATATTCGCCTACTTCCCCATTTGCAAGTGCAGAGTTCACTCACAACTTTGGCGTCCCTAAGTGGGACATCAAACGGGAATCCAGTAGTGATGTTCAGGATTGGACCCATGCCTTGCTGCCTCAGGTAACAGCTATTGGGAGAGTTGTGCAGACTTACTACATTTATTCCCACCTCAGCCTTTGTGCCACAATAGTACACGATTGCTAAGTCAAACTCTTCTTGGCTCCTCTCTCAAGAGAGCTTCTCTGTTCCCCTACATTCTTACAAATGCTCTTTGCATCCCCTGTGGCTTACTTAAGTCAATATTTTTCAAATGTGTATGGCTGGTACAATACAGAATATTTCAGCACAGGTGTCACCAGAGCTTTTTACAGAGCCAGTAGTGCTCCCCTGACAGTTTCTGAAGTATCACAGCTGTTGCACTCAGCATTACTGTGCCTGTTTGGGAAACCCACGGCATGATTTACAATGATGCTCTGACCTCTTGGTATGTGTCAGTCCTTGCTGATGTGGTCTCATCTTACCTCTAAACTGGTGGGGGAGGGTTGTATTTACCCCAGTGTCACACAGTACACATGGATCAAATACCGCATTCTACCTATTCTACCAAGTTAGCTTCCCAGCTGCCAAGGCAGCAACAAACTCTATCAAAATTTTCATGTTATGGTGCAAGTTACCCAGCAATCATGGCCATTTTGCTACATCTGTGAGAATCTTTAGATGCAAGGGATTTCTTGAGCAGTAGAGGATTCACCCCCCAGGTTGGTAGACACTCTTCATGTCCCAGCAGTGTTATTGTAAGAACTGTACCAAGTTAAAAAGTGACTTTACCTCTTGTTGTTTCCTTATGAAGCTGCACACTAAAGACAATCATTTTCAAAAAAAAAAAAAAAAAAAAAGGACTGATGGTTTGCCTGTATCATGGCAACTGGGAAAACAGTGACATGACACTCTGTTCCAGTGAACTGGTGGTGACTGTTTGAACATATAGAAAGCAAAGCTCAAAGCTCTTTGGTGCTGGGATTTCATATCAGTTTCTTTAATGCATTGGTATTTGTTGATTGCTAGCAGCACCTATTGAATGCTGGTGTCCAAGGTGTGTTTTAAGGCTGAAGGATGACAAGTTGCCCTGCCAGTCCAGTATTTCTTGTTCTACTTCTTCATTACCTTTTCCATCCTCCTGTATTGCAAAGCAGGACAGATGTCTAGACCTGAAATTTTCTCAGCAGGGCAGGATTAGGGATTACATTTGCTACAAGTAAATCACCTCCCCTAAACACATAATATCTGCTATCCCAATGTCTTGTAGGAATACAAGAGCTCAGCTGAGAGATTTCTTGCCTGTGACCCAGCTGCTTTGATCCTGTGGCTCTTTTTAAAAGCTTCAGTTTATTCCAGTAGATAGGAAATTGCGGAAGACATAAAAGCAGCTTGTTACCCTCTACTTGTTGAGAACTTGGATATCCAGATGAGAAAGGCTTGGCGCCACAAATCAATTCCACTCTGGCTAGCTGGGACTGGAGCAGCCCAAGCAGTGTTCGGCACGGTGGTAGCTCTGGTTATCATGAGTCTGTTTTCACGTCACCTGGCTCCAGTTCACAATACATAGTTAGGCAGATCTCCGGTGTGTTCTATACCATGACTCTCTGTGTTCACCGCTGTACAAGATTGCTAGCACAGCTATGAGCAGAAGAAATCTGGATTCAAGGGCAACAAAAAGCAAACCTGATGGAGCTGAAAATGATATGTCCCCAGATATGCACAAAAGACTTGTACGTATCTGCAAGGGCTGGCAGATAGTCTAAGTACTCTTTTAACCTACAAAACTGTCTTTAGGAAGCAGAGTAGTTCATTTAAATGTAGCAATTTTTACCTTACAAGCTCCATTATTTGGAAGTTGCAACTAATGGCTGAGCATTGCATTAATGAATGTGTAACTGTTGCACAGAAGGAAAGGAAACACACATCCCTTTAGTTTGTAAGCAATATAATCTGCAGAGAATGGAGATGTAGCCCCACAGGAAAGATGTGTGTGCTGTATTTGCTCTGCAGAAAGCTCGTGGGGTCCAGCTCTCAGAAATGGAACCACAGAGGAACATTTAAATGAGAAAATGTTATGCACAAATTCACTGGAGAAAAGACATTTTGCAGAGACAGACTGAGTTTTGAGGCCAGATTGTCATTTCCCTGCACCTTTTTTCTGATTTTTGTGCAACCAAGTCAGGAGTCAGCACAAGTTCTTACCAGCTGGGATTGCACTGTGCTCCCAAGAATCATTTTTCTGCAACTGCAGCAGACTGGCAATTCTCACATGAAAAGGAATGAGAATTTATCACTGGTCCCAACTTTCAACTCCAGAGGACACTGCTTCTGTTAGTGTTTCCGCTCCTTGGGACTGAAAGGGAAATGTTGGAGAGAAAGGTATTGGCCAGCACTCACAAAAGTCCAGAGAATCCCCACTCCTTTCTGAAAGGAATGGTGCTTTAACTGATTTGCCTCTTGGCTCCCTACAGATACCGCAATGGAGATTACCCTGGATATCTCCCCTTCCATTTCTCAACACTTTTTTACTTCCTGTTCTTCTAACACACCCAAAGGTTTAACTTGCTGCTTCCTCCTTACACACAGACATCATAGGTCAGTCAGCCCAGGCTTGTCTTCATGTGCAAATGGAGCAAATCAGCACAAACCTGGCTCTCCTAGTTAAATACTTGACTGCCAGGTATTTAACTGGAGATAATACACACATGCTTTTTTAATAAAGCTGTGTCTTGCTCTGAAGCCAGGAGTTCCTGTGTGCTATGTTTAGCAGAGGCTGAATTTTGAGGTGGGGTTTTTTTTGAGGGCAGGAAGAAATCTGGTACCAGGACCTTCCTGTAACCTAGCAGAGAATATTTTCAATTGTTTTACTGACTAGAGCTGGAATCAAGTTAACGTGCAGAGACATCACCTCTGGAGCTCATCTACAGAGGAAGGGTCAGAGACTGGGCTCACACTGGCAGAAAAGACACTAGCAGAAGCTTCCCATTTGAGTTTACTGGGTATCTGTGGGGCATTAGTGCCATTTCACAGAACAAACATTGTCAAAAAGAAGTGCAATAGGAAACTTGAGGTGGAAAAACAAGATGGACTCCAGTGCCCCTGGAGAAATGAGAGCTTCGGTTCACCTGCTACATTACGTAAACTTACCTCTTGGCATTAGTTTGAACAAGAAACAGCCACCAAATCTCATAGCAGTTGGGAACTACTGGTAACATAATCCTGAATACTGATACTACTGATAACATAATCCTTGATAACATATCCTGAACTACTGATAACATAATCCTTGAATACAGCTGGTGGGAGTGCTAGTAGCACCTGCTGAGACTGCTAAATTTAGTTTCCACAGGTAGCTTTGATATTCCTACTGCTGCAGTACCCTAAAGGAGGAAATCAGACATTGCTAGCACCTTCTTTTCTGCACTAAAAGTTACTGGCTGCCATACAGCAATGCTTTTAACAGTAGTGTGTTTTGGCTCAAAAAAGATGTAGAGAAGTTAGTCACTGAATACAGAACAATGATGGTTTTCTTCTGTCACTCTCCCAGACAAAGAAGGAACTATGAAGCTGCAGATTCATCTCTGGCACCGTGCTTCTCTTCCTCTGCTTTATGGTGGGACACATTCTGACTGAAGGAGCAGAGGGCTTGAGGGTTGTTCCAAGGGTGAAAACCCGGGGACCACTGACTTAGAAAAGATCCCTTACTGTGCTGCAAGATATCTTTCCTTAAGGGCATGCAGTATAGAAATGTTGGTGGGAAAGGATTTCTGGAGGTCTCCAGTCTGACCTCCTGTTTGAAGCAGATGCATTGCCAGCAGTGTATCCCTCCAGCAGCCATGGTCTTTCTTAGCAAAAAATCAAAAACCTTTGAGAATAGAGATCCCACTCTTTCTCCCCCCTCCCCCGCCA
>VXAL01010533.1:331294-439530 GCA_013399475.1 Chauna torquata | reverse complement strand
CGTGCTGAAAACGGGAGCGAAGTTAAAAACCTGCGGGCGGTGGAGCTGGCGGTTAACCCCTTGGGCGCAGAGGCACAAAGGGCGAGAAGCCTTAGGAGCGCCCGCGCGGCTTCTCCCCTTGCGGCGGCGGCGTTCGGCCCGGGGAGCCCCCCGCAGCCTCCCCGAGCCCGGCGGGTGCCGCCGAGCTCGCTGCTGTCGCTGCGTCCGCTGCCCGGCCCCGTCTGCTTAGCCTGAAAGAAAAATTTAATCCAATTAAGAAATTAAACCTTGTGTGTTTAGAAGTGACAAATTTGAAAAGGGTGGGGTGGGGGGTGGGGGGCTGAAGTAAGATTTCCAGGTCACTGGTTAACTAAGGATGGTTTGGAAAAAGAACTCAGAAATAAGGCGAGGGCAGAGGGAAGGAAAGAAGGGAGCTTTTTAAATGGCAAAGGCTTGTTCATCTCTATGGAATTTAAAATGTCTTTTAGGCTTGCAAAACCTTCTTGAAGTTGCGCATTTATCTCACGAGGCTACTTGCTAGCTAATCTTCTTAATGCACGTCCTGATTTTTTGTAATGTTACAGTATCTAAGGTCCTTTTAACCTAATTTTGTAACAAAGATAATTTCTCGTTATGTAAGTTACTGTTCTGAATGATTGCTTTGGGTCTTGTGTCCTTAACCGGTCTCCCTAGTGCAGTGGAAACTGGAATTATTTACTTCGTTATCAATTCTTGGAAGAAACTCTCGCTCAACTGGAAAAGGCTGCTAAGGTATTACAGGGAAACAGAGTCTTCCCCTTATTTCTGGGGAGTTAAATCTCCGGTCAACCCTGATCAGAATTGACTTCAGAGGTTTATGTTTATGTATAAATCGGATTTTCCCCACATGCAGACTTCCAAGGAGGAGCCGCTTGATTTATACACACAGCATTAACTTCCTACAAGTGGTAGACTTCTAATGCTCTCTTCAAGAATTTTCTTCCTTAGTGACAGCAGTTCTCTCAGCTGCCCTGCCTTACAGCCGAAAGATACTGGCTCGTACTGGCCAACTTTCTTTTCCAGTGGAGATTAATGCTATAAAACAAAGAAGGCAGTATGTTATTCAGCTGGATTCAGTTTTTCCACTAGTAGAGAGTGATTTTTTTTTTTATTTATTTCATTCTGTTTGGAAGGTGGGTTATTCTGAGTGAAACCTTAAGCTTTGTTTATCAGAGAGGGTCAGCCTGTTCTCATAAACAAACAGTAGGCTAGCGAATGAGCAAAATATATCCCCATGTTATTCTATCGGGACATGCAGTCATCTGTTGGAACTCGTGGCCTGTGCTGGCTAAATCGAATAGCAGCATCAAAAGCAGCTCTGGTATTTTTAAGTTAAAAATGGGATTGGAATATGCTTTGAATTCCGTTGATAAACTACAGGCATTTAGCAGTTGTTGGTATTTATTTTGCTCTGATTTTGCAAGAACATTGAGATTTGAAGTGTTAACTTCCCATAGAGGCGCTAGTATTTGATGTTGTTGCTTTTTAAACTAAAAACTGTGAAGATATTTAATGGTGCATGTGTTGACAAAGCTGACTATGAAAAGGGCTGCATTCTTCAGTGAGCTAGTCCGGGCTGTGTGGTACTTTCTGGAGAGCACAGATGTAGATGTCGTTTTCTGCCTTAAATCTTTTTTTTTTCTCTTTTTTTTTTTTTTTCTTTTCTGACTCGCAGCATCCTTGAGTTGAGTGACCCATAATAACTAGGGATTGTGGTGTCTGGATCTATTTGAATGTGAAGCACTCTTTTTAAAGCAATTACAGAAGATTCAGTCAAGTAAAATTATTTGTGTCATCAGAGTAGGAAATGTAGGCTGGTTAATTTTAATGACTTCATGAATTTACAAGATCTGAAGGCAGGCAGGTACGAGAATGTGTTGCTCCTCGCTTAATAGTGTATTTGAGCAGAGACTGGAGTTCTGCATCAGAAATGGAAATTTTAGGGTTTCTTGCAGTTTTTCATCCTTCTAAATAAAGATGGGAATTGTGAACCAGGTAAAGAAACATATGGTTTTACCAGAAATGATTTCCTAGACTGATCAATTACTAGGAGATGTAATGAGAAATACGCTCCTTAGGGAGAGGAAGGAGGAATTGCCATTACATAATATCCCTCGGGAGAATTTCTGTATCGCGTAATGAGGTTGGTGATGGAGCATTTGGGGAAAATGCCTATGGATAAGAATTTGTTCTTTAGATTTCCATAAGCAAAACATATTACTGAAAAATAGGCTTGCTAAAAGTAGTACTGATATGTTAGTAGGTGGGTGCTGTGCCTATATACACATTTCTTTTGTTCTGATAATTACTGTGTAAGAGATTAGGTAACTGTGCGAGTAAAATTTCCACAGAATACAAGATGCTAGTCAATAATTTTGTTACATATTTAATGCCAGGGGTAAAATATTAAGGGCTTATGTTCTTTTCTAGGCTTCATTAAATTATTTCTGTTTATCTATGAAGATCCTAAAGAAAAGAAAATCTCTAGCCTTAGTGGTGTAAACACGAATGATCTTATCCTATTGTTGGTGAAAGTGAAATATATAGAAACGCATAGATGTGATCTTGTGGATTTAATCAACTGGGGTAGCTGGATACGTGTTTTCAGAGTCCTTGTACTCTCCAGGGATTGCCTAAGAGCTGACTTTCAGCTGGGGAAGAAAGCACCTGTTAAAAATTACTTAAATTACTTACACTTTTAGTAGCAGTTGCCTACAACAGGAAAATAATTAATTTCCACACACCTGCCCTTCCCACTTCAGCATTTTTTATGTCAAGAATCCAGAGAGAGCTTTTAGCCTTCAGGAACTGAAAATGGAGCTACCTGGCAGTGCCTGCTCTCACGCGGGCCGAGAGGTGTGAAAACCAACAGAGGAAAAAGGTGAAAAATCTTAACACCTCTGTCACTGCTGGGGAATTTGCCTAATTTGAGTTGCTCATTTAAAATCTGTGTGCTGGTGATTCTAGAAATTTTTCAAATGGCTCGTCCAGCTTTTTTTCCCTGGAGTTACAAATGTGTTTCAGCTTTGCTGAATCCCCAGAAAATCGCGGTTAGGCTGATCCCACAGCCGAGGCGGTGCAGTGACCCCTGATGGTGGCTGTGGTAACTGAGGCAGGTTTGCACAGCTACAGCTGGTTTTAGGAAGTTAAAGGTGCAATGGCAGTTTTGAAGTCCAGGCCCCTATTTCAGCTTTTCATTGATAATATTTTGTAGTATTTTGTATGCCACCGTGTGGCTGCTGAGGCACATTACAGTTACTGAGGTATGGCTCAGTTTCTTAGGACAGTCACAGTTTGAGTGTTTTCTTGATGGTTTTATTTCGTCTCGGTTCAGTGCCAGTGCTCTGTTCCGATTGACTTGACATTGACCAAGCTGCCGATGGAGATTCTGATGGTTTGAAACGCAAGCCAGAGCGGTGGCTGCTCGCTGCGAGCCCGCACGTGGCTTTCAAAGTTTGTGGCAGGGCTTGGCTTTCCAAAATGGTGGAAAATGGTGCTGGGTTGAAGCACTGAGAGGTTGCATAAAGGAATTATTGACATTTCTGTGTCCTGTAGAAAAGGTCACCGTCAAAGAACTGAAAGTACGTGTGACTGATACCGATGGAAGGGCTCGATTGCAGACGATGATGCTGGGGCAGTGATCTTCCCCTGCTGTGTCTCGTTGCCCTGCCAGAGCTTTACAGGTCCCTGCATTACCCATCTCCCAGGCACGGTTACGGCACGAGAGCTTCTCTCAAGGTAGCTGCGGTCATTTTGAGCGGTAGGAGTGGGAACCTGTGATCAGTGGCTCTTCTAAACTTCAGCTAGGATGGTGCTGTTGACACGGATATAGGAAAATAGATTCCTCAAAACATCCATTTGACTTGCACGGCTGCATTGAAAGCTAAAGATAAATAAAAGGTGTCATTCTAATACTACAAAAATAAGCCTTGCTTTCTGGTGGGTGGTAAGCGAAGAGTTAGAGTTTACATGAAGACACCATTTCAAGGTGGCTGTTTATGTTGTTACCAAAGATATTTCTCGCTTGCTTATAAAATGAGATTTAAAAAAAATATTTTGAATTTTGAAAGTACTCAGCCTAGCTTATGTTCTTGTGGAAAAATGTTACAGTTAAATTGCCCTGGAAGGTAACTACAAGTCTCTTAATCTTGAATTAAAGCAAGCAGGTGAGTTGTTGGCCATAATGTTTTTGGGTAGAGGGGAGACATCTGTACGTGGATGCTGTTTCTGCAGTAGCTGATATACCAAAGGAAAATCAGGGACATAGTGGGTATAAATCTTCTTTTTCTTTTCTTTTTCCATGGAATAATCAACAGTAAGAAGTGTTTACGCTGTTAAGATCCTTGCTCCAAAGTTGTAGGGTGTAAAGCTGCAGTGTAGTCTGCCTTCAAAATGGTTGGAAATCCTTCATAAATCTCTCTTTAGCGCATACCTTGTATCTCCCTGGATGATTGGCTCTCTAGCAAAGCCTTCCGTAGAGGGTGTACTGTAATCCTTTTATGTTACTTCTTCAGTGCAGATTACGCAGCAAGAAATAATTAGGAGATTAATTTTCACCTGTCACTGCCAATAATAGATAACCTTGATACAGTGACAGGGCTAGGAATTTGGGGAATGGAAAAGCGTTTAACCCTGTAGTGATTGCTGCAGGGACCACACAGAAAATGGTTGCCAGAACATGACCTCCCTGCTTGCTGTCACGAAAACGAAGAGATGCGTTTTCTCTCAGCTTCCTTGTCTCCTGCTAATGCTTTCCCTTATCCGTGAACGTGCTGGGTGAAATTCGCCCTGTGCCGCCACCGTGCCGCACGCGCCTCGTGCTAATCAGCCAGGAGCAGACGTCGGGGACCTTTGTAGCCCAGTCTTTTAATTCAAATGCAGTTCTGTTGCTTTTCATGATTTCAATTCCCAATCTGGCTGGTATTCCTAGTCTGCTAGGGAAAGGAACAAACTAATGAAGATGGCTTCATTAGGCAGTGTGCAATTTCGCCTTCACCTCTCTGCAACAAATGCAGCTGAAAAAACATCCCAGAAGTGTCTGTGCTTTTGGTCTTCAGAGAAAGCGGAGCTGAGGTGTTTCTGCTCTCTTTCAAAATTAATTACTAGCTCCCATCAGGCGAGCTTAAAAACATAGCCTGTGCTCTAAGACAGTGAAGGTAAATGGAAAGGAAAAAAAGCCACCCTTCCCCCTCTGCTGCTTTTTTATTTTTTTCTTTTGTGCTGAAGTTTAAATCTACAATCTGTTGAAAATGTAATGGGAAACCAGCCCACAGAAAATGCCATTATTCATATCATCCTGAGCTCATTTATTTTATCTGCAATAGTAATGATAAGACAGGCTGCTTGGCAATGCTGATAAGCTGAGAAATATCTTAGAGCTATTTGTAAAAGTTAAAGCAGATCTTGGTACTGAGAGATAGGGAAACTGATGAGCCTTTGGGCAATCTGCAGAGCTGAAAGCTAATAAAGATTTTAATAGGAAGGCCTCATTAGGATTAGGGAGAAGATCTATTATCTGGGATTTACACAACACCAATGGTGGGGCAACTTTAATTTTTGCTTTTTTGTTCATTAAATACTGTTGCTGATTGTGAAGCCTTTTAACTGCGATTGGGATCTCTTTGTGTGTGCAAGGAGCCATCACCAGCTGTTGGCTGAGCAGAGGCAGAAGGGCAGATTGTGTGGGAATGCATTTGCCACACGTGAGAAATGGCAGAAAACCATCATATTCAAGGGCTGGTGGCTTCTTCCAGGTGCAGAAATAGAGTTGTTTGCAGGTTCCTGGGTGGGAGCTGTTAGCTGCAGTGTGCCTTTTCTTCTCTGAACAGTATTTCTAATCTTTTGGCCCTGAAGAGCATCTTCAGAAAGGGATTGACCTGTTGCTGTTGTCTTGCTTGATGGTGAGACTGAAGCAGCATCACTGGATGGTCAGCTTGTCTGCCCAGTTCAGCCGAATGGGTGCTAACTCCAGGTTCCGCAGTGGTGGCTGTTTCATTGCTTGTGATCACCATGCAGATAAAACTAGTTTGTTGGACGAGCTGGCTCCAGGGCAGCTGGAGTTGGGGTGGCAGGAGTACTAGGCCACGGGTGACCTGATCGAGTGGTTCTGTATCCCCAGTTTTACAACAGGACTGATTTTAGCACCATATGCATTCTCACGCTCAAGATGTACAAAGCATTGACTTTTTGAGGACCCTTGGTGTGTGCAAACACCTATCCCATAGGTTCAGCTGCTTTATTCTGCATCCTTAGCGTGGTGTGTAAGGTGCATGTAAGGCGCTGAAAGAGCGTTAGTTTCTCCAGGGTTCACAGATGTATTTAATATTCTTTCTCAAGGACAATCTGAACTTTTTTTTATGGTTGAGCTGGATAGTAAAGCAGAAGGAGAAGCCATGCTGGAACATTCTTTGGTTTGCTTCTGAGGTCCAAGCCATGTTGTAACGTGATTCTGCTAACCTACAGTTTAAACCATTTTTGTACACACTCGATAAACTCTGGTTGAACCTCTCACGAAGATGAAGGCTTTTGTTAGGTGATATGCATGCTGGTTGTGAAGTGCCACTGCTGTGATCCCAGCAGTGTTCGGAAGCTGTCTGGTGGTGTAGTCAGGTGTTTTCATAGCGTGGAGCACACACAGGTACAGGAGTCTCAGCTTCTCCCCTGTTCTCATGGCACAGACCAGCTCCTCTCCTGCTGCCGATCAAGTAACACCCTAGTGGTAACTACGTTGCTTCCATGGAAGAGTAGTATTTGGAAAGTATGTTCTTGTATTTTTAGTTGTCTTTAATATGATGTAGTAGCTGAAAACCAAAAGGGAATGCAGCACCGCAAGCAAAAAAAAGTAGTGTATTCCAGACTGTAGATCAGGATCCATTGGTTTCAACCAGTGGCTTCACAGGGTCTACAGTAGACAGTGTAATGATAGATTTAAATACGAATACTCCATCTTTCGTGTGCACAGAGAACTTACTCAGAGCAGCTGCAGGTTGAATCCCCTCCCTGGTGCCCTCAGCAGCGTGGGGACAGATGGTGCACAGGGCTGGGAGGACAGCACCCGGCACCTACTGCCGAGGACAAAAATAAATTTCCCACGCGGGCTTGGTGTCAGTTTATTGCTGCTTTTTTGTAACAAATCACAGTTTATGTCAGCGAGCCAGCATGGCCTTCTAAAGAACTAGCGCTGTTTGCACGTAACATGTTGCTCCAGCAAGGCTGCCATTTGAGAAGTTTCTAATATTTACGTTTGATATGAATGAAACTTTTTGTTTTGTCTGTAGACCTCAACGGAACTGGAGCTGACTCGTATCAGGAGTGCCTTGATAACAAGCAAGGTATGAGATCAAGTCTCTCCAACACGGGCACTTGGGACTGATTTAGCTTGATTTCTTGCAGCTGAATTGGTTGCTGTCTCTGTCTCTCTCGCTCTGTCTCCTCCCTTTTTTTTTCTTTTTTTTTCTTTTCTTTTGCTGTCTCCAAGCCAATTCACTGTTAACAGTTCCATGTCAGCTAACCTGTTGGCTCAGGGTCTCATTACACATTTGTGATAAGGCTTCTCATTTCTAGCACCCCGAATCCTCTGTTATTCAGGGAGAAAGTGGGAAGGTTGTAAAACAAAAACTAGCATGCGCACTCACTTGCAGTTGTCCTCTTCCTTGCCGTTTAGTTGCACAGCTAAGCAGAAGAGTAATAAAGTTGAGTTAAGGGAAGGCATGTGCTAGGCTGGGTTACCTTAATGCCAGGCATCCTGTGATAACTGGTGTGCTGACATGCTCATTCAGACTTGTCCAGCCTGCTGTCTTCTTCCATGGCAAAGTTGATAAGAACTGGAAAAGTCTCTTGTGGCTTACAAGGGAGTGGTGATGGTGGGGGAGGAATCTGTCGGCCTTTTACTTGAAGTGTGGAAAGAAGAGTCGCATCAGTAGAAATGAGAGTTGTGGAAGTATCTCAGAAACAGGACCCAACAGCAAGGTTATTGATTCTGTATTTGGAAAAAGTGTTGGAGCATTAAGTTCTCCTCAGATGTCCTCTCGGGGAGCTGCGATCAGGAGTGGTACTCCATCACCATAACCATGTAATGTTGAACCTTCTGTTAATCAGGGAAAACAAGCACCCTTCAGTCCAGAATTTCATTCATTGTAAGCTACGGCACAGAGATAAGAGGAGAGACTTACCCTAGCCAGGTTGTAGGCGTCAGTTACATGCCAGCTTTTTGCGCTGCTGTTGATCCAGATCTGTGACAGTAGCGAAAATGGTCATTTGCTGAAATTCTGACCCTTCTTGCATAATTTTCTGAAGTAATACCAAGAAACACAAAAAAACTCTCTCAATCTTGTTGCTTTGTCAGGTTTAATTTTCCACCAGTGTCTTCACTATCAGTATCCATCAATCAGTGTTGTGTGTGCTTCAAGTCAGTGCTGCTGTGAAGTGCATTCCCTGCTGCTGCTCTTGGTTTTGGGGCGGGGTTATTTGGGGTTCGTGGATTTCTTTTTTTAAAGTACATTGTCTCTCTGGTGACCTTTGCACTCATCTTTTTTTCACCATTTGCTCTACCGATTGCAGTAAATACCTAATCACTGCTAAGCTTTCATTTCAGAAGTTACAGCTGGAAGACTAATATGGAAGAACTATAATCGATAATGGCTTCTTGATTAGATTAAGTTTAAAAGTCTTCCAGACCAATGTAGTTCAGGATGCTCCTTAGAAATGTAGATGGTTTGTTCTTCAGGAGAGTGCTTTTTTCCACTAAAGTGCTTCTGGTTGGCTGGGGGTTTTTGTTCCATTTGACATTTTGTAGAAAGTAACTGAGTTTCAGTGTTTCAAAAAAAATCTAGCATTCTCATTTTTTTTGAAACCAGTTGCAGCCCTTTTGATGTGCCTGGTACCTTGGCTTATCTAACAGCTGGTATTAAACAGTGTTATATCCGTCGCTTTCATTTGTATGTCTGTACCCTAGATTTTTCTCTTTTTGTTTGTTTGTTTTTGTTTTTTTACATCACTATTAACAAGCTGTATTGTTATAAGCACTTTCATTCCAGTATGAATTGGCTCTGGTTTGGGTAACTTACCGTGTCCATGTTACATCATCATGTTTAAAGCTGAAACCTTTAAGAACACAGAGGTTTTAAAGGTAAACGTATGCACAGTAACTTGTAGTCAGTCTCCTACTGTCTGATGCACATTACGGTTTGTGAGCATGCAGTAGATTTGAATCTGCCATTTGCAGCAGTTTACAGACTATAAAATATATAACTGGCAGTGGGCCCGTGGTTCTAGTTGCTTCCTGTTATTTGCAAAACAAAACAACACCAATGGTTGAAAGTAGCAGTGGCTCTTTAAAAGTATTAAGTCTTCAAGCCACGTGAAATGCAATTGCCGTGGCTTCTTTTTTATAACGGCATGCTTGTCTCCTAGAAATTATGCTATAATGAGGTTTGGTTTATATATTTTACCGTTTTCCTCATTAAAGTGCTATCTCTCAGAAGTAGCGCTTTGTGTCGTGAAATACTGTGCGGTTAAAATGAAGGCAGGTTTATAAGGATTTAATGTACTTCGGAGCCAAGGTTTTGCAGCTTTATGGCAAAGATGTTTTAACAAAGGACTTTATGGTAAGGGTGTGCTGTATTTTAGGCAGGCAGTTGTTCGGGAAAGGATTTTCAGCATGAGCACGTCACGGCAGCAAGGAGGAATTCTGAGGGAAACAGGCCTCTGATATCCAGTCATGGTCTTGGCTAATATTAAGTCATAATATGTAGCAATTTCAAGCCCTGAATTACTTTATCTCTTGGCTCAAGAAAGACAAAGTGTTGCATTATGTCATGTGACAACATGTTAGGGTAATTTAGGTTTCTCATTTTAGCGCTCAAAGACAGGGTGCAGGGGAGCATGCCTGGGAGGGCCACGGGTGGGATTCATACCTTCTCAGGACAAAACTTGTTTTTTCAGCCTTTTATCTCCAATATTCAGTGTTAAAAGCATGCCCTAAAAGCAAGACTTTCCAAGCTCTGTGGAGGTTTGGAAGGGATGAGGGCAGCAGTTGGGAGCAGTTACCCATCCACCGTGACGGCAAGCGTGTCCTGGACCTGCCCGTTCCGCTGGGGTACACTTAATGCCCTGTGGTTTCTTGATAGCTGGGGGTTCTGCCACAGAAAACAGGTATAAAATTACAACCAGACACGTTCGTCTCTGGAGCTCCTCAGTAAGAACTCACTGTTACAAATAACAACTTATGTTTTAAAGGTTAGGCAATGAAAAGCGCTTAGCTAGGGCCTTGGTGGCAGCCAGGAGCATCAGGAGACATAACCTCACATCCTTGGAACAGCTGTGGTGAGATGGTCTTGCTTAGATTACATCAGGACACTGAATTGGAGTATTTTATATTATCATCTGCAGCATCTGATTTTACCCGTAGAAAACTGGATTACGTTGCTTCAGAGGTCTTCTCTCTATCCCTCTGCCCTCAGGTAGGGTGGTAATGGGTATTCTGCCCTGCTCAGCTCTGGTTTTCCCAAGCAGAGCTACTGGTTCCCACTGGAGGAACCTGATACCTTTCACCTTCCCAACTTCCTCCTTCCTGTGGAGTATCATGGTTCTGTATTATTTCCCCACAGATCAATTAGTTGATGTTTTTCCAAATTGAATGTGGTTTCATTTTCCTGATGGCAGTATTGACATCCTAGTTCTCTTTTTGTCTTCTCTGGTATTTTACACCACCTCCTAAGTTCAGTACCGGTTATTGACTTTGTTAGCTTGCCTCTAGAGGGAGGACAGATGTAATTTGGAGCAACTTTTAGGAACGAGGACAGAGGGTAGATAATCCTGACACTG
The DNA here is from genome assembly GCA_013399475.1 of Chauna torquata. Taxonomy (NCBI): domain Eukaryota; kingdom Metazoa; phylum Chordata; class Aves; order Anseriformes; family Anhimidae; genus Chauna; species Chauna torquata. The sequence continues at coordinate 428,688 of VXAL01010533.1, read as the reverse complement.
ATCAAAACTCAGCTGCAGTCGAGGCAGTAGCAATGCCTCTGTCCTGAGGTCGCAGAGGTCTGAGTGCTCGTACCTCAGTTTGTGCATTGAGTGGCTCTCCGGTGGGTTGCTGAGCACTTGTTATAGGGATAGGATGACTATAGGATCAGGCTTGATTTTGAAATAGTGGCTGTAAACTGAAGACTTCTCATCTTGTGACCAGTCCCCCGGGCCATGCCATCCCAGTGTGTGTTGTCTCCTATTAGACTTGATGCAACCAATGACCTTGTTTGTGTGAGAGCATTAAGCAGAACATTAATGTCTAATTTGACTACTTTGAATTCAGGCAGGCTGTAATCAATCACCTGAACTCTCTTGATTGTTGAATATACCTGGATGGAACAGATAAAATGCATGCTTCGGCCAGAACTCGAAGAATTTGGAAAACTGCTTGTGGGCATATGTAGCTGATGTAACTCTAGCTGTTGGTGGAAGTGGGTTCTTTGCAGTAAAAACGCAGTATTTTTGTGGTCTTTGTAGGGAGCTGTTCAGCCGCCTTCCTGTGTTCTCAAGGCACTACCTCTTGTTAAATACCAGTGTGATAAATGAGACTGCCAAAGGGGCACCTTTCAGAAGATGTTTCTATCCTATTCCAATTTTGGATCCCTTTTGAACCTCAGCAAGATCTCTTTCAGGATGGCAAAGATGACTTATGGGGCAGATAAATAGAAATGGCAGACCGGCATGGCTGGATTGAAAAGTATTGTCAAAACAGTTCTGTCACTGAAGATGCTATTTCCATTAAATGTTTTGAGATTTAATATTGATTTCAGTGAAATTACCCTGGAAAACAGATTTCCTCCAAACCTTTATTTTTATATGTTTGTTTTGGAACTACTTTAGGAGGCAGAAAAATGAAACTTTCGCTTCAAACAGTTTTTATGTTTTGAAATTGGCTTTTCTTACTGCATGAATAGTTTTTAAAATATTATTTATTATTTGTATTCCAGTCATGCCTATGCACTCCAGTTATGGGCTAAACCTCATTTTGTTAACCACAACGCAGACTGGGGGGGATCAGTTTCTGCTTGAAAAAGCTTTGGTTTAGTATTTCTGACTGGGACTGCATTGATTGCCAGTGCCTATTTAAAAAAAACAAAAACAAAAAAAAACCTTCTCATTTTACAATATGTTGGCTGCCTTTTTGTTTAAAGAATTATAAATACATCAGCAGATTTTCCAAAAAAACACATATGCTTTCTTCCTGATGAGCATGATGACGCACTGAGAATCCTTGCAAGAGGCCTTGAATCTCCTTCAAGTAGAGGATAGCGCTGAGGTTGAAATTGAAATTTTAAATAACTCTCTTCATTAAAAAAAATGCTGGTGGGGCCTTGTTAGCAGAAGAATTGCCATTTTCTAATTATTTTTTTTTTTGCCAGCATGGGAACAAAGAAAGAAAGGGGGAGGCAGAATAAAAGCCTGTGTGAGCGTACGTACAGAGGCTGCAGCTCTCTAAACTGGTAATGGTATCTGGAAAGAGTCCAGGCTGTTGTAAATATGAACTTTTGTCAATATTCCCCAAGCTTCTTTGGACTCTAGGGTGGGCTTTATTAGCTGAAGGTCACACCATTGTGCTGTCTCCCTCTCCTGAGACCTCTGATACCTTCCTGAAAGGACAACCCATTATCCCTGGGCTTAGAAGCCAGCCTTCTCTTCAGTGGCGCTGAGGCTGATAAGCTTAAGAGGCATATTTCATCCCCCCACTGCTGCTTTCAGGAGACAAACAGTGTTTATCGTTCCTGATTAATTCCAGTTGAACAAAAAAATAAAATAGGAGGCATGTGTGTGTGCGTGCGTGCACGCGCGCAGGCACACCAAGCTGACATTTTTTAGGCTGGTCTTGCATAACATCAACTCATCGCGCTGGCCGCAGTCAGCAGCGTGCGTTGCTGCCTCTTTGTTTTTTCTAGGTGCTGTGTCCAAAGATTGATTTAGTAACATGAGAACATCCTGGGCTGCGATCAGTTTAAAGAGAAAGGGATGGAAAGGGGGACAGGGTAGCAGCATTGAGGTTGGAATTGATTTGTGACAATTAGGCATTAAGGTCTGTGAGAGCAGGACCACCCGCTGGGAGAGTGACTTTCCATCACCTGGGTAAGATGAATGGCCCAAGCAGAGAGAAGGGCACTCGGCTGCGCTGGAAAGAATCACAAACACACGCTGTATCTGGCTTCTGTATCTTGCAGCCCCGTTCATCACTGCTAAATCCCTTGGCTAGGAATTGTATGCAAGAAGATTAGAAAATAAAAATGCTAGTTGCTTCTGCTGCTTTGCATTCTCCATTTCTCATTTTGGATCTGGCTTGAGATTTGTCCAGAAGTGTCTTGCTGATTTTCTGGTTACTAGCATTTCAGTAGAAGTGTCTTCTATATGTGGCTTCTGGGTTCTTAGAGGCACTTTACTCCTTGTACTGAGAGTTGGAGTATAGAATAAATAACGAATAACATGTGCTATGAGTAACGTATCGTTCCTCTTAACATTGCTAAAGATCTTTAAAATGCCCAAGTAGGCTGCGGCTGGAGGCTTGCCTGGTGTGCTCCTCTGTGCCACAGCCTTGCTCTGCAAGGCACCTCTCCTGCCGTGCCTGAGGTTTTCCAAGTGGAAAAAGAGAGTATTGGCACTACACACATCCCTATTCGTTGGATGACCGTGTAGCTTGTAGACCAGGACTTTTACGAAAGGCTCTGTATTTCCTTTATTTTTTCTGTACTTGCTGAGGTTGAGGAGCAGAAGAAGGTCACACTTGGCTGAAAGAAGCTGGTTGGTTTCTTGACCAGAGGAGTTGGTATTTCAGTCCCTAACGCTCAATTGTCCAGCCTTTTAAAAAAGTAAAACCATTTGAGTGTTGTGATGTGCTGACTGCTTTCTCTCACTTTGCTTTTTGTTTGCATTGAACATGGTGGCCAAAGCCGGGTCCACGTTTCACTCCAGTGACCAGGCAGCGTGGCCCCGACCCAGGCGAGGGGTTCCCCCTGCTGCCCCCCGGCCGCAGAGGCGATTCCATGTGCGTTGCGTTGGATCTTTGTCTCACTTGCCTCTCGGGCCATGTTTAAACCACACTCTTGGTACTTAGGTTGCAACTAATTTCATTTGCTTTGCCAGAATAGACAGAAATGGAACAATATTAAAAATAATTTTACAAAACTGTGTTTACTTCTTGCCAGTGAGAACTATGTTTGAAAATGGATTTTGCTAATATGGCTCCAGCACTAGTGTAAACAGGGCCTGATGGGAAACGCTGTAAAATAATGGGGCTATTGGTCATCTTCAGGGAAAAAGGAATTTCCATAAGGCCTCTTACACTGGAATAGATCAGAAGCTTCGGCTGACCAAACACAATCAGAATTTCCGTTTCAAAATGTACGTAGTAACGTGAAATGGGAACAGTGGGCCTCTAATGTTGTTTTTTCAAAGGTAAACTGCACAGGCCTGTGTGAATTGGCAGCACCTACTTTTGTTTTGTGGATTGGGTTAAGCTTGTCCTTCTTCACAGAAAACAGAATACAATTGTGTATGATTACCTCCTTAAATGTGCCACTGACTCCTTTTTAAGGGTGAAGTAGATTTGAGGGAGAAAATGACCTAAAAGACTCAGGGAAAGGTTCTGACATGGTGGATGTGGCTCTTTATCCAGCTCGGTTAACGTGCTGGAAAGTTTTTTATTAGTCCAGTGGTGCACCATAGGCTGCAGAGGAATTCATACTTGCTTGGACCCTGAGTTTGCTGATAAGTGAAATGTGAGTATGTGCTTGGCAGAGCATTCTCTTAATTTCCCTTAAAATTGAGGGAGTAGAACTGATCTCATCAGACAAGGTGCCTTTGGGCTACAGCCCACCATTAGGTATATCCTAGAAAATATTTATTTACTCAGTGTGGAAGGATTATTTCCCTTTCCTTCTCTGAATCTGGCTGCGGTAGATGCAAGCAAAATTGCTTTCCACCTCCTGTATTGCAGGAAGCATTTTAGCTCTTGTTGAAATATGGCACTCCCTTCCTTTATTAAAATTAGGAACCACTTTCTCACATGGCAAAGTGATAATAAAGACTGAAATTGGATCTATAACTTCATGAAAAGAAAGATTATTTTTTCAAAGACAAATCATGCATGGTAATACCTCCATTGTTCTCTTGCTGTGTTCTTTGTATTGCTTAACTCCCTGCGAACAAAGAACCCGTAACTGGAATTGTAAAAATAATCCAGGCATTTAAGTCAAAACTCAAAAGGCCCTTGGGAATCTCATGCAAAGGTGTGCCTTTGAAATGGTGGTTTATGAATTGTCTGAACAGGTTTGAACATCCTGGCCCTGAGGAAGTGTATGGGAATTTTGCCACTGGCTACAGTGGGGTCAGGATTTCACACTTGGAGCTTTGTGCATGGTGCTGGTCATTGAGCAGAGCCTTTTTTCAGTGTAAGAAGTTCTGACTCCCTCCTTGCAAGCAGGTGGGATATTTTCTAGCTGGTTGCACTTGTCTATTCTAGTTGTGGGAATTACTCTTGACCCCCACCCCACTTCTTTGTCACTTAAACATGGAAACTGGAAATGTTCACTTGTTCAAACTTCACTAGCAAGTACCTCCTCAAGAACTCTTGTCAGTGGTCTAGAACTGAAAGGGGTTGGGAAAGTGGTTTTAAGCTAAGGTTCAGCCCCATTTCAATGAAACCGTTTGGACAAAGAGATGGGAAATTCTATTCCCTGTTGCCATTCGGATGTCTGAACCCAGCTAGTTTGAAGTACGAGGGAACCGTTCTCTGAGCTTGAGAGCGTGAACACAGATCAGGACGAAGGTTGTATTGTAAATTGAAGCAGTGTGTACTTCTCCAGCTTGTTGCAAAACCACGTGTTTTTAAAAGTTTACTTCTATCCAGGGTCAAAGTCACTAGGAGAGGAAGGTACTTAAGTGAACAGTGAGGTAATTAGTCCAATATTTGAGTGCAGATTCAGCTAAACCTGCTGGAACATAGAAGTTAACCCTGTTCAAGCAGGAGGTTGAGCCAGATGGCCTCTCAAAGTCCCTTCCACTTCAGTGACTCCATGGTTGTCTGATTAAATGCCTCGTGCCTGCCAGAGTATTTGAGCAAACCGCTGAATTGCTTGACCCTCATCATTTTAAATGTAGACGACATCTTCCTCTATTGTGTCTCAGCCCAGTGAGAAGAGAGGACAGTCACCAGAGTTGTAGCAAATTCCCCTTTGTGCTCTGTCTTCCAAATTCATGGTGCAGGGGCCAGAGACATCATCTGTTTAAGAACTGCTGTTGGCAACTAGTATCATGAAACCTGGAGGAAGCTCTGTATATATTGGGGGACGGGGAGGGGAAGGCAATGTAATCCCAAAAAACCATGATCCAGGGCATGCACAGGCTCCAAGAAAACTGGAACGCGTAAGTTGCCTAATCGCAGTTCTCCGTCAAGAGGAAAAGTTTAGGAAAATTTATTGTAGAAAAACCTTTAAGCTTTCAGCAACGATATCCCACAGACTGTTGTCAATCCAAAGTAATCCCACGAAGCTCAATGGACAGTTTCCTAGTGAACTTGCTTGTAATTAATACCAGTAGAATTTAGATCAAAAAGTGGACTGTGTGCCCCTAGTTACTATCAGTAGTTGGAAGGGGAATTTGGAAAGCTACATCCTGTGTACAACACGAAAATTTATTTAGGCTTCTCTGTTGCTCAGGGGAATGCAGAAATGTTGCAGTTGCTGAAAGATTGGCTTTAACTTTTCCATGTGTAGCTGTAATGGAATGAGCAACAACTTTAAAAAAAAAAAAAAAAAGAAAAAAATCCTTGAAGGTGCCTGGAGAGACCCAACCATCATGTCAGCAGGAATGTGCATTGAAAGCTGCTGAAAAGAGAGACATTTCTCAGAATAGTTTGCAAAAAGTAACAATCGCAACTCAGTATGGACAATTAGAAAATGTTAGAAGTAAATGATTAATTTTTCCCTACTTTTTCTTGCCCAAAGACAGCTAACAGACGCGTTAAAAAACACTTGGTTATTCCTCACTGTAGCTGTGTCTTGAGGGCTTTCCTTAATGAGCTGTCTCCTTCTGTCCAGTATGGAAAGAAAAACAAAAGAGTTAGAGGCCTTCCTTTGTCCCCATGTGATTCTAATCTGATTCATTCATTCTTAATCATCTTGAAGGATTATAAAAACAAAACCTGTTAAATCTTGGTTCTTGCTTCTTTGCTTTCTCTCCCAAACATCATCATTTGTTCTTTTATCGTGTTGCATTTCTTTACCCATGAATCAGCTGCCTTTTTATTTTTTTCTCTATAACAAAAGTCGGGCAGGAAGGGAGGGGGGAGAAGGAGCACTGCTTTCTTTGATTCGCTCAACACACAAGTGTTCCTTGGCCTTTCATACTGAGGAGTGGATGCAGCTCTTGAACAAATTGGACCTACTTGTTTGCTGGCCTAGGCCATCTTGTTATCCAGCCAGCTGTGTTTTGATCTTGGAGGGCCGTTTGAAGATTAAATTGAGACATCTTTTGTTACTATTAAGTGCAGTAATTAAATCAGCTCAGTGTTATTTAAGTGTGGAAAATGTCGCTTCGCTGGCCCATGGGTGCCTGAAGTTGCCATTAGACAGCTGTGTTACTTCCAGTACTAATGATGAAGAGGTGGGAGAAAAGAGCCAAGTGCTCTCTAAATAATTTCCAACCCTTTCTGGGTTATGCTGGATCCCCTCCCCACCTTTTTGTGTCACGTTTCTCCCCCGTCTCCCCTCGCTTTGTGAAGAACAAGGTTTTTGAGAGGGAGTTGAAGCCTTTGCGGGTGAGACGGGGCAGCGAGCGCCCTGTCCTGTGAGGAGCAGCGGTGCAAAATGGCGCCGGCGGAACGTGCTGCCGCGCGGCTGGGTTTCCACACAGGCAGCTGCTGCTCCCATCTCCGAGCTTGGAAGTTCTTGGCTCTGCAAGAGACAAAGGAGGCTGAGCTAGCAGGATGGTTGCAATAAATGAGCAACGTTGGCTTTTTCCCCCTCTTGCTCCGTAGGGGGCAGTCTGCCAGGCGAGTCGGGCATGGCAAGAACAGTTGTTCCCGTGAGGGTCGTTGTCGTGCGCTTTGCTGGTGCAGACTGGCCTGGCTGCGAGGTGGTGGCACCTGGGGGATGTGAACTCCGGCTGAGGCCGGGGCTGGTATCATTCCAAGGTCACCAGGGGCTTACCGGGTGAGAGCAAGCTGCCCATACGCAGCCCCTTTGCCTGCTGCTGGTGAGCAGATGGCTTTGAGAGAAGTGGCTGGAGGTGATGACTGGCAGCTGGGAGTGGGGCAGAGAGGTGCTGGAAGAGAAGGCGAGATCCTCGGTGGGGAAACTAGTTCTTCAGAGGTCGAGTATGTTTTAATGCCGGGTTAAGTTGAGAAGCAGTGTTGGTTCATTGCTGCTGGCAGCACTGATCACTTGAGCGTTGCCTTGCTCTTCGCTAGCCTGCCCTCGAGAAACCCCATCTTGCCTCCTGCGCGCAGCTGAGCGCACAACCTGCTGCTCTCGCAGTTCCCACAAAGAAACTCAGCAGCCCTCCCTTCTCCGTAGGGGAGCAGCGGGCAGGATCGCCCGCGGCAGATTCCAGCCGCAGCGCTGCCTGCCGAGGCGGAGCGGTGCGCACCCTCCCGAGCCCGCGCTGCACCCGTGCCCCTGAGCCGCCTGGTTAGTCTGTCCTCCCGGCTGCACCCAGCTCTCCGGCTTCCATCCCCAGTAATTGCCCAGCAACATCTATTTACATTGCTTTGTACGCTCCTGTGTTTTATAGGGGGGGAAGTGTATTTGCACTTGGACGGCGTTTCTTAGCTGTGGCAAGGGCAGAAGTATGGCAGATGGGTGGGGATGGGAGAATTGGGAGCATGATGAATCTGTTTTTCTTACCTTGTTTAAAATTGCCTGTTAAAATTCAGCAGCCGCACCTCCGATCAGCCTAATGGTGTCTGCCATGTTGCGAATACACAGTCATTAGTTGGTCCAATTCATGCATGCTGAGGTAGGAGGGTGATGTGAATGCAAAGGAGATGGAGAGAATAGGAGCTGGGGGGGCGGAGGAAGGGGGGGGAGAAGCTTGGTAATACAGTGACAATGAAACATACGGTAGTCACACTGGAAAACTTTCTCCTTCATTAGCAGGGATCTGTTGAGTTTCTGCTCACATTAGGGTAATTAACACAAGTACAGATTGTTGAACATCTGTGCAGTTTAACTATATGGCCGGTTCCCAGGCTTTAAACAGGGCTGTGAGGAGCCAAATGCAAAGCAGTATGAAAAGCCCACACACTATTCATTTTACTGAAATTAGCATTTCTGGATGAAAGCTGATGTTGCACGTCGGCTATAAATTTTCTCTGGTCTGCTGCCAGGTTGGCTAATGATCTGAGGTTAGTGTTTGTTAATAATTTTTTAAAATTTGTTACTTTTAATATTCTGGAGGGGAAGTTTCTATCTTTTCTTTTTTTAAAAGGCAAAACAAAAAGGAAGCAAAACAAAGCATATGGGTATATTATATCTAACGCGCTTCTAATCTTTTTCCAATGAAAACCCAGGAAGGAATTGCTGGTTCAGCCTCCATCGGGGGCTGTTGGCTTCATGGAACCACCAGCGCTTTTTAATATTTCTGACCAAACTGCAGTTTTAATTTCCTAGCCTTGTGAATGCCTGGGAGGCTCCACTTACGGTGCGCTGTGGATACGACTTATGTAAATAAAAAGCAGAGTTTTGTCTGAAAGGTGGTGGCTACATAGGTACCCCTGCTCCGCATCTCACTGTCCAGTAGCTCTGCCTGTGTGGCTGCATGGGGTTACCAGTGTATAAAAGTATAGCTGTATTTGCGGAAAGCCGTCTGCGTTGGCTATCCCAGAGGACTCTTGTTTTGCTGTGGCGTCTTGGAGCTTCCCCCTTGCTCGTTTGTGCCTTGCCAGCTGAGAACGGCTGGGACACCAGGCTTGACAGGCTCTTCAATGTAATGGTTAGAAGCAGCGAGCTCTCTGCAGAGGGCCCTTTGCGCCGTGATTACCTCTTACACCATGGTCCGTCAGAGCCAGCGTTTGTTGGCTTTCAGGCTATGCAGCAAGTCCACTTAATACTTTGGGGTTTTTCGTTCTTTTTTCCTGTCCGGATAGGGACAGGCCAGTTTCTTCCTTTAATAGATGATTTGTGAAGCGTTCTTTGCATGAGTTTCCTGACGCTGATAATTCACGGTTATGTTTTTTGTTGTGTTTTTTCAGCGTCTCTTCACTTTGCACCTAGGAGTCTTCACTGGGAAGTTTAGACCAACGATTTTGACACTTGACCATTCACTATTTTCTCTTCTTGATGCAATTCCCCTTGTGACTTTTTTCTAACCGTCTTGTGGTGTTTTGCAGTGTCCTCGGTTGTATATTGAGTTAGGTGTTCTGGCTGTGCCTGTACTCAAGCCTGTAAACTATAAGTGCATACCTGAATACACACGCACACCTGCTTTTGTATACAATTAAATTAAACAGATCTGTACCATACTAAAAACTTTGTGGAAGTGACTGAGTATTTCAGCCAAAGTGTGAAAGGTGTGCCAAGAATCATCAAACCTTGTAATTCAGGGGTGCAGTGTACAGACACCCTGTATTATGAAGCCACTGGTGTTTTTTAATAATCATGTTATCTCTTTCAGATACAGATTTTAAGATATGCTGAAAGGAAAAAATAAAATTACCTGAACAGATTTTTTCCATAAGTGGATTTGATGTGGACAGCCTGCTACAGTTTGGGACAGCAGTTAGTGCACCATGTATGTCAGGCAACTGTTTTAATGGAGAAGACATTCATGTGTGAAGATAAAAAGCCCACCAATGTACATAAAAATAATAATCCTCATTAGCGCTATTTTGTCCCTGCTGTTTTCACTAAGAAAAAAAAAGCTTGTTCATGTTTTTTTTTGATGTAATCCCTGTGGGCTGATGTGAGCGGAGCTGACCTTTGAAACCCTACTTAAATTTTAAAAGGTTTATGGGTTTTTTTTTGCTTCATTGGGAAAAGAAAGGACTTGGTAGCTTGCAGGAAATATAATTCTTGCCAAGAGTGCAGTGATTTGATTCTTCCGTTCACATTCAACTCCTGCTCTGCAATAGTTCACACTCCAGCCCAGACTTTAACTTGGCATCACATGAAGTTGTTGGTCAGGTTGTTGTCCTCACACCCACAGTCTGCTGACAAACATCAGGGCTTGCAAAGCATTGTATTCTTTGTGACCAGATAACCTTCTGGGGCCAAAATGTGGTCTTCAGATTCAGTCCTGCAAATGTCTGGGCTTCAGGAGCATCGTTGTCCACCTGCCTGTAAGACAGCCCAGTAAACGCTGTGCTCAAAGTTGTGTCACTGCAGGATCACTTTCTAGGGTGAAGATGTCCCCACAAGGTACACATGCTGAATCAGGTAAAACTGTGCAGGTTTAGCTAAATGTGTGATTTATCTTTGGAGCACTGATTGAGGTAATCTAGTCCAAAAGGAAGAACAGGCTGGCCTACTTACTCTTGTAACAACTTTGCAGATAATTGTTTGTTTGTTGTATGGGCATGGGTGCACGCCAGCTTAGTTAGGAAAAGAAAATTTGAGTGAAATGTATCTCTCTGTTTGATGCCTTCTACTCTCCATGAAGGCTGTGAGAAGGTAGCGTGTTGTGTGGTAACAATGAGGGACAGGTATAGCTCAGCATCGGTTTCAGGATGACAGAGGGCATTTGCCCTTCCAAGGAGGGGTGGCAGTGAATGGAGCACTGAGATTTCACTGCTGTAGTCGTGCCAAAAGGGACGTGAGCCTTTGTTTAAGCCTAAACTGAAATAAGTTAATTTCAAAATAAAGTAAGGGATTCTACCTGGTTTTGTAGAAACATATCTTAAACCTGTGAATTAGCCCCATGTAGACAAGTCTGGGAACAGACCGAAAGACAGAAGCAGGAAGAATTGTTGGAGGAGGCTGGATTTCAGGGGGATGAGCAAGAGAGTTTCTTAGTGGCACTTCCCTGTTCTTGAGCATGGGCTGTAATATACCAGAAGCTGTAAAACTGAAGAATGCAATATATCGTTTCTTTGGGGTTGCAGTTTTGAGAGGGTTTTCTTTTTTTTTGGCATTTTCTGTGATGATAATTCCTCAAGCAATTTACGTATTTGGTGGATGTGAAATGAGTATCAAAATATTCTTGTGCAGTGTTTATTGTTCTCTGTGCTGATGGCAAGAGGATCATATGTAGGGGGTTTTGAGACAGGTTAGTGCTGCCTAATACAGGAAAGCGCAACGTGAACAATTGTTCAAATTAATCACGGTGTTACTATGTTGAGAACAGTTGGGTTTTTTTTCTGGACTTGATGGCAGTGTCACTTTGAGTGTTGGCAGAATTGTTTCGCTTAGAAGTGGTGAGGATGTTCAGTCTTACCAAGGTTAACATCTGTGCTCCCTAGGTTTGTACCCCGTGTGTCTCTGCTTGGGTTTTATTTTCATTCTGGGAAACTCAGCTCTATCCAAGAAAGACAGTCATGCTCAGAAGGAAGAAAAAAAAAAAAGGTATTCCTATTAAAAGACAAGCCTGGATTATTTTTGCTAACTACTAGGCAAAAACCAAAATCTCACCTATTTGGGAATGTGAGACTGACCATGAAATTGAAGGGCTGCTGTATCTGCAGATATGCTGCCAAAATGAAACAAAATTTGCCTTTATTAATACCCCCGTTCCACACCATCCTCTTTCCTGAAACTGGAAATGTTCCAGCACAACCTCATTCTTAAGATTATTTCCCACAGGCTGGATTTAAAATGCTTATTCCATTCCTGAAGAAGTAAAAAATGGTGACACGTCCAAAGAGGTGGTTTCAGAGTTTTGTGAGATAGCAGGACCGCGGCTGGTGAACAAAAGCTGTCAGCCTTCAGTCATACAGCTGTATCTGAGACCACAAATACTAATTTCTCTTGCAATCAGACTAGTCATAACAGTTTTTCCAGCGTATGCACTGTGTATCCTTCCCCAGCTGGGAAGCTGTAGAGCATACACTGAGAAACTAGTCTGTGGACATAATTTCGAAGTGCTCCTGAAGTTACCTTTGAGGTTTTATTTCATTCATCACAAAGCTGACTTCTGCTAAGCAGCAAGTTTTCTTGTTCTCCTCCATGATCACTCTGAATGGGTAATTTCATTTAGTTAAATACCTAAAGAAAGCTCAGAGAACTTAGCTGGGCTGTATATCCTCAGCCACCCCTCAGACCTTCAGCAGACCCCAGACTGAGTGTCTTGCAAGTGCATGGTTGGAATTACCTCCATTGTATGGATGGGAACACTGAGGCAGATTTGAAATTACTTGCCCCAGGCCACCTAAAGCTGACAATAGACAACACAGTCCCTGACCCTCTTCCTGTGCCAAAACCATTCTCTTGCCTGCAGAAAAAAACAGATTAAGTGAGAGTGGCACATGTTGTGATAACAAAGTGCCCAAAAGACGTTTGGACAACGATGGATACATTGCTGTGAAATGTAAATTGCCAAGAGATGCACAGAAGGAAAGGCTAAAATGGGAGTTGCTGTGCACGTAGATGGACACGGGAGCACGCGGGCTCTGAAATGAAGGCGGCAGCATCAGCAGAGTCCGTCAGCCCCTGCGCCAGGCAGCCCATTTGCATTCTTCTGCCAGGGAGCTGGAAGCTGCCACGGAGCAGTTTATACTCCAGCCTGCTCCAGCCTTGAATTATGCATGACCAATTTATCATGCCCCCAGCTGAAAAACTAATTGTGTCCCTGGGATATATTTACTAGAAATTGTAGTTTGCTGTGCTGGGGTCCCCAGAGTGTCCAGCAGAGCAAATGACTGGGAAGTCAGAGCATGTTCAGAACAGGACTCCTGGCTCTGCCAGAGTCAACGCGCCAGAGATAGATTTTTTCGCTTCGATTGCCTTTCCAAGGATTTCCCCCCTCCTTCCTATTTTTCTTACAGTGCATCACATTTAATCGGGCTGTAGGAGTCCATCCAGTAGTCTCCAGTATTAAAAAGTGCGTCAGTGTGCCTGAAAAAAGGGCAGTGTATTCAGGAATTGCCAGCCTGGNTTTTTTGGTTGTGGGTTGTTTTTTTTTTTTAATAAGCACAGTGTGGCTTCATGTAATGTCTCCAATTACCATGAAAGTCCCCTCCCTCTCCAGGTCTAGAGTGATGAGATTCCCTAATTACTGTTATTTGAATGAGAGGCTGGGGAGGAGAGGATTTCTTTCCCTCATACAGAGCCCATGGGGTGGGCTTAAGCTTGCAAATGTTATTACCACCGGGTCTGGCAAAGGAGCTTGGGATGCCCCCAAACAGAATTTTTCAGAGAGAAAATGTCAGCTGTCAAATCTGTATCTGGCTGCAAACCCTCTCGTAACATAGAGCTGAGCCATAAAGATCATGGGTGGGGGCGAGGTTTGAAAGGGAAGGAGGCAATTCACTGATAAATTAATCACAGAGTTCAGCCTGTCCTCCCCCACTTGTCACGGGAGGAGGATGTCAAGGAGTTAATCACAATGAAGGAGTCAACGGCAACGCGACTTCCATAGCAGAGGAGCTCTCTGGAGTCTTTGGCTTCCTTGTTGTTATCCTCCTCATCCGACCTCGCGCAGCTCCGTGCAACGCCTCTCCGAGGACGGCAGGAGCCGGGCCCGCTTCTGTCCGCGTCACTTCATGGCCAGCAGTGAGGGGAGAGAAATTCAGAGGCCTGCTGCTCAGAGAGGCTGGGGGACCACAAGCCTTGGTCTTCTGAGAAAGGGGTCACTCGCTGCTCTCCGGCCATGGGCAGGAGCTGTTCTTCTGGCCGTTCGGAAATGGGTTGTGTGTTAGCTAGCCAGGCTGTGCTCTCACACTGCTTTAATGGGATTCAGCGCGTGTCCTCTTGCCGGGGGAGCTGTAGGAAGTTAATTGGGCTGGAGGAAAGATGCTGGCAGAGGTGCTTTCTTAAGTCAGTTCAAGATGTATGAAGTAGTTTGCGGAAACTATTTGCAGCAAGTGTGTGCATGGGAGGTTGAAAGAAGTGAAGGTGGTTTTGTTTTATGTTGTTTCTGAATGTCACAGATCTGGATCAGCTCTTAAACATTCAAAAGCTCTCTACAGCTTCCTTCTTTATAGTTCCCCAAATTTGTATTCAGCATGTTTCCCAAAAAGGTCTGGTGAAAAGATTTTGTTCAGGTAAATACATGTCTTGCTGCAGAAAAAGTAGAGCAGCTCTGCTGTGTGATGAAACCATGCTCCTTTGTGCTGAAATATGTAATGCAGCCAGCATAAAGGGAACTTTGAAGCTTGTAAAATCGTATCAGAGACAAGGCATAAACAGGCTTTTCCCTGAATGCATCTAGCCAGAGTAAATCCAGGACTACAGAGTTCGAGGTCGGTATGGACTGCCAAATCAGGACTACCCATACAGCGTCTCCCCAGAGGTGTTTCATAAGAAGGGCTAGTTTTGGGTTACCTGTGTAAAAGCATCGCTTTTACCTTTCTGTTTTGTAGTGACGATGTGGCTTTGGGTGGGGGAGAAGGAAGAAGTGGCAGCACAGTAAAGCTATTGCATAATAAGCGTTGATTATCACCATTGAAAAGCATTACAAGAATAAAGAAAAGTAGGGAGATGAAATCTTCACTTTCTGGGAAGTACTGCCGCCCACTGTGCTGGAGTGTCAGAAAAATTCCGTCCTGGGCTTCGAATCTAGTCTTTTTTCTTTGCAAACAAGTGGCCTAGTGACTTGGGGAAGGACTCTGGCATAAGGAACCTTGGTGAATTGGAAATAGGCGTCTGTCTGGAGCTACTTTTGTGTTTGTGGGGTCCAACCATGCGAGGTTGCTTTGCTCCTTTTTCAGCTACTGTATCTACTGACTTCCAGAGGACAGTGCTGTGGAGCCTGGCAGTTCTGTGGGTCTCTGTGCAGAGACAATGGAGGTTTTTAAGCTGGGTTGTGCGGAGTATGCTACAATTTGTTTTTCTGGAGGGTGTTGTAGCACTTATGAAATTACTGTGCTTTTCAGCACTGGGGAGAATGAAAGAAAGGCAGAATGGGACATGATGGAGAGCACTTCCGTGTAGCGGCAGTGGTACCATTAAGGAAAGGGCGGGTAGGAGACAACGCGAATCACAGCATCTTTTGTCAATAGTGTTTTTAGCTGCAGGGACTCAAAGTCTGGATGCTTTTGCCCTTTCATTATTCAGAATGAAACACATTAGTGAGTCCAGGTTATGCTCCTTTTGCTGGTGGTTCTTATTAGCTTGTTAATGATCTTCCTAGGCTTTATGTATCTACCAATGTGAGTTCTGAAATAACTGGAGTTCAGGGCAGCCATCCTTGGCAGAGTGTCCTGATTTCTGCTATGGGTGTCTTCTGTGTTTTGTTCTCTTCCAGTCCCTGTTACCTCGTCATTATGAAATGAGGGAACAAATGCTAGGATCACGTTGCCTTATGGATACTGCTTTTCTCTTAACCTGTCTCCTGTGCTCTTTCCATGGGACCTTGTCTGTCTGGCCATTGACAGCTTCTGAGTGGCTCTACTGGTTTTTCTTCCTCCTTTTTATTACTCAGGCCCTTTTGGTTGTGCTGCTTTCTTTTCAGTCTGTTGCTGTGCTGTACTTGAGTTGCCTGAGCTGTTTGGTTTTCTCCGGCATGCTTTGCTGCTGTCATGGCCAAGGTGGGACAAGAAGCTGCAGCAGCGCTCGGAAAGGGAGGCACCAACAAACAAGCCACGGCGGCAGCCAAAAGATGAAAATGAGGTGGTGGAATTGGGATAGAGCAGAAGTCAGCATCTGTTTTATAAGAGGTTAGGTGACACGCTGACCTCCCCTCAGTCTTAGTTTTTTCTCTCCCCAAAATCTTGTGCTCCGTTCTCCTTTCTTCTTCTTTCCCTCCTGTAGCTGGGATATACTTCAGTGTCACTTTTCATTTATTCCTGTGCTTAAAGTTGTGTAAATAGTCAAAGAAAAACAAGTTCTCATGAGCAAAGAGAGAGGGGATTTAGATGCCTTTTTAAAAAGGGGATTTTTTAAATTTTTTTTAACTCATGCTTGAGGGTTAAGGGAAATTATGCTAACATCAGCTGCAACTTAAACACAGCTCTTGCTACCACAGTTTCAAATCACTGTGAATGCAGTCAACTAAAAGACTGATCTGACTTTGGAATTCTTTCGGGGGTTGAGCCCCATGTCCTCAGCACTGTGTTTGTCTAAGTGCCAAGACATTCCTCCTGGTCAGGAACGACACCTCAAAAAAAAAAAAAGAGTGGGGAAAGGGAGCAACACATCTTCTCTCATAAAAAGACCATGGAAACATCGCTGGAGACGTGTGCCTGTGCATGGGTACATCCATAGCCCTTGCTCAGAGAGCTGTGAAGGAATCCTGAGGGGAGTGCAGCAGAACAAACCTTGCTGCTGTAAGAAATCCCGAAAATGTCCATCAGAAATGCTGCAAGTATTCCGAGGCTGCTGGAAGCGTTCCAGTATTGGAGTCTTTGTCTCCATCCATCACAGGCACTGCAATCTTTGTGCCCCCAGCTTCAAACAAGGGCTTCACGCTGTCCTTGCAATCTGCCTTTATGCAGCGGAGTGTGGAGGCTTCTAATTACGAGGCCGAGATGCGCGGCGGGTGGGGAGGCGTGCTGTGCCCCACAGCCGCGTACCTGATTATCCGTTGCTGAGGTCGTTAGAAGGGTTACTCCTGAGTTTAAGCCTGCTCCGCAAGACCCCTAATTATATGCTGCTCTGCAAGTTGCATTAAAAAGAAATTGTTGAAAAGACAAAGGACAGAATAACATTTCCTCCCTCGTCTTCCCCTCTCTCCCCCCTGCAACACACACAGACACACACTCCCCCACCTCTCCCCGCTGGGCCCAGAGCTACTTTTCACGCTTGAGTTGGTGCAAGCTCTGATAAAGCCATTGAAAGATGCAGCAGGGAGACAGAGCGCTCCCAGGGACAGAGGGAAGCAGAAGAGGAAGCCGAAGTAAAATGACCCCCTCCCAGGTAGATACAGCCAGGCGCTGCTTGCTGAAGGAGTTGTCCCACAGAGCAGAATTAGAGAAGAGATTAACCGTCCTTTATTGTTTTGTTTCACTTCCTAGGGAGCAATGTAATGTAGTTTCTTCCATCGTGAAAAACCCGCTTCAGCTGGAGCTCCGGGAAGCCTGAATCAGTACAGATAACACATTCAAAGTGCAGTATCCCTTGCACATGCTGCCAGTTCTTGTTTTAATCTCCCCAGACATCAAAAAAATTAAAATGTAAAATGCTAAGCTTTGCAGTTGAGTGATGCGAAAGCTGCACTTGCTGCAATGCAATTTCCAAATCCGGGACATGCACACGTGTGTCCATCCCTGTCAGAGATAACGGTTTTATGTGTGCTTTCCATGAGCCCATGAAGTGTACCACTAACAGAGAGAGAGAATTGAGTGGGTTCTTCATTACCACATGTCCGGACTACTAATGAAACTAAACCCGTGTTGATAACAGTAGCACTAAGTATTTCCAGTGCTTCTTGGTGTGATGGTTACATTTTCAATTTACGGTGGAGATTATTACAGAGGTATCTGTGGTACCAAGGGTAACGTTTTTCAAGATTGCTATTTCAAGGGTGTTTTTTCTTTATTATTTGCATTGTAGTTGTACCTGAAAGCCTGAGCGACAGATGCGGATTTCACTGCACTAGGTGTTGTACAAACATGGGGGGAAAAGGTTCTCTACTGCAAACTGGGTTTTTTTGAGATGTGGCTATGGGGCTTTTTCATTGCTTTTGTAGCTGTAATTGTATTTGAACAGGAATTTCAAAGTCAAAATGTCAAAGTTTGAGTCGCTTCTGTTCTGGAGGAGCATGCAGACTCAGCCATATTGTACTTTATTGTAATCTGAGAGCTTTAAACCTTGCTCAGTCTCTTGAATGTCTCGGTTGTAGTGCTCCATAGTATGCTATTTCTTACTTGCTTGCCTTCATTTCGCTGTGGTGTATTCCTCAGGATTCCCTGCCCACCCCAGGCACTAGCAGCAGGGAAGCTTCTGCTCCTCCTGTCTGATGCGATACACTTTTTTCCTCCCGTGTCTCCATATGCTCCCATGCCTGTGTGGTGAGGGCGGTCGCTGCAGCGCTCGTTGCGGAGCGTGGCTGAAGAGCGGCAGCGGTGCAGCCGCGCTGGCCGCGCCGTGGGTGGCTTCTGTGCGTTCGCTGGCGCTCCCTGCCAGGCAGCGAGGATGAACGCACTTCTCCGCTGCGCGCCTTGCGCTCACCCACCTTGCTCCGTCCAAGGCGAGATCCAAAACCACCGATCGATCGCGCTCCCCCTTGCTTTGTGTTTAGTGAGAGCTCACAACCCTCTTTGTGTATAAGGCGAAGTAAGCTCAAACTTAGATCCTGATAACTCTAAACCTTGTCTGCACATCACCTTGATGCATCCCTTTGCTTCCTCACTTCCTGCTTTTCCCTGTCACCTGTTGAAAAATGTATTTGGTGTGATTACTGTGGGGTGTTGCTCCCAGCTACCTACCCGAGAGCAGGTCAAAGATGGCCATTACCCCACGCGCAATTTTACGTGGCTTTTATGGTTTGGCAAGATGACACAACAGAGATATCAGCTGCCTTGAAATTACTCCAGAGAGCAAAATCCTTGTTTCAAATGGTATTTGAAGATCTTCCAGTCATGCCACATATTTTCGTGGCATCTGGGTCTCAGATAGGTCAAAATCTCTTGATTTAGAAATGTCATACTGCTTGAGCTGGCACTGCAATCTCGTGCTCCAGCCAGGCGCGGGAGTGCTGGTGTGCGTTCAGTTAGCGGTGGTGCTTTCCTTGTCTCACACGCTCTGAAGTCTACCAGGGTCTCATGTTGGCTTTTCTGTTTTTGTTCTGTGATATCTCCCTGCTTGAAAAGGTGCAAGGAGTGATCACGGTTTTCTGCGTACATGGTTTGTTGGTTTCTTCAACCCCAAAGTCCCCAGAGTCTACAAGCTTAGTCATATTTCTGTTGGCACAGACTCGAGCAAGAGGCATTACTCAGAGATGGCAGATAGTCTTCAGGCTTCAGCTGCGTGCTGTTGAACAGGCTCCAGAGCCACTGTCTTGCTCATTTTTTCAGTTTGGAAATAAAAGAACTTGAAGTCCAGAAGTAGCAAAGATAAAAGTGGATTTCATTATATAACACTTTTCAAACCCCTGGACATGTACAGGATGAGGAAGCAGCCAGCACGTTTTGCCATAGCTCACTTAGCAAAAAGTTTTGATGCTGTAACCCATTTCATTGAATGAGTAAATGCTGGGCATGAGCGACCGCTTCCTTTCAAGGACGGCGCTGTGACTTCCACCTGGACACCTGCCAAGGAGGGGTGGAAGGGACAGGATGCTAACGTCTCACTTGAGCCACGACACCTTTGATGTGACCATTTTCTCTGCCTCAGGACCAAAACTGTCTACATTCTTAATTCCTCTCAGAGCACTGGCTGTCTGGTTCAGAGTCTGACTGGATACCAACAAACCAGATGTGGCTCTCAGACCTCTACATTGGGAAAGGGTGGCTTAGTATTTGTTATTTTTGCCACAAGTGTCTTTCCATTCTGTGTTGGAGGTGGTTTTTAGCTTTCTAAACAAGTATGTGCTGGCTGAGATCAGATACCCAGTCTGTACTAATGGAGGTGAACCAAGACTGCTTTGATGGAGCTGTATTTCTTAATTAATTACCTTAGATTTACAAAGACAAGGTCTCCTGGCTGTAGCCCAGGTAGATCTGAAATACCCACCACAAGACATTGCATTAGCAATGCAAAAAAAAAGTGTGCCTGTAGTTAGATGAAGTGCTGATCGAATGTGCCCAGGAAAACAGGCGCACTGAGTTGCTGCAAGCCCCAGTCCTACAGCTGGTCTTGATACACAGTGACCTCACACTAGAAGGGTGTGCAGCCACGCATCGTGACGCTGATTCCCCCCTGGACTGCTTCATCTCAGTGCAAATTAACTTAATACTTTACAATGGCTGTGCAGATTTATGTTATGATGTGTTTGTGGCAATGGTCCATATCCGCTTCAGTTCGTGGTGCGGTGAAGTATATTGCAGCAGCCTGGTCTGTGAGGACCTGGCGAGATCAGGGAGCAAAGAGAAGGATACGGGACCGACCATGAACACTGGTAGTTGTCTGAATCGATAGGGCACCTCTTAGCTGCTGCTTCCTGAGGAGATTTGAATTTTTCTATTTGAAAAAAAACCAACGCGAATCTTTTCCGTTCTTTTAATGCTAAAGAAAATCTTTAGGTGGAAGAAAGATCAAGTGGAAGAAAGTGACTCCTTTCTTTAACTCAGGCCCTGTGCTTTATGGAAAGAGCAAGTGTGAAGTCTTAAGGTCAGACGGCATGACTCAGAGTCAAAAGGTTATGAGGCAAAAAAAAGGAAAAAGAAGAAACCAGAGTTCCTTATGTGTGCCATCCAGGTAGTTGAGCTTTTTGGCCATCAGACTCCCACAGCCTCAGGACTGTGACCAGACCTGTGTGTGGAAGGTTTCCTTTTCTAACGTTTCATTGGCTTGCTACCCCAGTCTAGTCGCGACTCTTAAGGAATGCTGTGAGGCAAGTATGTTTTAACCATCGCGCCAGTGGCCGCTGCTCTGAGCCTTGTCTTCACCAGCACTCGTCCCACGGCTGCGGCTGGTAGATTTGGACAAGCAGAAAGCCGGTATAGGTTGGTTCAGCACAGATTAATGCCAAATGCAATTGTTTGCCACTAGCGTGCTACGACAACCCCCTATGAATGGAGCAGTATTAAATCTGAACCTTGCAAAGATGCTTGAAAACCAGCAGAGCGGGTGGCTGGAAGATTAACTCTGCACGAGGACACTTTGGAGAGCAGAGAGCCACAATAGCAGTTTCAGTGCCAGCTTTGTCCCAGCTGCCAGAAGGGACTTTGTCAGGGGAGTCTTTTACCATGGTACTGGTCCCCCAGCTGCTGGAACAATTGCTCGAGACCACTGTCAGTCAGCATGATTAAAGCAGCCTTCAGGCTGCTTTATTTTACACAGGCAGTTATCGAGGTCCAAGGACTGGCTCAGCCTGGAAGGATGTGAAAGGAAGTTTGGCGTATTGTACACTTCCACAAGACGTCTCTTTTTTGCCTGCATCTAAGGATCAGGGTGGTTTGTACTTCATCTGTAGTCCTCCCAGATTGCAGTCCACGAAACACTCCAGTATCTTTGGCTATTGATTGATATGACAAAACTTTTTTTTTTCTTTCTGCATAAAGGACACATTTAATCGAACTAATTATCTAATTTATTGCCTGCTTAACTGGGATTTTAGCTGTATAAATTAATAGTACAAACCAAAACCGCTGTTAAAACTTTAGCCCCTTTCCTTTCTCGTAAACTGGGTTGTGGCTTTAGATCCCATTAACAACCCAAAAGCAGAGTGGCTGCTGATAATGGAGTTACTAATTTCATGTCAGGATGGAACCACAGGAACTAAACAAGGCTTGCTCGTTCTTTAGTTTCTTGTGTAGGCCAGGTAGAGGCTTTGCTTTGCCTTTCTATTTTTTAAAAGTGGTGTTAGGTGGTAACCTTACCAAAATGGATTTTTGTCCCAATGGGAATGGCACTCTTTTGCTTTCCTCTGCTTTCTTTATGTGAGTATGTAAATATATGTAAATGTATACAGGGGTTTGGATTTACCATCTTCATCTCCCCCTCCCATGTATAATGTATGTGTTAAACACGTAATCATTAATCAACTTTGTGGGGAGTGGAGACAAGAAGGGCTCTTTGATGATAGATGTATACTTGTGACTATGCTTGTGTGCGTGTTTATTAGGCAGCGCGGTGCTATCAAAAGAAACTCCAGGTCCCCGAGGATAAGAAACAATGTAGGAAACAAATGAAGAGGAAAAAAAAATCCAACCCCTCTTACTGTAAAACCCTCTGTCTTCTACCATCTGTCTCCTTTTTTGGAGTGAAATAAACTGGGGAGAGATCTCTGAATGATGTGCTTATTTGTAATGCACAGGAACATTAACATAGAGCAGAAGCAAAGTTATGGTTAACATTGTCTCTGACGGGTGGGAGTGTTGGAGGCAGGGTGACGTTACGTCTTTTGTCTGTACACGCTGGAAGTGGTTTAGACCAAGAAAGCCTTCAGGTTATCATGCACAAGCATAACTATTTCTTAGGTTTTAATAACATATTTTATGTTATGAGAGGCACAAATTCTAGGTGGTCATTGCCCTGAAGTGTTTGTGGTAAAGATGACAAAAACCATGCTAACTCTTTCTGAGTACCCGTCTCAGAACATGCTTCAGTCTGCTCTGTGTTGCTAGAGGAGGACTTCAGGTGCTGGAATTACTTGTCTGGAGATGAAAGTAGAGGTGGAGAGATTAACTCCTTTGCATTTCTGTTCCCATGAGATATAGCAGTAAGCCTTAGAACCTGAAAGCTTGGATTGGACTGAGGAAACCGGACATTTCCCCAGTTGTGTTAAGAGGCAGCTTAGTCAGTCCTGTAGACCTGTGCATATGCTCTTGCACAAAATTGTGTTGTCCAAAATGAAGAAGGTATAACAGACACATTTGGGGGAAAAAAATAAAAATACAAATAATTTTGAGTGCCCTCAGTTAGTTTTTGCTCTTCTTACTCAGCTTGTACACTTGCAAGTTCCTATTTTGAGAAATATCTAATAAAATACTGATTTTAAATGAGCTTAAAAAGTGGCTTTGGCTCATTGGGTACAGAGCTGCTGCACCTTTCACTTTGCATTCTTGCAGAGCTAGGCAGGAGCTGCTGAGGTCTGATTGGAACCGCCGAAGTGCGTAGGAAACAGCAGTCCCAACTCCATCAGCCATCTGCTGCAAGTCCAGCAATCAGTCACCAGCCGGGGGAGCAGGGGAAGGAGCTGCAAGTGGAAAGCAGCAGCAGTGAGACTGGGAGGCAAATGGGAAAAGAGAAATTCTGTTTTCTGCAGTCTGCCCGATGCAGAGAAGCAGATGGATTGACCGCAACGTGCCAGGTTTTTCTAGGTGTATCTGGTACCATTTTAGGAAAGCAAAAACGGGTTTTGCTTTTTAGCTGATGTTGTCTGGGGCTGCAGAAGGAGCTGTTGAGTGATGGACAGCATTGCTTTGCAAAGAAATCTTTTTGTGTATTAGTAGTTATTCTCCTTTTTGGAATTAAGATCTATGAATCTGCCAAAGTGTTGTGCTGGGCTTCTTAAGTAGGTCTTCCTCAGGTCCACTAGAATTAAAAGCAAACAAATAAAAACAGAAATGGTGTGCCCAACAGAAGGTACACCCATTTGCTTTGGACTAACCTAGGCTGTCTTTATGATAAGATAGCAGCTTCATCCACTGTGGTTATTTCCCTTTATCTTCTATTTCTTTCCTCCCCTCATTTGCCAAGGTCAGCACTTCCAGTTTCTTTCACACATGAGCTGAAAGCCACAGAAATTCAGACCCTCATCACAATTTTCCTAAACTGTTGACTATTCAATTCTACATTTTTATTTTTGAAGGCCTTTCCATCATTTTATGTTTCATAGAAGAAGTAAACAAGGCATTGGTTTAGGAAAGTGCTTCAGCTACAGTGAGATTAAGCACATACATAGAGCTGAGCGTTTGATCAAGTGCTTTTCTGAGCACGCTTTCTAGAAAATTGATGTCCCTTTTACTGCTCTTGCTAAGCTAATCAGAAGATGCTGGGGTCTGATCAGAGTCTTTTGTGCATTTTGAAGATAGTGTCTCTGGAGGATCATTATACATATCCCTCTGCAGTAAGTACAAGGAGATTGTCACCAGGAAGGTGTTAGTCACTGTGTATTAACATGCAGGATTATTATGCCTTTTTTTTCACTGTAGGCTTTTCATCTCCTTACTAAGCAGGCACAGTCATGTCTATGCTAAAATCGCAAAGCCGTCTTATAACACCACGTTTGTGCCTGTGGTTCAGGAAATAAGCTCCAGTGAAATGATCTGTTAGCTATTGTGTGACTTTTGAAGGGAGATGTGGAAAGGGCACTGGCTTCAGCCGTTGCTGCTAAGGGAGGCTGGGGGGAGATCAGCCAGGACCAACCCGCGGGAGCCCCGTACTCAGCTCCCGAAGACGCAGTTGTCTGGGGGAGCTAACGACGTGATGGCTGAGCAGAGTTGTTGCTCTTTTGGCAAAGGAGCACACAGCCGAAGAGAGGTCAAGTACAGCTTGCTCTCCTGTTCCTTCTGAAAACATCTCCAATGCGGAACTGGTGGCTGAACACACACACCAGTGATGTTCCCCCTCCTCTGACTGGGCCAGCTTTCTTCTGCCCAGAGCAGACTTGGCCTTTTGGCAAGCCACGTGTGCGAGTGCCCGGAAGGTTTCCAGCCAGTGGCTGAGCACCACAAGCATTAGCCACAGACTCTAAAAAATGTTCCCCTCTGACATCAGCACGAAGGGAGAAGAGCAAAGCTGGGTCAGTGGTGCTTTGCTCTATCACAGGTCCACATGCAAACACCGTAGAACACAAAACCTTTCTCAGACATCCGCCATTCGCTGCAGGCAGGCAAAACTTTATGGGCAAAGTTGTATCAGCACATATGGAAAAGAAACCTAGTAATTGCACTGCAATTATGCCTTATCATAACAGCTGTTGTTAGATGGTCTGTCTTGTTAGAGTACAGCACCTTCCCGGTATGAGGCATACATCTGGAGTTCAGCCTTCCAGCCTGCTTGAGACTCTCCAGACTCCAAATCCAGTAACTTCTAGCACACAGAACCATGTTTTTGTTGAAAACAGTTGGTTACAGATAGAAGCCAATAACTGGGAGAAGTTGCTTATGGTTTGTGCATGAGGAAATGGCCTGTTTTTGTGGTCAGCAGTTGGCATATTATATATTTGACTGCTTTAATGTTTTTTGCAACCCCACCCAGATAGTCACTGTGAGTGTAGTACAAAAGAAAGAAATTTGGAAGAGCTGTATGGGTGTAGCTGATCACATATTCGCCCTATTAGCTTCAGCTGTCTTGTAGAGTTCCTGTACCCAGAACATTGAGAACACAGAGCTTTTTGAAATAAAACTAGCTGTTCCCTATTTCAGATCAATTCTTGTCCGTACAGATGATTTCTCAACTGGAATTGCCAGTAACATCATCAGCAAAGGCTTTGAATGACATTTTTTGTTCATTTGAGTTTGGAGGATTTTTTGTTTTGTCTCTGATTGTATTTATAAAGGAAAAATTGCAAAGAAAAGAGCCAATGGAAAGTCAAGACGCATTGTAGAAGATGGAGAAGATTATAGCAAGGATGCATTATGTACTGGAAGTAAAAGACCATTCCAGTGTGTTGCAGATTTTCTCAAGAATGTGAATGTACACGTCTATCAGAAGAATGGGGAAAGAAGGGCTGACACTTTGTGGGGTTCTGACAAAAGAACGTAGGTCGTTTTCCCTTTGCATCAAGTGGTCCATGGAAATTAAATTGTCCTTTCAATGCAGGGGGGAGTTCCTGTCCAGAATGAATCACAGCAGGATGGTCACTGTAAAGAATTTTTCCCTTCTACTGCCTTGCTCCATGGGGCATTTACTTGAAGAGCATAATTATGAAATGCATCTGGCAGTAAAACTACTAGAACCGAGCTGTACTTTAGTCTGCTGGGGATGATGGGGAAAAAACTGAGACAAATAGCATCAGAACTTCCCATGAGCTTTCTCTCTCCATTTCTTCACATACTTTGGCTTATGCACACACAAACCTTCTGTAAAAGAGGAAGTTAGGCTATTTAAATCCCATGGAAGAAGTTTGATTTAAGAGGAAACTTGAAAAAGAGAAGGAAGACCTGGCTGATGAAGTCAGGAAAGATTTCCGTGCTTTGGACAGAGGGCATAAAGAGGCCGGGCAAATCTGTTGGCCCAAGGCATGTAGCGTGGTTGGTAGTGCCCCAGCTGATTCTTCAAGGAGCTGAGGTGGTAGAAGGAAGGTGGTTGTTGGCTGGTTAGTCTTAGGTTGGAGAGGGCAGTGAGATGCAGGAACTGAGAATCCTTTAGGTTTCTGGAGACAAGGATGAGAAGGTTGTTTGTGAAAGCAACTGGAATAGGGCATGGAAAAATCCAGGAAGCCTGTTTTACCCACGGGGTGAAACTCTTTGGTTTGGACTGTAGCCAGTGGCACAGAGCAACAGAAACATTGGAGTTTGTGCATCTGCTGCTTGGCCAGTCCTCACTGGAGACTGTCAGCAAATGGAGCTGCCTGTTCTGGAACCATTTTAGCTAGAATCAGCTCCCAGAAGACTGTTGTTAATAACTTATGTCTCACCAGCCCTCTCCTTCACTCCACTCCCTAAAAACTGGGCCGAGAGACTGTGCAGGAATTTGGGCTCTCTCGGGTAGGCCAGGAACAAGGCAGTGGGCTCTTGCTGAGGTAATCTGCTAAAGCTATTGCCATTCTGCAAGGCAGCCACAATTCAAAGCACAGCAGTGTTTGAACACTGGGCTCACTTTTTTGTCTCTTCTAATGCTTTAAGCAGGGCTATGCATTCAGCAGTTACTTGTATAACCATTCTCCAGGCATTTGAAAAAGACTTCTGTTTTCCAGAGGAGAGGAGGAAAGAGGCAGGAAGGGACTGTGTGGGGTAGAGTAGGGGCAAGCGATAGGGGACTAGCCAAAAAGAGCATTTCGGCTGAGCTGATGTGTGGGTATGTAGACTTGGTAGGGCTCCCCCACACCTGGTATTAAATCAGGAAAAAGCCTTCCACCTTCTGTTGCTGGGAGTTATGCTCTTTAGAGCCGAGTTCGACAGTTGTTATTGCAATTTTGTGGTGCTCTTTTGATTTACAGCTGTTTTTACGACCATTGAGACAGCCACAAATCGAGGAAATCTCATAAAACAGAGAGTAAACGTCTCCTTCACAACCCAGGCAGAGTTTTGGCATCCGTGCTTATTCCATAGAGCAGGATGTGTAAACAATATTGTGTCCCCTGAGTGGCTGATATCAGTACAGTTAAGTGGTAACAGCTTGAAAAATGCATTTCTCTTATATTAACGGTAAAACTCGAAATGGGCCCCCAGGCTAAAGTAAATTGGTGACATTTTGCAGCAGAAAGGGAAAAAAAATAAGGACAGGAATTGGAAATGTGGAGCCCCGGCTTTGAAAGCAGTGGGACTGGAGCCAAAGGTGGATTTATCTGCATTATTGCAGTACGGAAATAAATGGATCCACCACACTTGTTGCAAAGTGTATCTAATTGGAGAAGACAGATTATATGTCGGCTGCGAAGGGCAGACTGCCCCCTTCACTGCCTTCTTGCCCAGAAGATGAGGTCAGTTAATGCCACGTTTAATCTGAGCGTAGTGATGAGAGACGCTTTCTTGGCTTAGTGTGTGGTACAGGAGAAATCCCCTTTGTTGTAGAAAATGGGCGAGTGCTTCACCCAGCCTGGTGGTGAGACCAAGGCGGAGGGCCGGGCACATGGAGCAGCCGTCCGAGCTGGAACCCGAAGCCAGAAGCCAATCACTTCTGGCCCTGTCCCGGGCTCGCCGGGTTGTCAGATGCTTTTCAGATGTGAACCATTGTCTTTCTTCCATATTGTTTCCTTCACAGCCTCTGTTTTTAGGGAAAATCATATGCTATCCTGGTTCCTTCTTTTTAGGTGCACCTAATCCTGTCTTTAAATACTACGGCACCCTGTGGTGTGCCTTCTGCTGAGGGTGAGGGCATGCATGTGCAGGAGCGGAGCCATGAGGAACAGTTAGTACAACAAAGACATTTTTTCCCCAAGAGGAAGAAACATAAGACGTGAGAGAGATGAAGGTTGATGTACAGAGTCGGTAATGATACCAAGTCAATCTGATAAACACCCGAGAGACTGGTTCTGAAATTTCACCACATTTTGGTATTACCACATTCGTATTGTTTACCTAATGAATATTTGATGTTTCCTTCGTGTATAGAGTTGCTGTTATTTGATTGGGGTGATGGGAGGTGTTATTGCCTGCTTACTAGTTTGACTGCTCATGGGTCAGCTGCACATAATGTGTAGTGGTCCAGCCCATTTCAAACTAATCTGGTTTTCTGTTTGCGAAGGAGAGCTATGAGAAGACCTTCCACAGCTGTCTACTTCACAGAGCCTGACAGGGGAAGTTTTCAAATAAAAGAAGCTGTTGTTCCTTTCCTGGACTAATAGTCAGAATGTACTTTCTCATTTCAAATGAACCTAATGGCCAGTGTTAAAATCTGGGCAGCTGCAAGGGTTCATAGACCCATAATCCTCCAGGTGGCTCAGGAAATAGTTTCCTCATTGAATGAAGAGAGGTGGAGAAGGCAGATGATTATTCATTTTCGTCTGGTTTTGCTTACTGGTGCTGTCTGAAAGGAGCTAGCCTGAAGATGTTCAGCAAGGCCGTGGTGGTCCCCAAGATCA
Source organism: Chauna torquata (assembly GCA_013399475.1). Taxonomy (NCBI): domain Eukaryota; kingdom Metazoa; phylum Chordata; class Aves; order Anseriformes; family Anhimidae; genus Chauna; species Chauna torquata. The sequence continues at coordinate 400,305 of VXAL01010533.1, read as the reverse complement.
TGCACAAGCCCTGCACTGTTGGTGGTAAAGCTGCAGTGAATGACATTTTTATTGAGAGGTTATTTCTTGAATTGTTTAGTCGTGTGTTAATAGAAAGAACTAGGAAGAGGGTGATTGCTGCATTTGCTCATTAATGTCTTCATGTTGGTAATATTTTTCTTAAGTTTTTACCTTCTGGAGTCACATTGCTCCATGCGAATCCCAGTTTACATTTATTGCATTTTTAAAGAAAAATACCAACTGTCTTGGTTGCAAGGATTAAACTTGAAAACTTGAAAACCCAAAATGAGTGTTGGCAAATGTAGATGGATGCCTGACTTGATTTCCTTTAAAGATGTACTGAGTTTTTAAATATCTTCAGTGTGAGTTCCCTTGGTCTTCATAATTATTTTGCACTGTCCTGGTGCAGACACAGTGCTGGATGGCTGCAGCAGGTGCTAGCACTGAGGTAAAGGAAGAGCAGTCCATAGTCTACTAGAATAGGCGAATCTCGTAAATCACTGCACAATTACGATGGATGAAGTGCTCAGAGGGTGCAGGGCCAGTGCTGCTCCAGTATGATTCACACAGCTATAATGTTCACATTGTAATAGGAATCCCTCCCACACGTAATTCTGGTGGGGTTGAAAATTTCCCTGTAAACCTCTTAGCGAGGCTGCTGAGCTAAGATGAGGAGGTATTTCTTAGGTGGTGAAGCCTACCTGAACGAACTGGTATCTGCGGTCGCAGCAGGAGCAGCTCCAGGCGCTCGGGGCCCCGAAGGAGAGGATGCTTTGGCTGCCGCAGCCAGGCGCGTCTTCACACCCCCTGTCTGAGGTAGCTGGGCCAGCGGAGCTACCTCGGAGCTCTCGGTCTCTTGTGATTTGCCCAGGGTTTGCTTTCACCAGGAATCCACCCACCCCGCACGCTGCCACTTTGGGCAAAGTCAGGGCTGCGCTTTGTGTCTAAACCGAGCCATTTTCTGCGCGAATGGGGAGCCCACTTCAGAACCCCGTCCTCCTCCTGGCTTCCACAGCTGTGGAAGGAGTGGACCTGAGAAAGAACGGTGCTTTTGTGCAGCACAGTTATGTGTTTAACATAATAAATGTTTATTGTCCTCTGGAGCAAAGGAGCAATAGGCTAAATTATAGCCCAGGGAGGGAAAGCTAGAATCATGAGGTATAGGCTGTTAATTATCTTTTTTTGTAGCTGTCATAATGTACTGGCGTTTGCCTGCAGCTCGCCCCCTCCCACTGATCCATTACCTCCACCACCACTATCTCTGGAATATCTGCTTCCCCTACCGCTGTGCCCTGCTCCTCTCCGTCCTCCTGCTCTTCCATTTGTAAGGCATCTCCGGCCTCCGGAGAGATTTGCGACTTCCCCAGCAGCCGCTCGCGGTGATAAAGGCCCTCAGCCTGCCTCTCTCCGATTAATCAGCTCTCGTGCAGCCTCGATAGGGTGTTAATTTGTAAACTCGGTGGACAGGCAGCCGTGATAAGCCTCCGCAGCTGCTGCGTGTCTGCTGGGGGGGAGGAAGGGGGGGCAGATAAGGCTTCAGCCCTGGGACGCAGCCAAGAAATATTTTGGAGCAGTGAATTAGAAACAACAACAACAAAAGAGCCTTCTGCAGAGGCACTCCTTTGAGGTTGCTGCGGGTAATACAGCGAGTCTCAATAGCAGCGGACAAGAGCCTTTTTCCTGATAAGCTCCCTGACCCCCCCCAGCCCGGGAAGGGCCACGTCAGGATTGCATCCGTAGCTGGGGACGTGTTTCAGACGGTTGGTCGCGGGTCTGCTGGCGTGGTCCGGGCTGGGAGGAAGGCGCAGTCTGCTGTGCGTCTCGTGTATTTGCTGCTGTTAGCCTGGTCCTTTCAGAGAATTTGGTGCCCGCTTGTCACGTCACCTGCGAGGCGATGGACTCCAAGGGCTTCCAGAACAGGATCAGTGTCAAGTGATTTTGAGTGTCCCCAAATGTTTGCTGTGTCCTGTGATTCATAGAAAATGCTAAGCAGAGTCTGTTGCATATCCAGCTTAAGGGAAATGGGAATTCCAGAATGGGGAGATAGCATTTTCCCTAAGCAGCAGAGCATCCTGAGTGGTCTGAGCATACCACCGAGCAGACCACTGAGTACTGCAGTCTGAGAAATAGCAAAGCATAGTGGTACGCTCTGAAATACCCAGGTGAGTTGGAACAAGTTGCACTGACAACAGGCATTTCTTCTGCTTACCTATTCAAGGTGGATATGTCCAATGTTTCTAGTGTGCTCATGCAATTTTCCCTTTTCTATTGAATCAATTATGTTTTCTTTAGCGATTGAAAGGATGAGATATTTTACTGTGTTTGTATCAGCGCCTCAGTTCAGCTGAATCTGAATGATTCTGCCATTGTTGGCCTCCCTGGTTGTTCTAATACTATCTGACAACACGCAACAGACCATGGAAGCTGTTCCTTCCAGCTGCCGTTGGTGTGGTTTTGAACTGCGGCAATTCTCAGACAGTGACCTTTTTATGAAATCAAAGGTCTTGCAAAACCCTCTTGGTCTCTGAACTGTGATTTATAGCGATTTGTGTTGGAGAAGGCTGCAGGTGGGATTTGGGTGACACGTAATTGGTTAAAAGATAAAAATCAAACGAAGGTTGCCCCGCTGGTACAGTGATGGCAGGAGCCACAGGAATGAATTGCTTGGCAGTGCGGAGCCTGGCCCTCCTCCTCCCGCCCTCCTCCGCTGGTTGCCAAGTCCTGTCTGGCAGGCCATTACAATGATAAATGCAGGTAGCTGGCAAGGACCACAGTTGAGAGTTTGTTCTAGCATGCCAAGCCCTGCTTGGCATTCCCTGTTGGTGCCAGCATTTGCACTCTTACTCAGTTTGACGGAAACCAGGACTTGAGGTGTGAATTTATGTCCGCATCCTTCCAGGAGAGAGTTGGGATAATGAAATGCCAAGGCAGCCCTGGGAGCAGCAGAGTAATTTGGTAGGTACCAAACAACAGTCTGCCACCTGTCATTTGCAGTACAGTCCCTGCTCTCGCCCATCAGTCTTCCTACAATGCAGCCTTTGAATTATAAGGAGTCTTGGGTAGTTCTGCAAAGAGCACTTTCCATTCCGTTTGATTTAGTGCAAATAAAAATCTGTATCCCAGCCAAATAGATAGTCTGGCTAGATAGTTTCAAGCTGTAATGACAATAATACAAACTACTATAGTAGTATGTTATACAGCGTTCCCAACCTTTCCTGCTTATAGACAGGTTTTCCCCTGTATTTTGTAGCAGAACCTAAATCAGTAATCAAGTCGGTGGTTGCCTAAGTCAATGTCTGGGTAATGGAAACAATTTAAATGTGGAAGTCTAGGCTGAAAAGCCTGCCTGTTCAGGAGTGGGATCAGCTCTAAGGAAGAGGCATGAGATCTCTACTGTTTGAGACGTTTAAAAACAGAGTACACAAAGCCCTTTTGTAAATGTATCACAGAGAATTGTTTTTCATTGACTAGGGCATATATCGGTTGTCCTTAGGAGAGACACGTTACTGTCTCCTAATCTATGGTGAAAGATGCAGCCTGACCCGGTGATGAAGGGAGAGGACTGTCCTTTGGGTGCCATTCATAGACCAGACTAGCCAGAAGCAAAGGCAACGGTCTTGTCCATGAGTGGAGAAGTAAATCAACCTGGTGTGAGAGAAGAACAGCAATGTCTACTTCACGATCTGCTTTTTCTTTTTTCTTTTCTCTTTTTTTTTTCTTTTCTTTTCTTTTCTTTTCTTTTCTTTTCTTTTCTTTTCTTTTCTTTTCTTTTCTTTTCTTTTCTTTTCTTTTCTTTTCTTTTCTTTTCTTTTCTTTTCTTTTCTTTTCTTTTCTTCTCATTTATTTTTTCATTTTGTTTTGTTTTTTGTTTCCTGCTAACTGTAACTGGCATTTGCTTGGTTGGAGTAAGCCAGGACATGGACCGGACGAATTTGTAATAAAGGGGAAATCAGAGCTGATTAGAATGGAAAATAGCCAGGAATGTAAAACCAAGGTAGGTTTTGGTAGCAGTTTGGGAGCTGAGGTTGGGGGGAGGAAGATACAGAGGTAAGGACAAAGTGCACCTTAATTTAAATTAGGACATGCAGACAGAATAACATTCAGCAAGTTTTTTTGGCTGGGTTTAATGAGGGATAGCTGGAAAACTTCTTTTCTGGTCAGTGTCTGCAAACAGCTGAGGGAGCTTTTGCAGCTGTATGACCAGCCTTGATGAGGCCCAGGAACTCCCCAGCTTCCTCCCTTCTCCTCCTCCACTAAAATTTTTTTCAGTGCATGTATTTATTTATTTATTGGAGCTGAGCTGGGAAGGATAGGGAGTTTGATCTTTTCCTTTGGGAGACAGCAACTGCTCAGAGGAAGATGAATCATAAAGCATGGCTAATGGAGGGAATTGGAAGGGGAAGACTGCGCCGTAGCCATTCTCCAGGGGCTGGAGGAATGGATTGAGAGGAGAGGGAAGAGGAGCTGGCAGGCCTGTGCCTGGGGGCTCTGATAGCAGGCATGCTGTAGGTCAGGCATCCCACCACGTTCGGAGCGTTAGGTCACCCTTCTGTCACGGTAAGAGGCACATCTGTGCAGTAAGCCGGCAGGCCGTAACAGCGTACGTTTAAGAATTACAGTTGCTGCTTAATCTAAACTAGCTTGTTCTATCCCCAAATGGTTGTGAAACGATGAGGTTTGGACTCAAAATGGTGTTATTTTAAACTTACCGCTGTGTTGCCAAAAGAGAAGGTCCAAAGCAAAACCATGATGTAGAACCTGCAGAGAAGCAATGGGCTTGGGCTCCTCGTTGCCCTGCGCTTACTGAATCAAACCGTCTATGCAGCATTTCCTTGCCTTCCAGTCAGCAAGTGTTTTACATCGCTTTGCTTTCACCTTGCTGTCATGTAAATTCAGTGCAATTCAAGAGTGAATTGGGACCTCTGATCTCTGCTGCTAGGCTCTCTCTGGCCTAATTTAATTCTCTGTTCCCAGACTTGTACTATCGTCGCAAAGGGGCTGTTGCAAAAAATAGGCATGGTTATATAAACCACTGAGAAAAATAAGCGTTCTCAGAAAAAAAGGGGATGAGGGATATGCATGCATTGTGGAAAGCCCTTTCCAGGACTGTAGCAGTACTGAATGTGCATGCATTAAATCAGTGCGAGGTGGGAACCTAAACAAGTATGTTGCTGTATGAACATGTAGTCCCAGAAGCTGTTTCTAGTGGACTGCAGAGTGAACTTTCGTGCAAGATGTGGAAAACCCATCAGAACCTCCCAGAGATGGCCTTGAATCAAAACTGATCTAGAAGTGTTTGGGGCATTTAAGGCATTGCCATTTCAGTAAGTAGTTGTCTGTTCAGTGTATTTATACTGCGCATTTCACTGTGATGTGCTATCGTGTAGCTAAAGGCATAACTGAAATTTTAGGATTGTTGCCTGAAAGCTTGAGATCCACCTGGAATTCATTCTTACTTAGAGAATACTAGGTATTAGTCCTTATTTGCATTGGGGATCAACAGCCGGAATTTCACAAGTGTTCATGGCCATCAGCTGGAATTAGATTTATCCAAACCGTTTGGTCACCATTCAAGTATCTAAGTGGATTTTCAGAAATGCTCCACGCTCCGTAGCTCTGGTTGGGTTGGTGCCCCAGGCAGCTGTTGAGTGCTGATCTGTTTCGAGAGCCCTGGCTATAAATTCTGTGCAAAGGTCTCAGGAGGGAAGGGGACAGGTGAATGTCTTTGCTGTCGAGAGAGAATCACAAAATGAAATCTGGATTTGTAGAAGTCTAGCGTGTATCCTATTTCCTCTTGCTTAATCCCTTAGCACAGCTGGGTTGCTCTGTCTCAGCCAGCCTTGTACCCCAGAGCTGAATTTTCCTAGAAGGTGTCACAAAAAGGTAGTTCATGTACTTCAGCTTTTTGCCTGTGATGGTGCCTGAAATGACTGACTTGTGGGTCTAACCTTTTTCTTTTGTCTTCTCAATCAAGCTGTGATTTCCCTCCAAAAATAATACTAGGTTTGAAAAGACCATAGGTTCCCAGTTGTCTTGAAACATCCCCTCACAATGCAGGCAGTGTTAGTCATAGGTTGCTACATTGCTTCTGGAATGTGCTGAATACTTTCTTGGTCTTCAGGATGAATTTTAGTTTGTTTTTGTGTGTGCATGTGTGATTTCTAGGCTGCGCTTGAGCCTCTCCATGTGTATCGAGTTCCATTTCCTATAGAAGAATCACAAACTAAACAATACCTTCCTGTTGTAGTTATTGTTCTCGTATTACTGCATGAAGGGGTCTGGTATTAATAACTTACAGAATCGACTCGAAACTGGTAAAGCAATACTGATGTGCTGAAATTCTCCACTAGACAAGCAATCAAGTGGCATCAAAGTGGTAGGTAAAAGCAGGGGAAACAGATCAAAGGGAGGAATTAAAATGGATCCAAAATTTTCAGGTAGTTTCCATGCTTTATTCTGAAAGTCTCTTTAAGCGTATCCAACACTTCTAGTTTGAAAATCTCCTGGAGGAAGGTTTTCTTGAGGGCTTTTTAGTACTTGCGAAGTTCAGTAACAGTGTGAAAACACTCTCACTTGAGACCAGCTCTTGGCTGTCAAGAAGATAGGCAGCCATCTAGAAATAAAATGTAAACTGTATTTTACTGCCTCTGTTCCGTTTACCTGCCATACTGTACCCAGATTTGGAGAGGATGCTTGGGTTTGCCCTGTACAAAGCATGTATACCAGGTCCCTAACACCATGTGCTTTCGCTCTTTGTGAACCAAAACTGCAGCCTTATTATTAACTTGGCGGTGTCTTGTGATCAGACTGTGAAGTATCAGGCTTGGATCTGGTGTTCTGTGCTCCAGGAGGCTGTGTGAAGATCTGCAGAGCTTCTGTTCTCGGTGATAAGGAGCTGTTTATTCCCTGCGAGCAATTTTATAGGGTACAGAGAAAGGAGGGGAGAAAAAAAAAAAAGAATAGTAATTACTGCAAGGCCTGACATAGTTTATAATGCTGTCTCTGTCAGATGATATTGTTCTGTTACACATAATCATTAAATTATTAATCTGTAAGCGCTCTTACACCTTTCAGCTGCCCTGGGTTAGCAGGAACTGGGATGAATGAGACATGGACTTTATTATGCCTCGCTGTTCACCTTCAGCGGAGAGGGTGTGCTACATCCTTTGTGGTTACCACCTTATATTTTGAGGGGAAAGCTGCCTTTGCTAAGCTTTTAGTGCTGAAAATGGCATCAGTGTTTATATTTGCTGGGTTCAAGGGGAGGAATGGTGAGGGAATGGAGCACCGCTCCTCTGCTTTCTCTTCCCAAAGCAGAAAAAGGGTAGAAATGCTGTTTTTCTTTGCAGTGTATTCAGCCTAGTTTCAAGTTGTCACGGAGCTGGGTGGAGACATTTTCCCCTCCAGATCTGGAGGAAGAAAGAAAATCAAAATGGAGCAGAGGATTGCTAACTTTGTTGAATAAAGCACAAAGGGGGACCCCAAGGCTTGGTGCGGATCTTAGGGTGTCTTCAAAGGGTGCTGGCTCATAGAAGTTTCAGTAGCGAGACTACCTCAGAAACTGCCGCTCTCTGAAATCGTTTGTGTGTGTGTCTCTTCTGGGACAAATGTTAGAGCCTTTATGCTTGAAATACAGAGGCTGTTACCGGGGATGAGGGTTGGACTTTGCAGGCAGCAGCTTTTATAAAAACACGTCCGTCTCGGGCTCTGCTGTGATGCAGATGAAGCAGAGGAGCTAGATGGGGGAAGGAGACGAACAGCAGATGTACAAGAAGGACTAGGGGAGTCTTTTGTCCGTGAGCTTCAGCCTGAGGACGTCTCCCTGCCTTATTCAGCAACAGAAAGGAACCGGGGGGCAGCGGCAGACGCGCCGGGTGCGGGAGCTGCGCGGCCGCTCTCCTCCCTGCCTGCCGGGGCTGTGCTTCACCTGGAGCCTCGCGGGGAGAGGGGAGAAGGAAATTCCTCCTTGCATTTTCTAATCAAAAAAGTGGGATTTCCTGGGATGGCTTGAACCCATCCACATAAAGGACTCCCAGTGCCTGGTTTTGCTTGCAGGGGAAGAATTCCACTTTTAATTTTTTTTTTAATCCCTTCTTAAACATATGCAAATGATTTGCGTGAAACAGCAGAAAAATTGGGAGGGGACTTGTTCTAGCAGATGTGTTGGTTTGCTGGATTTTTTCACTCATTAGTGGGCTCCCTCAGACACATAGGTTTTATTGTATACTTTCTTTAAAGGGTGACTGATGAAATTGAATGATGTATTCAGGCTCTTCCTCCCCCAGCTCCCCTACTGCCTTTACAGCAGCTCACAGAATATGCTATAGCACAGGCCTTCACTGTTTCAGAATGGTGCTTATGCCAAAAACCGTTCGGATCTGGAGCTAGAAATCACCAGAAAAGAGAGCAAAAGTTATTGCAAACTCTAGGTGTGAAAGTTTGTGTCTGCAGACTGTGGCTGTGATGTTGAAAGCTCTGCTCTGTAAATGTTGGCTCTGATTGTTGAGGGTGGTGCCCCATGTGTGGTTTTTGATATCAGAAGACTGAGCAATAATCCATGTTTTGCTTTCTCTTAAAAGTGACTTTTCTTGCTCAACTTCCTTGAACACTGTTTTCGTATCATTTGGACCTGAAGCAATGAGATCTTTAGCTGATGATTAAGCAGCGCCAAGTCTCGGTCACATCCTCAGTACCAAGTTACGCAGAAGGGAGCGTGGTGGCTGGCGTAAAGCCGCGGCGTTCGCCTTCCAGGCCAGGCGAAGCATGAGGCTGCTGCCTCCCGGCTTCAGTGCGAGCCGTGCCCGAGCTTCATTGCCTGTAAAATGGGAGAATCTTATTTATCCACCTGCCACGTGTCCTGGTGCTGAGGGAGCGCGCAGAGGAGAGAACCTGGTTTAGCGCAAGCTGTTAGTGTCACTGCGTGTCTCCAGCCCGTGTTCCTAGAGCCTGCAGATCTGCTCGGGATCCGTTGTGACTTTGTGTCGATTGCAAGTGAAACATCTCTGAACAATGGATTGTAAATTCAGAGCTGGCTGTCATTTTGTGCACAGCTCTTGTTGCTGCAGTGTGACGCTGTTACACTTTCTTTGCAACCCAGCCTAGACAAAGCCTCATTTAATCCTGGTTCTTCCTCTGTTTAATCCGTGCAGTGAAGGGGTTGTGCAGGTAACTGGTTTTCCCTGACATTTTAGGATCCTTTTGCTGAGCTGTGTAACAATCATACATGCCACAGCTACACTTGCAGCTTTGTTGTAGATGTGATTCAGGATTTGTTTCTTATGTGCCTCAGCCTCAACATATTTTTCATGTAGTTTACCCTTTTTTTTATACATTTGCAGTAAGACATTCAGTGCTTGCAGTGCCAGTTTCCTTAGAAGTAACATTAATAGATCACTCTTCCTTGCTTCTCACTATATCTGATGCAGATCTTGCATTTTACTATTTGTTTCCTGATGAGTAGTCATTTAAAATATGTAACAATGCAATACAATTCACAGTGCTTTTTATCATGCAAATCTCCCAAGGCACCGTAGAATAAAATCAATAAAATGAAAAAGAAAATCAACTTAGTTCAGCCATGTGTTGAATTCTTTTTTTTTTTAAAGCAGAGTCAAGAGAGAAAGCCTTTTTTCACTTTCAATATCTTTTGCTGTTCGGCTTTGTACTTCACCCCATTTTATTCATGCAGCAGTCAGTGCCAAAACGCTGCTGATGTTTTCAGCTGTCTTGTAGGTAGTAGTAATGTCAATCATGCTCCCTGCTCCCAGACCAGCTTTGATTCTGTAGAGGCTACTTGCCATTTTATCAGATAGTGAGGAGGAAAAGCTTATGCTGAAAAAGGTTGACTGTTTGATATCGGGGGTTGGGGGTGGGGGAAGCCATCAAATTAACTCATAAAAGCTGTATTTACAATGAATGGACTTTTTTTTTTCCTGTCTGTCATTATCATCTTGTCTGTAACCCAGTGACCCTGATTATCATGAAGCTGTTTACAAGGTTTAGGTTAATTGGATTTCTTTAACTATTTCCCAGAGCTGTGAGGAGCACAAATGCACTGCCGTGGAGTTCAAACAGCATAGTGCAACCCAGTTTGCAAGGAGACGGGCTTCTTCCAAGAGGAAGTCGTTTTATTTCATATTCAACTAAGTGCATAGCAGCATGGACCTGTCATTTGGCATAATATTGTATAACACCCACCGTCTTTCATACAGATGTGTTCAGTTGCAACTTGTGTTTTCAATACACAAATTACATTTTGCATGTTCAGCAAGAAATGAGCTTATTTTCAATGAGAAAGGCTTTGAAATGTTTTTTTTCTTCAGCTTGATAGCAGTTTCACTGGTTTTGTTTTTATATGAAGAATCATGGATAAAATAGCTGTGCATTGCATGGCTGCCTAAATAAACGAGACAGGAGGATATTGCTGGGTGAGATCAGGACAGTACTTTTACACGCTTTGCTTTCATCTTCTTAGGATGCATGCTTATTTTTTAATGGCACAACATTGCACCCTCCAGGTGCAATGTGTAATTGCAGGTCTACAGATAGACTTGTTTTATGAGCTGTGTTTTTGTGAGCAAGCCTTCCTAAATTCTCCTTTAGTATTACTCACCCTCTTTTTCTCTTTCTTTTTCAGGCTTCTGTAGGCTCTGAGAAGCTGTTCTCCCCTGCAGCAAATAAAGGTAAGTGATTTGGAGAAAAGCTTTCCTTACCTCAGAGCAAGCAATTTGAGTGTGTGAAGCGGTAGAGAACATCATGCAAATAGCAGGACATCAGTTTTGCCAGTGCCTGTAACTTTGCCGCACTCATTGTCATAGAGATCAGCTTTACAGGCTTGCGATGGTTAAGTTAAAATGTAGACCTGCGTTACCTCCATGTGGGGCGAGACTTCTTCCCTACAAGTCAGCTCCGCAACAAATGTCATACAGAAAGGTATTACTGACAAGGGAGAAATCAGCCCTCACTATAGGGGATATGCTGTTTCCCTCTAATATGATCAAATCCTTATTTCTTTTAAACAAAGAAATATTTTAGCATTATCTGTATTATTCTTACAAGGCCTTGCACATCTGTCTCCTGCCAGTGTGCACAGAGCAGTGTCTCTTCGTCTCGGTTCTCCAAAAGGAGGTGGAAGGTGCTCGGTGTGCTGCAGGGTTTCAGCTCACAGCTCCTACTATTACTATTAATTGAGAGTTACCTGTGATACGCACCGAGTGTTGCTAAGAGACTGTGCCAGTTAAGATTCCCGTTGGGAGTTACAGTGATGTATTTCTAAATACGCCAAGCCCTCCTTCAGGGGCTCGGTACAGCGGTGAAACAGGGCTACTCTAGTTCCTGGTGTTCTTAGGGACAACCTCACTTAGATGAATACTGTAGGTAAAAATACTGAAGGAATGAACAGCCTTCAAGGGCAAAGTGTGGTACGTGATTAGAAGCATTATGCTGGGAATGGTTGCACTGTATCGTGCAAGGAGGTTGATGTGGCTCTGAATGGATTGTTGGGATATGTAGCTGTTCCGCAGCCTTCGTAGCATTGGGCTACAGCATAAAATCAGTTTGGAGCAGCAATGAGTAGGAGGGACATGCAAATACCTTGAAGAGGGGAGATGAGGCACATTAATTAGAAGTGATGAAAGAACCTTGCATTATTTCAAGAGGGCCAAGAAAAAGGAATGATTTGCAGTTGTGTAGGAGTAGGTGCTGGCCATGGACAGGCGTTTTGGTGGCTGTGTGCTCCATTACCTGGATCCAGGCCTGGGTTATAGCTGGGCTCTTTAGCAGTGGTAAGTATTAGGAATTTTCTTTCTTTCCAAGCTTTGCAAATTTTCTGTTCCAAATGTGGAAACTGATGACAAGCCCATTGTGTTATTACATTTACAGATATTTTTATGAAAGTATGTGGCTTTATCTGCAGGAAGAAGGGAAGTTTAAACAAATGGTGGGGAAGAGCATTTATCTTCTCTCGGCCTTGGCTCACCGATAAGGCGAGCCAGATTGCCCATACGGCACTGCCTCAGCAAAACAAAAATCTTGCCATCCTGAATAAATGCATGGCACAGAGATCTGCTGCAGAGGCTTATGTTGAAGTGTTAGCAGCTTTGTTGGCTCCTACTCGTGCTGAAGCCTGAGATCCCCCACCCCTTCATATCACAGAGCAGCTCAGCAACATGAGTTTTCAAAATACCTCTCCATCGGGAAGTTAAATGTGTGAATGGCTGTGAATTTGCTGTCTTGAAGTCTGTGTTCACTGCTGTTTATATCCCTGTAGCTTAAGGCTGTTCATGTTTGGTTTACTGTGGAAGTAGACGTTGCAGCTTTGGGAGGGTTTGGGTTCAGACGGTAATTTTTGTCTTGGTCTTGTCTCTTACTCTCACCGGTGCTGGTGGAGCCCTGCTTATCGGCATGGGCTGTGGCCATGGGCAGGCTCTGTCAGGGGCTGCCTCCACTTGTGTTGAGAGGAGAGATTAATTCTCCTCGGTGAGATTTTGTGCAGAAACCCAAACAGTGCTAAATTCCGCCCCTTGCCCTGTTGTCACTCTGCCATGCAGGAGCCAGAACTCGTCTCTCACACATGCAAATGAACACTGTGCCGACAGGACCGGGCTTGGCAATGCCATATGGCTGGGAGAAAGTGACTTTCAAAGCGTTTCGCTGAAATTCCTTTTGCGAGATAATGGCGTTGACTTAAGGCCAGTGTTCAGCAGGGCTGGAGCCGCAGTTGCTGCGCGAGCAGAGGATCAGTGAGCGGGGCTGTGGTGGGCACACGCACGGCACGGCACGTGCTCCTTGTCTCCCATGGGCGTTCACGCTACGCCCTTCTTTTGTAAACACTTTGGGCCTTTTTGGAGAGAGAGGAACCAGCAAATCTGTAGCAACCGTGCTGCAGCTGTTCCTACAGGTAACCAGGCTTTTAGAACACAATGAGGCAGATTTGTTGTCTGACGCAACTCCCCGTTCTTCACAAACTTTCCCTGGGGATGTGTTTGGCCCAGTGTATTTGTTTTATGCTGTCCTAGTTTATCAGCGGCTTAGCAATGCAATTAAGTGCTAAGATAGACGGTTTTCGCCTGTTGGAGGTTGGAACAGCTGTAAAACCTAACCTTTGACCACATTTCACAGCTCTACAAAAGGCCCAAGGAGCAGAGCCTTTTGTCTGGCGCTCGCTGGGTGACGTTTGTCTTCGCCCCCACCCCGCTGAGGTGGCTGCTGCGGCGCGGCTCCGTCGGACACGAGCGACCGCACGGCAGCAGATGCGCTGCGCCGATGGCCGCGGCCGGGCACGGCGGGGAGAGGTGCCGCGAGCCGGGGCGGCCTCGGCAGCTGCAGCTGGGGCATGGGCTGAGCTCCCAGGGGAAAAGGAGGCAAAATGCTCCCTGCAAGGAAATAATAACTAAAAACAAAAGCAGAGAATCCCTCGTGTGCTGTGCCGACAGGTCTTTGTTTTCTGACGTAAGAAAGCATTTGTTTAGCAAACTCGTCGCTGTGGTGCAGAGTCACAAGGACATTTGCTGCCCAGGGCCGGGTGTTATATCCTCCTGGTGAATGAATCGATAAACAAGTAATAAAGGTCTGTTTGCTCTCTCACACAGCTCCTTTCTCACAGGAATCTCCCAGCCGGTCCTTTGGTTTTTCTGAAGAGCAGGCTCAGTGCAGGGTACGGGAGGTGGAGGCGAAGGCCGGACGCGGCCATCTCCACGTGGGTGGGTGAGGGAGAGGGGAGCTGGCGGAGGGCAGATGCTTGGTGGTCTGGGAGGTGAGAGGTCGCTGGAAGGACCTCCACCTGCCTGCCATAATGATATTTTTAAGTGTGTCGGGGGATAGCTTGTATTTTAAGGACTTGAGAGCTGTGTTCTGCTGCTGGTTCCCTCCTGCAGCAGGCTGCCCCGATGGGTGTCGCTGGAGGTGGTCGAGCCTCCTGCTCCCACCTCTCCTTGTCATGGACTGCTGGTCTGGGGCCAGGTCGCGGTCAGGTACACTGGGGAAGCCGGGAGAGGTGGTGCCTCTTCTACCAAAAGAACCTTGCAGGTGCAGCCCAGGGGACCTGCAGGTCCTCAGCCAAGACCCTGCGGAGGAGCCAGACCCAGGGGCACAGGGCAGCAACCAGGGGATGAGGGCTTTGAAGGCAGTGGAAGCCAAGTACGTCGCTCCTACATGGATCAGAATCAAAGATGACATGCGGGCAGTAGCGTGGTCCAGCTGTCTGGTTGCAGGGAGCAGCTGCTGGGAGGCTGCACTCACAGGACCCGGCTCAGCCCCGGGCTGGGGTTGCTTGCCGAGCTCTTCACCTCACTTCCCCCCTCCTGCAAAGGGAAGACCAATGCTTTTCAGGCAAGTGTGCTGGGAGACTTAATTAATGAATGTTTATCAAGCGATTTATCAAGAGATCTGTTTAATGAGAGATCCCATAAACAGTGCAAGGCTTCGTTTTCATGGCAATAATAAATGGCAGTGAAAATAAGTCTTATCCTTCCCCCGCATGTGCACCCCCCAGGAAAAAAAGATTGCTTACCCTCCACTCTCACTGCTCCCTGGTTTCGAGGCGGAGGGCTTTGAAGTGCTATCTTTCATCATGAACTGTACTCATCCTCAAAGCTCTAAAGCTCACAATCTGTGTCTTATCCCTCTGACAAGAGGGAGGCAAGCTTTCCCAGTGCACGGGTCGTGATTGTCAGCCATGGGATGTGCCGCAGCCACCCGCCCCAGCGGGCTAATGCAGCTTATGGTCCTTTGAAGTTCCCTTCCTTTATTTTCTGTCCTCTTGACCACAAAACTGTGCCTTGGGCCAGCAAGAGAGATTTCTTGTTCAGAGACGACACCGAGCCCTGACAAGCACATCTGAACCAGAGAAGAACCCTTGTTCCTCTGAGATCACTGCTCCATAATTTTGTTGCCTTAAGGGAACTGTCTCTCCTTTTCTCTCTTGTTCTTCTCTTCCTTTTTTTTTTTTTTTTAAATTCAGCACTAAACTGTCACACTAAATCATTTTATAAGCTGGAAATACAAAACCTCCAGTGTAGGACATGCTGCTAAAAACTGATGGCTATTACTGTGAGCTGGGGTGAGAGGGGAAAGGAGGGGCAGCAGGGCAGGGGCAGGACGGAGGGCAGCAAGTCAGCTCTCAGGGAGGAACCTGCGAGTGCTCGGTGAAGCAGAAAACAACCGGAACGCAGCTGAGCTCAAACTAACATGTTTGGCACAGGTTTGCGGCGGTGCATCTTCATGGTTGCTCAGTGCCGGCAGGGGGGTTGAGACCAGAGCCTCCTGTGCTCACCGTGCTGCTTGCGTGCTTTGCTCTGCTGCTGGTTCTGCCCCCTCCCCAGTCCTTCCTTCTCCAGTGGGCAAGGTCAGAGACTCACTGTCTGGGTTGGGACAGCATCTCCTGGAGCCGTGTCCCGCGTGTAACCATCTTCTGCAGGGCCTCTGCCTCACTGTGCTGCGATGTCGAGCTTTCCATTGCAAGGAGGTCTGTATAGAAGCAGAGCAAACACCCAGTCAGGCAATTAGCTGTGTAGTACATGAACGGAGGTCAGGAGCGATACCATAAATTTTCCCAGTTTCCTGCGTGGGGTCCACAGCAGGGTCTGAAATGCAGGAAAAGCCATGATGCCTCCCGTCTCTTGATCTCAGTTTTATCCCCAGGTTTTGCTTACATTTGGATGAGGTCACCGGCTTGCGTGCGATTACCTGGCCAGAGAGTGAACTTGAGGGGGATGCTAATTTACAGCTGAATCTTTGGACAACAGTCCTCTGTAATTACAGGCATGCAAAAACTTCCACAGCAGCATCTGTAATAATAAATAAAGTAATGCATCTGTGTAGATAGCAACCACATTGCTGTGATTTATACAGTGCTCAGGATGCTCTGCAGCTGCTGTACTCCCCATGTTGGATCTTTTGTGGTTTTATCACAATCTTACAATATTCTGCGTTTTTCATGAAACCCTCACCCTCAGAGGATTATATGAGAATCTAAGCTTTAATTTCATTTTTTAAGTAAGATTTTAGTCTTCCTGGCCACAGAGGAAGGCCTGGAACACAGTTCCAGATTCTTCTGTGCTTCACAGCCAGCAGGTAGTTGAAAAGAAGCCCAAATACCTTGTTCTTAACCTCCTTTTAAAGATGGCTTATAATTTGTAAATGCTTGGGGTTGGCAATACTGGATACCCTGAGCTACTACGAAATCCAGCGTGCGAGTCCATCCCAGCATCTTCTTTTTGAAAAGTGCTATCTAATTTTGTCACTGCCTGCATATAATTACATTAGCTTTCTGTCTTTCTTGCATATGCAGATATGTAATTATACAGTGGCCTGGGAAGGAGGAGGACTTTAATTTTCTAAGTGTGCGTAACTGAGATAATCACACAAGTCGCAGCCAGTTAGTCACATCTCAAAACAAAACGAAGTGCAGAAAACTGCGGTAAGCGCAGTGTTTTTTAGTCTTCCTGCAATTTTCTCATCTTGCAGACTCTGGAAAGCTCTCAGCCTTCTGTTTGGGAATGGGAATGTACTCGGGCATATATGTCTCGCCTGTGAGCTACTTGCATTTAATAGTGGTTCAGGACATAACCATCCATATCCATAGCAGCCATCTGGAAAACACAGTGCACAAGTAGGAGAGGCCATTCGCCTTAACCACACTGTCCAGCTAACTTCATAAAATTCAGAATGCAAAAGTGGATAATTTATTGACTTCAACACAAGTTGAGTGTTGTATGCCTCCACAGTTAGAATTGCCTCGTGCAAGCGGGCAGGTTTTGCTTGCGCCATTTGCCGTGCAGTTTGCACAGCTATCTCCCGGTGCGTCTGCCTCAAGTGAGCCAGCATAGAGCTTTCTTTGTAGCTTCAGGCTGCAGCCAAGAGAGTTGAAAAGTTGAATTATAAACATTTCCAGGCCTTCTGTTTGGTGTCTTGTGTTTTGTTTTGTTATTTTAAGGATGTGGGGTATGTTGCTGCATTCCTGTCAGTGGGATTAGAATGAATAGAAGCAATACTGTAGGAGATAAAACGTGTTTAATTATTTATTTGAGTATTACAGACTGAAATTGCTTTTTGATTTAAAGCATCCAAGTCATGGGTATGTTTTTGGAGTAGAGAGAGGCACGCAGAAACATATATATACACAATTACCTAGGGTAACGTAAGAAGTCTCTTTGCTCAACTGCCCTTCCTCCGCAGAATTTGTTCATTTCCTTAAAGATTTTAAATTTCAAATGTGGCTTTGTTAAGCATCACGGAAAGCTAACTGCATGCTGTGCCTTGCCCACCAAAACGTAAATAAAATAAATAAAGTCTTCGTTGTATAAATGTTATGAAGTGGGTGGTTTATTTTCTTTAATTATACTTTTTATTTAAAATAAACTGTAAAAGCAAAATAGTATATATCCTGAATGCGCCTGCACAAACTCATATTGATTGAGTAGGCAAATTTTAGCTTTTCTCGGTTCATGTGAAAGTAGATAAAAGGACCCCATCAAACTGTAAACCAGAAAAAAGGAAAGAAAAAGAAAAGAATTCCTTCCAAATGTGTGTAGTAGATTACATTCCCCAGACTCTTAAAGGATGTTTGAAAGATACCATCTTTTTTACTCCTTGTTTATAGGTTGCTTATCTGTTTTCCTGAGTAGCAGAAGCCAAGCCGCTAAGTCTTAGCGGGGATTCCAGCTGATGTCCTTCCTGACTGCAGGCTGCTGGTGCAGGCTGTGTCAGCACCCGAAGGGTGCTGGAGGGTGGTGATGGTACGAGCAGCAGTTGCAACCCCCGCAAAACTATCAGTCCCTCAAACCATGGGTTCTTCTCCTCAGTCCTGCTTTTAAAATACTTCAGGGACATGTTTTATTCATGTAAGATTCTGTAAAGCTTTGGTTTCTTAGCAAATTAAACTCGTGGTGTAAACCTGATTCCCTCTTCATCCTGACTGGCACTGCGGCGCGGGGAGGCGGCAGGACCTCCAGGACAGCTCTGCTCCTCGTGGAGGACGTTCCTCCTCCTCTGCAGCCCCTCGACCTTGTGCCAGGGGTGTGCAACGTTGTGTTGCGCGTGCCCGTGGCAGCCTGTGCTTGGGCTATTTTCTTATGCGCTCTGATGCTCCTTCCCCTGCCGCTCTCTGCCCCGTGCCCCGTGTTTGTTTCGGAGCAGCAGCCCGACAGGCCGCGGCCCCGCAGCTAGCCCGTGCTGCGCAGTAACCTGTCAGGGACTCCGGCCCGCACCGTCACCCCATGCCTCTGCAGGTCATGAAGCAGGGCAGCTGGCAATCGACGAGTCGTTTCACAAGGCAGCGGGGGCAAGGAGGCTGGAGCTGCCCCCGGGTCGGCCTGTGCTTCCTTGTGGGCAGCGGTGGGGGTGATCGATGAGAGCCAGGCATGTCGTGTAGCTGCAAATGGGTCTGGTCGCTCTGTGTGCAGATGCTGGCAGGGTCTGTAATTCCCAGCGAGGCCCTGGCTTCCAGCAGCAGCAGCTCTGGAAGAAGAGAGTGCTGTCAGCATCGTGCTGCTTTTCCCTCTCCTCTCACCACCCCCCAGAGACCGGGGGCTTCGTCCTGCAACAGGGACATGGCTGATGAGCAGGACCTGGGCTTCCTTTCAACCCGGACACTTCCTGCCATTTTCTCCTCCAAGTCTTGTTAGACGCGTGCACGCATGCGCTCCCCACCTCTCGCCTCCGTGCTTCGCTGGCCATCCTTGCTGCTAATGGGCTGAGCGCAGCTCCCCTTGGAGCCTGTTAACGTTGCTCCTGAGCTGCCCGGGGATTCGCAGCGTGTGGCTTTCCTTCCATGCCGCTGCCGGCCACCCTCTGCCCCAGCTCCAGGTAGAGTCATACTGACCCCATTCACTTCCCTGCAGCTATCTGGGTGTGCACCAGTGTACAAGAGAGCAGGACTTGGCACGGTGTTTGTATTTGCGTCTCTGTGCTTTTGAAAAGGATACTTGTTCTAGGGTGGGTTTTTTTCCAAACAGTAAATATTTTCTTGTAAACTGCTGGGACAGACAAGTGACTGCAGTGCTTTTAGTTCATTTATTTGCTTTAAATGGATGGCAAAGTCTTACAGGAGGCAATAGGAAATTAAAAGCTTTCTATGTGTTTTTTAACTGTCCTGCAAAATTTACTGCAGAATTATATCCCTGCTATGGGATTCTGTCGGACAGTTCAAAAAGCCTGTGGAAAGGTTCTCGTTCACCATTAAATTTTAAAAGTTACTGAAGTAATTTTTATGGGACCTATTAAGTTTCTGAAGAAACACATTGGTTTCATCACTAATAAATTCTTTAAGGCTGATCCATAAGGGAATAGTCAGACTTCCAGATCTATCTCCAATGAAATGGACGTTAATCTTTTGCCTTGTTGCAGATGTATTCTTGAAAGGTACTAGCAAGGTGAGCAGCAAAGCCAGGAAAGCCTGATTGCACACAAGTACGTCTGCTGGCACTGTGAGTTGGTGGGTTCTTCACCAGGCAACCCACTGCAGTTTGGGTTAGCAAGAAGGATTTTTTTTAGAAGGTGAAGAAGAAGAACATTGCAGATGGATCTGTACAGGTATCTCCCAGCCCAGGGGTTAAACATGGGCCACAGGGTTTGATTGTGAACTGTGTTCTGCTCAGGAGAGTTGCAGCCTTGGAAAGAGGGATGGTGCAGCCTGGCCGTCCCTGCTTCCCAGACAGTGCAAAGTGCTTGCAAAATAATGTAAAATAATGTGTTCACTGTGCTTTTCCACTGCATCCAGAAAAGCAAATGGAGACTTCCTCCCTGCGAGAGGAAAGTACCAAGCTGGCTTTGTGCTTAACTTAGCGCTCAGAAGCGCCTTTCGTATGCAAGCACAGAGCCACCTGAGGAAAAGCGAATTGGGCTAGGAGGGAAATAAAATTATGTAATTGCCAGTTTCCTTCAATTCCGCTCCCTCCCGTTTTGCATAAAGGAGGCTATTTAAGTCTCAGCTGGAGTGGAGTTTGGTAATAAGCAGACATCTCTGAACCTGCATCTGCTGCTGGTGTCTGCTTCGTTTGTTCTGTATTTCCATATTTATTGATGATCCAGTATTGAGAGATCTGTCTCCTGAACACTTCTATCTTGTGGTACGAAACCTGCGGTTGAAGAGTTTGTCCCTTCAGGCCCTTGAATCCTTTTCCTTGTGACATCTTGGGATGCACAGTATGAGGTAGCATCACAGAAGATCACGTCAGTTTGCAAACCCACCTCAAACTGCTTTGACTCTTGATTGCTAAACTGCAAAAGCAAGCCCAGAGCCTGCTCCTTAGGAAGCTATCCACAAAACAGGGTTGCAGAAAAGGGCCAGCCTTGTTGGATGAAGCAGCCAACATTTTGATGTTCTCTGTACTATGTGATTTGGCTTCCAAAGAGCTAAGCAGTCCCCTGCCAGTTGCTTTCCTACGTGGCTGGCCTCTGGGCACAGCAAGAGGTGCTCACAGTGCGAGCTCTGCAGACACAACCTGATCTAACACAGGCTTAATGGCTGGAGGAAGAAATTTAGCAATATGAGCATTGAATGTTTATACAATAATGAACGTTATCATTATTTTTGTTATTGAACCAGTCTGTAAAATTCAGCTAGAAACCCGAAACCAACAAGAAGAATATGTTCGTTACATTCTGTACTGATCAATCTAATAATTAAAGTAGAGCAGATTATTTTATACATTTCATTGGATCAGCAAACAAATTCTCTGATCATAATGCACCTTTTGGCCTGAAGTGTTTTTGCGTGACAGGCCAGTCTCTGGACCCTTTATGTCATTCCAGCAGTACAAGATGTAAAGCAGCCGTAAGCAGACATCTGAGGACTACCCACTGACCGTGCCAGTGTAGTCAGCCAAGTTTTGTCCTGAGGCCAGGGCGAAAAAGGGCCTCACTCTAGTGGTTGTGAGCAGCCAAGCACCCTTTTTGCAAGCCATGCAGGTGGGAACAATTTAGAGAAACTCTAGAGATAGTCCAAATGATTGTGTTAGCTCTACCAGGAGCATAGGTGCCCCTGAGAGCCTGTGTCAGTAATCTCAGTACTGGTTCAGTGAGAAATCCTGACTGGTCTACACCGCTTGCTGTCTCCTCCAAGAACACCATTGTTTGAAACTAAGAATAGGCCGACATGCCTGAATCCAGACCCAGGTTTGAAAATATTGCTGCAGAAGCTCTTCTTTCCTCCCTTCCCTTCTCCCAGCAGTTCTGGAGGACTGGGTCCAGGATTTTGGCTCAGACCTGTGCCTGCTGCATCCATTTCCTCCACCGAATGGACACAACTATAAACCTCTTTTTGCATCGTTTCCTGCAGGCCTGTACTAAACATGCCACCCAGGTGCCCCTGTGTAAAGCCACTTCTTGCTGAGCCTGCTTCTGTTGCTGCTGGCGGGCTTGCCTTAGCGTGCTCATGGCAGGACTCCCATCACAGTGTGTTAATTTTAAACAAACAAAGAGCATGTTGTGATTTGGGAGGCTCTTCCCATCAGGTCATATCAGAGTTTCTCCTAAAAAGAGAGGCTGGGGTTTTTTTTGTTTGTTTTGTTTTATTTTGCCTTTTCTCCTCTTTTAATACGATCCCTGCAATTTTGTTTTCACTGAAATATTGACTGGCAGCATTGCAAATTGCCTGCATGCAGGCAGGAGCTTGCCAGCACTTTCTTACTCAGCTAGCCGTCAAGGTTGTGGATTCCACCAAGAGCAGTGCCAGGAAAGCTGTTGATCAAAAATATTCCTAACATCTGTGAGTCCTCTCCATCCAAACGAGATGTAGTTACATTCTCCTTTTCCCCGCGCTCTTTCCAAAGTGTTGCTTCAGACACCTAGAAAGCCTTGGTTGCAAATCATAAGTCAATCTCTGTTTGATTTGCAGCTCCAGTTCCAACTCTGTCGAAATCCAATATAAACTCAGAAGTGCCCTTCCCCCAGTCGTAATACATGAAGAGTATCAGAGAAAAGACAGGGCACGTTTCTTTGCCCCATCACTCATTTGATCCAGATGCTATCTCATGCCCTCTGTGGCTGCTGTGGTCACAAGCCAACCAGGAGGTCTTGTGAGAGCAGCAGAGAGAGCTCTGAGCAGGCTCTCAGGCAAGCTTGAAGCCTCTCACACGCACGCACACGTGTGTGCACGCACAATTCTGCCAGCGCAAGGACAGGACTGGGGGCGGCAGGGGAAAAGCCTGGTTTCCCTTCCACCCCATTCCTACCACCACCACCAACTCACAAGCCAACTATTAAATAATTAACGTGCCCAGTGGGACAGGAGGAATCAAAAGCTGTTGTGTTCCCAAGTTTTCTCTGGCTCCAAAAGGCAGGGCTCGCTGTGTATTCTGGCACCTCGGAGCGGGTTTTCCTCCCTCCTTCGCCTCCCCCTTATTATCCTGTATGTGTGCTGGACGGGGAAGTGGCGTTCCCAGCCCAGCGGGGGATGACTGTTATTTCAGACTAGCAACAGGGGAAAAGGAACAGCCTGTTGCCTGATTGATGTTTGTTTTTTGTGGCCGGACACCAAAGGTTCATTAGAGACGGAAGGTTTGGGAGGAGGGGGCGGCGGGCAGAGGAGACGCTCACTCTTAAGGAGCTATTGTACCCCTGTGCGCTAACCTGGCTCTGCACTTTCTTTGACTTCTGTGAATGTCTCAGCTGTACTGCTTTGGCCCCGGCGACTTTAGGAAAATATACACACCACACAGACGTTTCAGTGAAAGCTATGCAATGAGGGGGTCAGGAGAAAAAGGAAGGGGAGGAGAGAACAATGCAGTAGGTTTTCACTGTAATTAATTTCAAATGTGCTGCTCATCTGTTCTCCTCAGGTTTCAAAGAGAACTAGGGAATTTGCAGGGCTTTTCCTACGGCATCTGCTTCTTTCCAGAGGTGGGGATGGAAAGGCGGCTTTCCTTCCATCTGTGGGTTTGAGCAGTCTGGCTGCATGCAGTGCTGAACGCAGTGCAAACCAACGCTGCAAATAATGTTCTCTGCAGGGGTGGTGGCGAGGGAGAGGAGGGAAGGGTATGGAGGAGCTTCTCTGCTTCCCACGTTGGGTGGGCGAAGCTAGAGAGACTTAGGAGGTTGGTGCTTGGTAGAGCAGATTACTCTGCAAAGAGTTCATGGAGCACATTTGTTTAAATAAAAAAAAAATTATTTGCTGTTGTTGTTGGTCCTGAAAAACTTCCAGGTTGTGGTGCAGGTGAACCGTGTGGTTACAAGGCTTTAAATGTTTGGGTCAAACCCTCACTTAATCTCCTGCTGACTTTGTGCCTTTGAAAAATGTCCTGTCGTATAATTGTGTCAGGAACCAATAAGTTAGTATTAAACCTTAGGTATTATGGTGTCTTAAGTAGAAACAGTTCTTTCTGATTCCCATTTCTCAAATCTCAGCTGTTGGACTGTGCTGCTTTTAGCTGAATGACGCATAAAAATGGGCTTGGTATCTGTCGCAGAGCATTGTTCTCATGTCCTTTGCCTTCAGGTCTGAGTATCGATGAACTCATACGATCGTGGCAGTAAAGAGAAACAAAATAGGCCTATTAGATTATTGACTTTACTCCCCTTGACAAGATACCCAGATGCTAATTTGATAGCCCTATGAATCTTAGCCAGAAAAATCAGTAAAACAGAAACTTAAACTACTCTAAACTACTGTTAGTGCTTTAACAGCTCTGTTTTCAGATTGCTCTTTGCTTAGAAGCTTCCACTGGAACCTGGAGCTGGTGGATAATGACCTCTTGTTTAAACACGTGGCTACTTTATGATCCTTAGCTCTTAGAAAAACCAACTTCAATATCGGGTGGTGAATATGTCTGAAGTTTGGCCATAAGGAAAACATTTCTGCAGAGTGACTGAAGAAAGTGTTCTCTTTTCTGGTCAGAAACTAATTCAGTGCAGCCACAACATGTTGAATACCCAAAGGTACTTGAGGTGGGTGCTTGTTTGTGATACAGTCCTTCTCCAGGATGCCAGGGCTGGTACGTGACTAGGAGAGTGTGACCATACAATGATAAATGTTTCTGTGGTTCTTTGGAAGGGATGTAAATACTGCAGCCGTGTTTTAGACTGTGTGAAGGTGTATGCCAGATTTTGTAGCCTTACAAACTAAATAGACTTCCAGGTACTGCTGTAGGACTGGCTTCTGAAAAACTGTTCAGTGATAGCATGTCACCAAAAGTAGATGCAGAGCCCACCAGCTGCTGTGCGTGGGGAGGGGTGGGCACATGCATCTTGAAATGACTTCAGTGCAGGTTGTGAAAGGACTTAATTGATACAGGGAGACAAGGAAAGGGGTAGAAGCAAAGCTCCAGAACGTGGCGTATCTGTAGAAGGCTGCAGGGACTGGTTTCTTTCAAACCTTCTCTAAGAATTACTTGTGTAGGAAAAGGAAGTCACGTTTGGAGAATATTCAAGCCCACCACCACCTCTTCTTTGTGCAGAGAAACCCATAAGAGCAAGGAGGGAGATCTGAGTCAAGCCCAGGTTTAATTTCCTGGTCCTCCTCCATAGGAAGAAATATCACTTCCTTTTAACTCTTGAACAAACAACCGTATTGGCCACATCACAGAAAAGCATCCCTTAGATCACATTCAGATAAGCCTGGATTCCAGCATTTTCTCTTGGCCATGGATGTTTCTGTGCCTTGTGCTTGCCAACTAATACAGAAAAGGAGCAATACCTGAGGTCTGTGCAGAAAGCACATCTATTCCTCTGCCTCCTTTGCTCATAGCTGGGTTGGGGGCCGTATCCTAATTCTTTGTGCAGAGGGAGCAGCCGTTACGGCACTTTGGAGCTCAGCAGGGGCTCTTTCAGTTCTCGAGCCTTGGCCATGCCTTTCCAGCTTGTCACCTCTCTCTTCTTCAGTTTTGACAATAAGGGAGGAAGAAGGGTGGACAGCAGGTCTGGGAGGGGAGATGGGAGCAAGCTGCTCTCCCGGGGCTGCAGTTCTTCCTTTCCCTGCCTTCTAGGGGAGCTGCTGTCTCAAAGTGCCGCACAGCAAAACCAACTTCTTCCAGCCGTGCCCTGAGGGGTCCATCCTTTCCTAGTTACACTTCTGTACATGTCAATTATAAGGCAAAAGATTATGGTGCAGCATTAGCCCCAATATATGGTGATGTTCTTCTCCTAGGCTGAGGATCAGAAAGTTATTGTGGGGGAGGGTTTTATTAAAGAGTAAAAGCAAAGGCCCAAGGAGGATTTTGCAGGTCTGGCTTTTTGATCTGGCACAAAACTTTGCTCAGACATTGGATGGTTTCTGTACATGTCATGTGTTGGAGAAGATGGAGGCTTCTGCTGTTTTTGTGAAGCTAGATCTCACAACGCAGAGAAGAAAGGGCTCAGCCCCCAGCCTGACCCACCGTGCGCTGGGTCTGATGCAGGGTTCATAAAATCCCCCATAAAGCAGGCAGAGACGCCCGCTCGGCACCCCCAGAGGTGCAGGGTGCAGGTGCGCAGCGGCCGTTCATTCTCCTTGTCCTGCAGCTCCGGTACTCGGGAGCCACCAGAGCAGGCAGGAGCAGCAGATGTGCCTGCTGTCCGAATGACTCCCTCGGGTGCTTAATAAAACCATGGGAATCAGGATTTTCTTCTCTTTTTATTAGTTGAAAAAGATTTTTCTCTCCTTTAAAGGATTCCTGCCACCTGTTGCAGTCTACCTGTGAGGTTTGCTTTAAAAGCCCGTCTTGCTCTTAAAAGGAATGAGGGGAGGGCTACGGCATTGCATGAGCATTGAACCGCTGCGTGTTTGCCTTTGGAGATTCGCAAGGGAAGAGCTAGAACAGGGAATGCTATAGGGAGGTATTAAATGAGGCCCTTTTGTTTCTCTTCTTGTAGAGCATAAAAATGCCCGAGGCATGAATACTGTTCGGATTACTCTTGAACATTTAAATGTCTGTTCTAGTAATTTATGAAATGAAGAGGTGGGAAATTCCTTATGCTAGGAAGAAAAGAGAGACCTTTACTGGCACACCGAGCACCCCACGCTGGCAGTGCGGGAGTTGTTCTGTGCTGCTGTGGGAAGAGGGGAGAGGCGGATGGATCCGGGGGATGCAGCAGAGCTTTAGACCCTGGAGATGTGGGTTCAGCTCTGCGGTGTGGTGTGGGAGAGGCCAGCTGCTCCCTCGGTGCCTGCACTAGGTTATTCCACAATTGTCGTTGCTTCGCATATCTATATATGAAATAATGGGTGCTCTGTCCCTCCTGGCCTAATTTCTGTTTGTGGAGTGATCATAAGGTAGAGTGTGACATTCCGGTCATCTTCATTAGCCCTGAGCATAGCTTGTAAGAAAAATACTTCTGCTTGCATATTTCATGTGGCAGTTATCCCTGTGAGGGCCACCCAAACCACAGCCAGGACATGGACCAGTGTTACAGTTTGCCATCTTCTGGGAAGAAGCACATGCCGCTGTGTAAGATGAGGAGGTGCTGTAGCAGTTAGGTTACATACCCAAGAAAACCAAATTGGGTTTGGCCAGGAAAGTAAGAAGGCAGGGCAGGTGGATGAGGCAGCTGTACGGCGTTACCGCACAGATTTGCGCTCTCCTGCAGTCTGGTGTCCCGGTCCCGTGTTGCTCTGGTGCTTGGTCCTCCGGCTTCATCTGAGAGCTGAACGGCGCTTACCATTTCCATTACGGTTACAGCAGTAAATTAGTGGAAAGGCAAAATGCTGGATCTAGGATTAGAATCCTTATTTCAAGCCAAGGGAGGAGGAAACTGAATCTGAGACATGTTAGAATCTGATGCCCCTTCCATTTTCTCTTTAATTGTGTTTACCTGTCTGTGTAGGTCGCTCACTATTGACAGGCTTTCTAATGCGAAGTGAATATAGGTCAATTCACTGTTAGCATGAGAGATCATGAGGATGGTGTGGATTTTATTACTTTCAGATATTTGGGCTAAAGGCTCTCATGCTGTCGGAGCTGAATCAAACTCTGCCGGTTTGCACGCAACATGTGTGACACATTTTGCAAATGAATATATTAATGTGGGAGGAGGTGGTTCCCTGAAACAAACTGCTGGCAGTCTGGGGTGTTGTCCACCAAAACAAAACCATACTGAGTCCTCATAAGCAAAACCAGTGGCACCAGAACTTGGATTCCGCAGATGGAGAGATGAGGCATTGAATTTGTAATCATTGGATTGATTAACCATTTGGGGTCCATTAGTACCAATGCATTTCTTAAAAGAAGGAATCACCCCCCTTCGAGGATCTAGTGTGTAATCTCCAGGTAGCTTAATACCAGCAAAGGTGCCTCAGACCGTTGCTGAAAGACTGAGCTGAGGACCTGCATCATCTGGACCATTCTCTTTGTTTAGCTTATTTGGTGTGGAAGCTATTAATTGTTTCTAACGGTGCTGGGATTTCATATCAGTTGCAAATACTGGCTCATTTATGAACTCTTCCTCATGCAGAGGGCAGCACTCCTCCAGCCTGTGGGATGTGGAGGTGCGGGGAGCAGGTGGCTTTGGGCAGAGATACAAACGTTCAATTCCAACTTCACAGCAAACTGCTTGCAGGGAAATACAGATACAATGGGTGGAGGGTCTTGTCTGCTGTGCTAATGTGAACTGGAAACTCTCAAGAATTAGCGTGGTCCCCACTTTCCCTTCCTAATGTGCAAGAATCTAGGATTACAGGAATTTGCCAAACCCAAGTTGCTGCTTAGCACTGGGCTTTTGCTTGTTTGTGCTTTTGCTGTTTGGAAAAACTGTGACATGGAGAGGACTTGAAGGAAAAACTTACGGTGAATTCAGTAGAATTGTTGGTACACATGGCAAACATGTGAAAACAAGAATATGAATTATGCAGCAATTGCTATCTTAGAAAAGTATCCGCAGGCTAAGCCCAGATACTTGTCTCTTTCACCCAACATGGAAATAAAAATGTGCAGCAGTTTTGTACGAAGTAATTCCTGTGATCGTACTTACAGATGTCTCAATCTGTTCTTGTTTGCTCCCTAGGAAGGAGGTTGGTGCTGTGGCATCGCTCACCCAGCTGCAGCTCCGAGTGTAACTTGGGGACGGGCAGAGACGGGCTCTGCCTGGGGAAGCGGGCAGTACAGAGCTGGGTGCTGCCAGGGCTTCCAGCGCACCCCTTCACCGAGAAGGTCAAATATAGCAGTTGGCAGGGCAGTGAACGCTCTACTTAATGACTGTCCTCCCTGCAGTGAGTAGTCTTCATGCATGTCAGAATCAGGGGTGTCTTCCGTGACCTTGACAGCTACCTGATGGAAGCTGAAGGTACCACCTGTAGCCGTTGTGCTTGCACCTAACAGTCACTGCGGGGCCTCTGCAGTGGATGTAATGGGACTCCAAGGAGTCAGCAGGAGGAGGAGGGGGAGCAAGCATGTGGGTTTAAAAGTCTTGAATTACTCTTTCAGGCTTTTTGCATGTCCAGGCTGGCATTGCAGCAGCCCATGCAGCCTTATGCCACCCAGCACCCTCCGCTGGTGACATTTTTTTCCACAGTCATAAATCTTCATGAAACAACAGATGCAAAAGTACCTTTTCATGTAGGGTGTGACTCCATTGCAAAGCGGAGCACAGGGTTCCTCTGTTAGATCTTACTAGATGCCAGATCTTACAGTATCCTCAGGCATTACCGGCACCAAAGTATTTCCAAAGCTTCCACTGCCCATTGAAGTACTCACACTTCATCAAAGGAGAAATCTGGAAGGAGCTTCACAGCTGCATTTCACACACTCTGAGATCATGGTGAAGGAGTTTGCCTTCTACAGTGCAAGTAATAAATGAGTACACGCTTTCCTTTCCTTACTGCATACCAAGCCACTCTTCCTGTTTTGGAGGAACAGACAATCATTCCTCACATTTTCCATCTTGAGCACGCTGAGAAGCTGTCCTTCACATGCTGTTGCATTCTCAAAGTTTGTGCCCTGTTGAGCCAGGTAAGATGGAAAAAATTTTTTGAAGATTTAGATGCAACATCTTCCAACATAGGGAGCAGAAGCACAATTTATTATCAGTTGCTAATACGTGTGATTCAACACCTTGTGTGCAACGCAGTCTGGTTTTCTTGATATTTATAGTGAACGTCCTTAAAGGAAAAAAGTAACCTTTTTCGGTCTTAAAATGCAAAAGGCCATTCGTAATGCTGTTTACAAACCTTTTTGCCAGTTCTGTGCTTGTCAGTAGCTGTATTTATTCATTGCTCACTCTGTGAATTAAAATGTTGAGGCAGCTCCTGACATGCTTCTTCCACCGCATCCTTTTGGAGCGAATATTTGGTTGCCATAGGGACCAAATCCAAAGGGCACACACCATTCAAGTAAATGTTCCCTGATTAACAACTTCAGCTTGTCCCTTAGATATTTGAATTATCCGTGATGCAACTTGAAATATTGTTGAATGTGTTCAGTCTGTTCATTTCAATACCTTAAATTGTCTTAAGCTGCCATTACAGCAGCTGGGGAACTGGATTTTGACCATGCGAATAGGAGTGAGGTGGGAGACCTTACTGCTCCTGGGCTTACAGGAAAATCTTTTCTTCCCGTTTGTCTTCATCTTGACCCTAGATCCTCAATAAAATTAGTGGAAAAATGGTGCTACTGCCTAGCTGCTGGTGAAATGGAGGCAATTTGGTGACAGATACACAGATGTTGCGTTAGAGGAGGGATGTGCTGCTACTAAAGCCGAGCGATGGAGCTGGCTGGGACATGCCCCCTGCCTGGGGGTGAGCAGCAAGGGCAGTGGGAGGCTGCGGGGTGTGGGGAGCTGCTGGGTGGAAAGCGTTGGGCCCATTTGACAAGCACTGAATCCCAAGCGTTGTTTTCCCAAATGATAAGCGTATCAGCACTAATGTGACAGCAGTTACTGAACTGTGAGAGTTGGACTTAGCAAATAAATAAGACAGGATTTGCTAATTTGTGCATGGTCAGTCACTCTTTTCAGTTCCTGTTCAGGAGAGACAAAGTCACCTTGCAGCAAAACTTTCCGTTTTTACAGCTCCAGCCATTACACTGGGTATGGAAGTCGCTCAAGTTACTGAGACAGTTTCTAAACAGCTCTGTTTGCTGCCCTTTTATGTCTTTCAGTTCTGACTTTCCTGAGCCAGAAAAGCAGCTTTGGCACTTCAAATACTGATTGCACACAGTCACAATAGGTCATTTTCTGCAGTCTTCTGACATCCAGTGAAGACCACTGCAGATTTAAATCCATTAGAAATGATTACTGCTGTGGGTGTTTTCCTTAAAAACCTGAATGGCAGAGTTTAGCAGAGAGCCTCCTAAACAAACTACGACGTGCTGAAGCACTGGGTCTGGCAGGCACAAAGCATGTGGGGGATCAGCACATGTACTCACGAAGAGGGTTCATTCCATTGGAAATCTTGGTTTACACAGGGCTCTCCTCTGCCCTGAAAAACCAGTTTGAATCCATAAAGTCTATCCAGGGACTCAATTTGGATGTGTATATTAAAGGCTCTGTTGTGTGCCTCTGGGTTCCCAGTAAAAAAATGCTAGGAAAGCCAACCCTGAGCGCAGTATGTGATGCATCTTTGCATTAAGTGCAGATGAGTGATCTTTGGTCATCTCAAGACCAGAGATGAGCTCCCGTTCAGGAGATGTGTGTAGGATGCTGGATTTTGAGCTGATGTATTTCATATCAGCATTGCATACCACATTCCAGAAAAGAGATCACCACACAATTTGATCTTTCTAACTCCAGTTACAATCGCTGACATTTAGGGAGGAAGAAAACTCTTCTCTGGGCTCTTTCTGCCTCTGCCGCGATGGGGAATAGCTAATCTCACTCCCTCCCTCCCTTCAGTAAAAGCTACTTGTGTGTCTGGCTATTGAAAGCCGTGGTGGGAGCTGTGCCGTGAGCTCCCAGCAGCAGTGCTGCCCCTCTACCTGCGTGTTTCCTCCTCATACCTGATTTGGCGTCATTTCTCCATGGGTATGTGCTCAGCCTTGTCCGAAGCTGTTTGCACATACCTGCCATGGAGCTGGCGAGGGGAAGAAGCAGAAATGCAATACCCCTCGTAGATGGAGCCAGTGCCTGCAGCATGAAGGGTACGATATGAACTCATCTTGATTAGCTTCCTGGCGTGGGTCCAACACCACTTAATTGGCTGCCAATAGCTTCCCTAATGAAGGATGATGGATGGCGCTCAGGGGCCTGCTTGAAGGGGCGAGCCGATCAGAAGCAAGGATGCGTGCAGAAATACGGCTCTCACCTGGAAAGGACGCGGATGCTGAGTGGCACCGCGGCAGTCGGAGAGCCTGAGCACTGATGGTTCCTCTTTTCATTGCATCAGGGCAAGCATCAGTTATCTTCCGAGGCAGAGATGGGAATTTCTGTGACCCTGTGTACGCTTGGCTGGTTAGGGTAATCATCTGCTGTTCCCAGCAGAGATGATCTGGTGTTGGAGAATGTTCTTTCTTGCCTTTTTCTGGTTTTCGTTAGCGCGTGTGCTTTCTCAGCCAGCCACTGATTTAACTTCTCCAGGCTGGAGGGTCTGAAAGGTCATTCTCACTCCTTCGAACAGTCTCACTGTTGGATTTTACTTTAAATGATTCTTTGGGTGTTTGGAGTTCTCTGATGTCATTTAAAAAAAAAAAATCAAAACCTCCATAAGAGTGTGCAGATGAAACAAAATTGTTGTCTTAGCCCACACAGGGTATTATGCAGCCTGGCAGATCCCTTCCTTGTAGCAATAAGAAAAGGATTTGGCATTTAACCTCTTGAAATTAAACCAGAGTGTGAACTTCAATAGTTCAATCTTATCAGGGCTTTGCTAGAATAACAAATTGTGAAAAAATGTAATCATGTCTCCAATGTGACCTTGGCAGATCTGCCTCTGTGATGTGAGAGAGATTAGGTAACTCTAAGCAGATGTCCGTTTATTTTGAAAATAATAGTTATAAAATCTTTTTCCCGGTTTGTTTGCACTGCCTGTGAAAGATATGGCAGAGAGAATTGTGGTCTGTGTGGAGCTCTCTGTAACAAGCTACTCTTATTATGCTGAACAGTAATTGCTCTTGGAGGTTTGAGTTATTGATCTATTGGTGGGGGTTCAATTTCAGCGTAAAGACCTGTGTTCATGATTTAATTTGAGTGATTAATAACTCAGTCGCAGGCTAGATGGTAATCGATATGGATCTGGAATAGCAAAAGTAGTACATTTTCTACTATAATGTAGTACTTGCTAGTTTATTATTTGCACTTGTTTGACTAATTAAAATCATAAGATTACTTGATATATAACAGTTCTGTCTGTTTAAAAGCTTAGATCTGGAGCTGAGTATTTGTGCTTGCTTGCTTTCATATGTTTGAGGGTTTTTTTGTCTTCCTAATAGCTTATTTACCGTGCTGCTTGTCTGTCACTCGGATGAGGTGTACAACATGCAGTCGCGCAAAGCAAAAACAGAACAAAACAAGACAAAAACACCTTTAGTGAGTAACTGCAAGAAGCTTTAGTAACATTTTGTGGCCAAGGCAATAGAACAGCCCTTACGTCTCTGGTTTTCAGGCAGCCGGCATCTGCTTAGGAGCAGCACTGAAGGGATTTAACCCTGCAGTGTTTGATCCACCATTATAGCCCTAGATTAAAAGCCTGTATGAAACTTTCAATCTCATTACAACGCCAGCATCCACAGTAGGTGCTTTAGCTGCAAATCCAGTTTCAGCTTTGCATTGAAATGGTGCCAGAAGCAGCATTGCTAGGAAAATGCAGTGTGACTTACTTTGGGGGGATTTGAATGGTGATCCTCGTTCTTTATGTGCTGGCCCCAGTCCTTGTGTTTGGCGCCCATTTTCATTCAGCTCCTGCAGCTTTGGAGTGTCGTCATGCATGCTTACAGCTAACATGCCTGGATAGAGCATGGAAAGCTCCCAAATCTCCAGGAATAAAACATCCCATTAAAGAACCATAAAGCAGCAAATCAGCCTCAAGTCCGTAGGTCTTTATGCTGTTGCTCTCCGTTTCTTGGGGAGAGGGTGAAATCTTTCTGTGCTGCAAGCTTTCGCAACGAAGGGTCTTATCTATGGAGCTGTCTAAGGAAAATGTTTAGCACAGGGCTTTTTTTAAACCTTCTTTCTGATTTTCATAGTCCAGTAAGCTTTCTAATGGAAGTGCAGATTCCTCTGTGGAAGTACCAGAGTAAATTCAAATTGGCCAAGTTCAAGTTTTCACTTGGGTGAGAAACTGAGCTGCATGCGTAAGGAACCAGGGTGGTGGTGGATGCAGAGTCCTGGTGATGGTCAGGGCATCCTGAAGCTCTTGGCTGCATCAGCATCACTGGGGTGATGGTGAGCAATCCAGGCACAGAACCAGCGTTGTGGAGTGCCCCCGGAAGTGTCCATGCAGTTGGAAGAGGAGAAGGGGCTGTCTCTGCTCAGGTGTGCTCCTAGCATGAAAGTCTTGGAGCATGTCAACACTTCACTCTTGTGAGTCATTGGCTTTGTGTTAAAAATGTGAGATGCTTTCCTTGTCAGGACATTATGAAAACCACTTGAAGATATTTCACTTTTAAACTTGGGTGCTCCAGAAAGGAGCGGGAGGAAAAAAAAGACACACTTGGAAGTTAATTCTGAGGACCAAGCTGACAGCTTTTTGCCGCTGTTGCTTTCTTCTAGTTTGAAAAGCTGAAGGCTTGTTACAGCCCCAGCATACAGCAATCTAGCAGGTTAAATGACTTGGGCAACACAGTTTATTAAAACTGGCAAGTGCTCGCTCCAGTTCTCTTCCTGATAGTCAAGGCTGTCTGCGAGAGTAATTGATAGTGGCAGCTGTTCGGAGGGTGTTTCAGATTGCTGCAAGACGATTTGACTTGACAGGCAGCTCTGTACAAATGAACTGAGAGGTAGGGGCTGAATCCAGGCTGGGTTGTGGAGGAGCTTCCTGCTGAAAGCCGGCTGCAGTGCCCAGTCGCTGGGGACAAGCTCGGGGAGGGAGCGAGGTAAAGAAGGACAGACCTTCTCCCTGCACTGCTTCGCTCTGCAGCATGAGTTCAAAGCCAGGCAGGAGGGTTGTGCTTATGTTCGGCTTAGTCTCTTCTGTGAGAAAACACTGTCATTATTTGGGGAAAATCCACCAGAGGCACATTATGTTCTGAGAAGCCCCTGTCACAGAACATTTTTTGACGCAACCTTACATATGCAGTAGTCTGCTGTCACAGTGGAAATCTGGCCTTTGCTTCATCATAATGTTAAAAATGGTGCACGTTACACACCACAGAGCCTTCCAGACAGTGTTTTTATGTGCAGGTCCCAAGTCTTTCTTATCTTAAGCTGATTCGCATTAAAATAGGTGGAGGAACTTGGTGCCCTGTGCTGGATAGCCTCTCTGTTGTTGCTGTTTGCCTCCTCACCTTTGCAAACCAAGCTAATTGTCTAATGTCTTAAATAGTGCTACCTTACTAAAACGCAATGAAAAAGCCATCCATATAAAAGCAAAAGCCAGCTGAGGATAAAGAATTAGCACTTAAATATTGATTTTTCACTTGTAAGCACTCTGACAGCATCAGTGCTATAATTGCCGATGCAAAATGCTTTATTCTCACTTATGCTTATATATGTTGCACATCCATAGTACATTATGCAGCATTCTAAAGCCTCAATTTAAAAAAGAAAAAAAGGTTTTGCTGAAGTTCACTAAGTTGTTTTAGTAGTTTCTTTATTTTGCCCCACTGCTGTGAAATCATGCTGTTCTGTACTGGTTCGTAATGCTGATGGTTCAAAACTTATCTCTGGGACTCATCAACCAACTTTGAAATACTCAACTTCTTGCCACATATGTCCCTGTAATTCCTGTGGTGATGCTTTTGCAGCATTTCTTTCTGGAATTATAATATGAAGCGGGGTTCCTAACAGCCAGCCTGGCTTATGTCTGTTTTCAAAGATGTGTACAGGGTGGATAGATAGGCTGCAGATGGTGGTGGTTGTGTTTCTTGGGAAATTGCCATTGGTAAAGATGTCATTGATGGATGTAGGAGAGGAATTTCTTTCTCACATCACCCCATCACCCTTGCTGTTTGAATACAACGAGGGAGACTGTAGAAAGACATCTGAATGACTCCACTTTCTTTTTTTCAAGAGACAAAGGAAAGGCGTGCAAGCAAGATTAGATTATTTCCAATCACATTGTACGTGTGTTGACAGTCCCCTTTCAGCAGCAACCAGCAGCTTGCAAAGAGCAAGAGGCAGGGTTGGAAATGCTATTGCCCTAAGTACTGTTTGTATAACACAGTAACTGCTTTTTGGAGTCCTCAAAGCAGCCTTTACATGTTTAATCCCTTGCACTTGAGCTACTCTTAATCAGCTTGAAAGCAAATTCCTGTAACAAAGGTTTAATTTGTGTCTGGGACTTTCTGTGTTGTATTTAGCCTGCAATGCTGTGTAGTTACACGCTGGCAAGCATGTCGCCCTGTGCAGCCATGGCAATGGGCAGCATGTGTTCATTCCAGTCACAGATTTTGAATCCAATGAAATTTCATATTGGGTCCATGCTGATGGTCTTTGAGGTTCACATAATTCCTTTTGAAACATACTTTTTGCAGCAAATTCAGCTGTAGTTGACTTTGGGCTTCAACTCTTGTTTCTACAGATCTCCAGCAGCAGTAGCTAAGGCTCTCTGTGCTTTTAAAAGTAGTTAACAGTTTTCAGCTTTACCCAGTTACGTTGGAACGGGATGTAGCCCAAGACACAGGAAGGCTGGAATTTTGTGACACTACAAATGACAAATTAGTCAATTAAGGAGGCAGGAATGCCTAATCTCAGGCTGTTTTTATTTTTCTTGTTAGAGCAGCTTCAGTCCTTTCTTCCCTGTCTCTCGCGCTCAGTCATCATTCATCCCAGTGAAATCAAGACATGTTCCACTGTCTGTTCATTTAAGAAGACTCCTCAATGGAAGAAGTCCAAAGTGTTTGGTTAGAAAATAAACAAAGTTGGCATGCTGAAAAGGGGGTAGCACTCTGCATGGTGGAGAATGGCAGATGTGATCCAGCCTTCCCATAGCATGGCTGAAACATGAATCATTGCTAATGTCAGATTTCCTGCGAATGGACGAGCTGAACTGACATGCGTTCAGGTTTAATTAAGGTTGAATTATTGGAGCTGACTGTCAAGTCCTAGGCAAATTGGCTCAGCCTGTTATCATTAAGCATGAAAATGACTCTAGGACTTGGTTAAAATAAACACGTTTTTGTCTCTAGAACTTTGTGGTGTGGTCTGGTGGGTCCATGCTTTTGTCAGGGCAGATGTGCTCAGCTCCGTGCTTTATCTGCGCAGAATAGATTAGGAGCCAAAGTACAGGACTTTCTGAAAGAACCTCTGTGAAACCTGACCCAGCTACCACCACCAAGAGAATATCCGGTCTCTTCCCTGGGGATATTTCCATGTGTGTCTAGCAGTCAGCCTGGTTGATGGGAGGGAACTTGGGCATGTGACTGTGTGGTTCCCTTAGGAGGGACATTCAGGCATCCTATGGAGAAACTGCAGAGTTTGGGATCCTGATCAGAATGGGCAACACTTGTAGTTAAAATCATGAAAATTAACTTTCTGAGGGAGTTCAGGGAGGGTAGCTCAGAAACTTTTATATGAATGGAAAGTGTTGGACTTCCGTGCTGGAGATTTTTGTGATAGGTATCATGATAAGGATCTTGTTAAGAACCTAAGAAAGTGGGTAATTACACCCTTCAATATTCATCTTTTCTTTCATTTCACAGTTAAAGTGACCTTGAAATTGCCAGGTTTCTGGAGACCTCTGGAATACGGGTAGCTAGTGAGTGGGTATTGGAAAGAGGCACTGAACAAGTAGGACTGTTGGCAGAAGAGTATAAAAGGAAAGAAAAAAAACCAGGACATCTGCTCACAATGAGCGTAATATATCCCCTCAGAAATAAAACGTGTAGAGTCTGTCCTTCAGTGCCAGGGTGTAAGGCATGGCATGGTGCTCCACAGAGTTACGAGAAGTGAAGGGTCTTAAGGCTGTGCTCACAAGCACCTTTTGTTTTTACTCGACTAGTGAGACATGTGAATGAGATGTATTTCCATGTGGACATCTGCTTTCCGTTTTGTCTAAGTCTATTCTACCAGAGGCTTGAGTGAAACACCCAGAAGCCAGAACCTCCCCTTCACCCATGGCAGTTCACCCTCAAGTCAGCCACATGAAGCAGCTTCACTCTCTTGTGCTGCGTCACAGCCATCAAAAGGGGAAACAGCAAAGTCACCAAAACACCTGGATTTGCCCACCCTTCTTCCCATGCGGTGGCTGAGAAGGCTTGAGGATTTTGGTCACATGCTTCTACATGCTTGCCCATGATTTCACGCTGTATATTTCCTTTCTCAGTGCTCCTGCTTTTGCTCAACATGGCTAAGAAAGGAGAGAAGACATTCTCACTCATGCCTGTAGCTTTTCCACAGTAAAAAAAAAAAAAAAAAAAGCATCTGGGTATTTTCATTAGATGTTGAATTGTTCTCAAGAGTGAAACACAAAAGCATTAGACTACTGCAACCTGAGAGATGCAAATTGGCAGCAGAAATTAGTCATGTACCCCTAATTCTAACTAATACAACCAGACTGGCTGGTCAATTCAGCCAGCAAGGGAGCATGAGATTTTGCTTTGAGTAAATTGCAAATGAGAACTAATGCCGAAACCACAGGGAATCAATAGTTGTACATAAAGCTGGTCAAACAGCTGCTTTTAATGCGGGACTTTATTGATTCGTTTTGGATCTAATTGACTTTTTACTCAACTAACTTTTGTGGTGCCAGTGTGTTTTGAATATACACCATTAGTCTACATTGCCTATAATTACACGATATGAAGTTTAACTCTGTTGGAGGAGGCCTGTTGGATGGAAGGAGCTAATAGGCTCTCAGGAAACCTATGGTCAGGAGTGAAACCCAATTGCTTTTAATGGGTAGCTGCTGAAAAACAGTGGGATCTGCAGCTGTGAGTACACGTCCTCTAAAATGCAGTGTCTGGACCCCTGGCATGACTAGTCAATGACAATTTTTCAGTTGTAGGTAATAAAATCTGAGGAAAATTTATGAACACAGGTGGCATGATAAAAAATACTAGCACACGAAAGCAATGAGAATTTGATATTAGAAATAGTTATTTGTCACCCTGAATAAAATTGGAACCAAGTCTAGTTAGTTACATCTTCAAAACCAGGGTACCTGTGATGCATGAACTCACATTTGAAAAAGAAATCCACTGAAATGAGAGTTGGCCTTAGATTTGATGTATTGAATAATTTAGGACCTCAAGACATTGTGTCAAGCCTGTAAGGTTGTATAAGGTGCAGGAAAGTACAGGGCCAGTCGTACTTGCTTCCAGCCAAAGCACCAGTGTGTGGAAATGTCTGTTCCTGTTATTTGCCGTCTGAGGCCACAAATCTTCGGACTTATTCAACTGATAAATATAGTTAATGTGTTTCCATCATTCTCTTTTCACATTCTGAAAATATATATGTATGTAGTTATGGATTGATTGATTTATGAAGGAAATGGTGCAATGGTGGGAGTACAAGCAGAGCCAGAAGCAGTGTAGGAAGCTGACTTCTATCTCATGGAAGGAGATGCCATCACCACATGGGCATTTTCTGTACAGAAAGCGAGCTGGTGTTTCACAGGGTCTGGTTCATCGCTGTCCTCCTCTCGTCTAATGGTGGCACTGAAGTGGCTGAAGCTGAGGCAGCAACAGCTCTGGCTTCACTCAGGCTGTGTTAGGAAACGCCTGGTCAGACCCTCTGCACTGCCCGAATTAGCTCCCAGTGTGTGTTGTGTGTTACTTCCACACCTCCTACATCAGGAACTGGCTCCGTCCTTTGATGAGACGGGAACATTTCAAAGGTGGAATTTGTTTGTGAGGGTGTTGGGAGCGTTTTAGTGAGCGTAGGTAGCATCTCTTGCATGTCTGCAAGCCAGCTAAATGCAAGCAGCCCCCCAGCACATTCTGGTGGATAATAAAAGCATGTCCCCTAACTGTCAGTGCTGTGCGTGCACATGAAACATGTGAACAACACTAGTTCTTGTAAGCTTTTCTTGTGATGATGGGTATATGTGCACTTAAGGATACACAAATTCTGTTGAAAAGGGAGTTGCAGTGTGAGTTGAATCTCATTCACGTTGGTCCTTTCGGTTCTCTTTCGCTTTTTGGATACAGCTTGATATGAAATCTCTATCCTTTCCTCCCTTTTCCCATTTCCTTTTTAGCCTTTTAACCCTTCTCTACTGCAGTTTTAGCTTAATTTGGAAAAAAGAAGATACTTGGTGTCATAGAAGGAGTAATCCCATATGGAATTCGCACCATAGGTGCATTTGGCAAGGTCACAGCATTCCTTATAGCTTTGACATACCTTGAATACAGGTATGTGCAATACTGAGGGCAAGCTGGACTACACATAGGTCCTCAATGCACTTCTGACTGAATTTTTCCAGCCTTCTCTGTTCTGTTCTTCCATGCAACTGTGTGG
This sequence comes from Chauna torquata, assembly GCA_013399475.1. Taxonomy (NCBI): domain Eukaryota; kingdom Metazoa; phylum Chordata; class Aves; order Anseriformes; family Anhimidae; genus Chauna; species Chauna torquata. The sequence goes on along the minus strand of VXAL01010533.1, from coordinate 360,912 downwards.
CCAAGGAATGGCAACGTCACAGCTTTGCAGCAGAACTGTCCCATCCCTTGCTACACAAAGATCCCAGGTAGCCTCCTCCCTAGAAGCCTGGTAGGCTTGTCATTTAATGAGTAGTGCTTGGGTCATGGTGCCTTGTAGCTGGAGTTGAGCCTAAACACGGTGTAGATTACCTTGAAAGACCTTTGAGAAAATGAAATGCGTTCATGCTCAGGCTTGTGTTCATGAGTTTATTATTGGCCTTAAATCTGACATTGAGCAGGAAATACTGTAGCAGTAACTTGAGACATGTTCACACTCCTACTGTATGTAACCTTGGGACTCTGTAGAAGTCACAAAGCTATATGTTCTTTGTAGTATGCATTCGTTTAATGACAGCAAAGTCTTTTACGTCCATGCTAAGGAGTACTGACTAGCCAGTCAAGGACAGTAGAAGGACAGACGCACAAACACACATCCACCCTGTAACAGCAGCGCTCCCACGATGCTCCCACGAGCTGAGACTTCACTTGGTTTTTATCAGATGTATGTTCTACCCTGCAGAGAAACAAACACAGACCTTTCAGCATGTGCGTTGTGTTTTTTCTTGTTGCTCCATAAGGTCCCACCTTGAATGACAAGCCAGAAGCAAAAGCAGCCAATGTCCCAAAGGTGTCTGGGCTAGAGCGGAGCCGGGAGCTGAGCACCGACGTGCCCTTCGCCCTGCCGATCCCCAGCCCCCAGCCAGTAGCTGCCATTGTGACTTCTACTTCCTCAGCGCCCACGTCGAGCGCCAGAGCAAGCCCGCTGTTGAAGAAAGAGCCTGTGATTTCAGCACCAGCACCACCAAGGCTCACACCTCAGCCGCAGCCTCGGCCACAGTCACAACCTCAACCTCGGCCGCAGTCGCAGCCTCAGCTAATACCTGAGCTTCGGACCCAGCCTCCAAGTCACATCCCTCCACCTCTCAATTATCAAGTGCATCACCAGGTGGCCCACAACGGACTCAATAATATCAGGTAGGGGAAAGGGACAGTTGTGTCATCTTTTTGCTACTGCCGGGATAAAGCTTGTTTCGAAAGGGATAGAAATTGCTGGGAAGGGAGCCAAGAGCACTCTTCCGTCTGGGTAAGAGGCTCCATGTTTTGGATATTGCATTTTCTGTGCCAGCTCCACAGGCTGGATTTTCCAGCAATGGCAGATAGCTGCATTTGAAACATGGTGTTAAATGCTCCCTTTCTGGGAGAAAGGCACGTGGAACTGTGGGGTAATGTTCTTCTAGGTCCAGTTTTTACTGGAGTTTTGCATTGTTCTGTCTGAGGCAGCCAGTTCTTGCCTCAGAAATTTTAGGTAGTTTGAGTTTGAACTCCCTCGTTTCATACTCAGGAAAGACTTCTGTTGAAGTAGGCGGTTTGTTCATGGTTATCACTATTTTGTTGGTTCACCAGCATCCAAAGAGAAGTAATTATATCAGAAAATGCTGTGCCCCATAGAAGAGGATTCCCATGTAGGCTGAGAAATCTGATTCAGTCGGTCGTGTTCAGATCTAGCAGGAGGCTTAGCTTTGCTGTTTAAATTGCCTCCATCCAGTAAGTAGGATGGATTTAAATGGTATGGAAAAAGAGTTTCTAGAGAGTAGAGTTTATCCAGTGAAGTAGAACCTGTACAGTCTTTTTGCTCGTACAGAAAACATGCCTCCAAGACCAGAACTAGACTAGTTAAACAATATTAGAAAACTGATTTCAAACATTATATTCAGCTGCTCAAGGGTCGAAATATGACGGAGAGCTGACATTAAGTTTATATTTCATAGTATCCTGCATACTTAAAATCTGTCTTGGTTGTACCTTGTAAATGCCGCCGTAGCATAAATGATAAATAATATTTCAAACTATTCAAGAGATCTTAGAGGTATAAACTGCAACAAATATTGCTATTGTGGGAATTACAATAAATAATAACTGCAGTGATAATGCCTTTCACACCACAAAACTTAGATCACTTGCAGCAGAGGAATAATAATAAAAAAAGAAGATTTAAAATACAGAATTAGCATGACAATAATATATTAACATGGTGTGTGTTTGCATGCTTGTGTGAGTATAACTGCACAGTATGCACAGCAGATAAAACTTGGTCCTCAAGTCACTCACACTGCAGTTCCATATACCCAGAGTAACAGAAAAAGGAATTAGAGTAATTGCATCGTATGATCACAAGGACACACATGGCCACTGCAAGGTCATCAAAGGCTAAATAAAGGTGCAAAATCCAGCTGCCTGTCTGGCCTTCGTCAGTATCTCGTAGACAGCTCCGAGGATTGTAGCCTGCTCAAGTACCAGAGGAAATGTCACTCCAGAGAGTCAAAGCCCAGTCCTGCCCTGTTGGAGAAGTTCATTAAGATTTGTTACTCTCTCCACTGCCATCCATAATAATAATAATAATAATAATAATAATAATAATAATAATAATAATAATAATAATAAAGATTGGGGAGATCAGTGTTATATCGCTGTGTTGTTTCTGGTAGTGTATTTCTTGCACTGTTTCTGTCTCATATGGTAACACACTTTCTGTCTCTCTTCCCCCTCTCCCCCATCTTTTTCTCTCTGCAGCCGGAGCAGCAGTGCTAGCAGTGCAACAAGCATCAGCCTCCCGAAACACCTTCCCCTCTCTCCCCAGATTCCTCCGCACCATTCCTCCGGCCCGGCCCTGCCCCTCTCCATCTCTAATCTTGCTACCTCGCACTTCTCTCTCAGATCGCAGACCCAACACCAGCACCATCCGGCCATGTTTGCCACCCCACCCACGCTGCCACCTCCACCAGCGTTACCTACCAACAGCCTCGTGATACCAGGTCACCCTGCGGGTAGGTTCCCATCTTCTTCCAGGGCTGATCTGCCGTGCATGCACTGGAGGGTGTTAAGAGATGGGCTGGCTGGTGGGCAGGTAAAGTAAAGTGACACAGACACCTCCATGGGCACTGTGTGCTAGAACTGTGAGAGTGCTCATGAAACAGGTAGGAGACCTGGACGGGCTTTACCAGATGAGAGATTGTAGAAACAGTACTGTAGCTTCCTTTTCAGGACATGAGTTGTCGATTGTGGCATTCCAGTCATCAGACATTTTTTAGATTAGCAAAAGACTGATGTTTAGTTTGCCATTCTCCCCCACTCTTTTTTTTCCCCCACTCTAACGAAAAACACTGCTGCTAGAACTGACGTGGAAAAAAAAATCTGTTTCTAATCATCCCAGAAAGTTGTTCTGATTGAATGACAAGTGGGAAGTCCCCACACTTATGCTCTGCTCTGATCCTTCGACAAGCAGTGCATCCTGCCGGCAGAGCAGGATCCTCTGCCTGCGGCAGCACAAACTCTGTGTCCATGGACGCTTGGCCTTTCTGTATGAGGCAGAGAGAGCTCAGCTGACAGCCTCTGCTGTTCAACACTCACTGTCTTTACATCCTTTTAAAAAATTTCCTTTGTTCACCCTGGCCCCTGTTCCATTGTCACTTCTGCCCTAAATGCCCTCTTTATAGCTTATCCATTAGCCTACAGCTGTCCCTGGAAGAGACCCTGGCAGCTGGAGACTTCCCCACAACTTTCACTTGCTGGGGCCTCCTTTTGATCTGGCATTTGACTCTACAGCTAACTCAGCAGGGATTAAACAGGACAAGCATTTTGCAAAAAAACGCACCCTCCGTTTCCTATGAAGCCAGTTACAGGAAGGAATAAGGAGAGGGGGATTTGCTGCTGAAAATTCTGATGGCTTTGCGTCCCCTTGTTTTTTCTTCCAGGAACTAAATAATGTGCCATTATTCTGAACTGCTTCTTTAAATGAGAGAGAAATGTGAATTGGTCCAAAGTGATCTCTCAGAATGATGATAGATAAAAGTGCTGTGGGTTCCTGGCCAGAAGCGGGACCACATAGGCCAAAGCTGACGGCTTTCATAGGCCCTGGCACTATCTAGAATTTCAGCCACATCGCTGGGAAGATGTTGGCAGCACTGTGGGAGGCCTATTCATTGCTTCCCCCGTTTAAGGCAAAGAACCACTGTGATGGAGACTTTGAAAGAATTGCAAAAGGAAATAGCAATGTGCTCAGTAAAAGCATGATATTGCAGTCACTGAAAGCAAGTATGTTTTCACCATTAACTTCAGGAGGTGCAAGATCAAGTGACCTATTCACATTCAGCAGCTTGCCAGGAAACGCTAACAGTCTTGTTCCTACTAAAAGGATTTCTCCTGCAATTGAAGCAGGAGAGGTCTAAGTTAGTGGGGGGAAAGGTCTGGGTGTCTAACCCTACAGACAGCGAAATGCCTCTTGTCTGCATTATATGAAAAGCCTGCAAACTGGCACATCATAAAATCAATACAGAGCGCTCCATAGCCGGCAGCTTCTGTTGTCATTCACGTAAAAGTTTCTTAAAAGTAAACAATATTACTGAGCAGCCCTGGAGAGCTAGGATCCAACTGCCACTAGCAGCATGGTCCTTGCTGTGCTGTTTGAGTGCATGTGTGCTCTCAGTAAAAGCACCAGCTTAGAAAAGCCTAAAAGACAGTATGGCTCTTTGAAGTCTCCTTTTATGATCTTTTTATTCCCCCTACTTTGGAGGAAAAAATGTTCTTCCTTTAAAGTTACTTTTGCACACTTGTCACTGTTACCAGGAAGAAAAGCAGAGCACCAAGTTCCTGCATTCACTGATGGTACAAATTCAGATCTCTGAATAACAAGAATGCACTTCTGGTGGCATTTCTGCCTTTGAAAACCTGAAGCTTATGCAAGTAACTTAGGAGCAACCCTCAAGGGCACCAACAGTGGCTCCAATATATGACACACAGAGGAAACGCCGATCTTTGTGTCTTCTCTTCTGAATGTCAGCGTACCTAGCAACGTTAGCAGAATTGACTTTTTACTTACATGCCCACCTCATGTGTACCCACTTAACAGTAGTGTTTGGGCGTTCAGAGGTCTGCTCCTAGTGGTGTTGTACATGGCCAGACCCATGGGACAAGGCATCACTGGTAGGCACAAGAACTTAGTTCTAGCTTAACATTGCCCAGAGTGTCTCACGGAGCTGGGTTATTACTTGGCAGACCTTGCTGTTGAGCAGCAACTCCTCCAAGTGCCACACTGCTTCTCCAAATGTCTACAGGACTTTTCTTGTCCTGACAGAGGCCAAAGTTGTCGTGCAGGGATATGGGCTGGAGCCAGCTGCAAATCTATCAGTCTGGCTTCAAGTCTCTTAAAGAAATTGGATATCAGAGCACTTAAAACTGCCAACTTGCTTTTATCTCTCCCTCCACAAAAACATAAAGTGGATTATCTTGATGCTAACAGAAGGATTCAGTTTCTTTAAGCCATGCCAGATTTAAACGTGTAAACGCACACATGCATATGAAATCATATTCATATTCTCTAAAAGTGATTTAGATATTTCTAGTATTGCTCTAAAAAATTAAAGTGAAAGAAATGCCTGTGGAACATGAAATAAGACTTTAAAGTGCGTGTATTCTTTTGCCCCTTTATATTCAGTGCTGCAGTTTAAAAGGTGGGTTCATCTAAATCCAGTAGCAAGTAGGTCAGTCAGGAACGGGTGCACGTTGTCTGCAGCTGGTGTCACATGTTGCTCTCAGCTTACGAAACAACTAACGTGCTGAATGCTGACCGCTATTTGAAGCTCTTAGGCAAAATCACAGATGGATTTAATTGATACCAGCAGACATTTCTGGGCAAGTGGACATTTGTTCTTACTCTCCTCAGTCACGTTATTTCTGAAGTGCTGGTATCTTCCATTACCCTAACTACGTTCAGATTTGGTGTAATTTGGTTCTTCCAGAGGGAGGCTCTGGGGAGAGGCCACTTGTCATGTGGTGGAACACTTTCTTCCTGCAGTCTTTGCAACCTTCATGCAGATCTTGAGCCAGTTCAGGGTTTCTCCTCTTCCCGCTGATTCCTCCTCCATATTTTCTCATAGGAGAAAAACCTGGAGGCAAGGACAAAAAATGGCAATTACAGCCTGTTAGAAATTGAGGAAATTGACTGATTAGTATTTTAGATCTCAAAAACAAAAAAGAAAAAACAATTTGCAAAGAAGGCCTCAGTTTGTAGGATGGATGCTCCTGGTCACTGTGCGTACGTCCCGGGGCGGAGAAGGGGGAGGTTGGCATGGGGATCTGTTGAGAAACGGCCATCGGAGCAGGTAGTTTCCAGCCACCCCGATCCATTGTTACCTCATTGCCTTGTAGCCCTTGTCAAAGTTTTGTATTTTAAGTACATATACGTTAAAGTGTAACGTGCTGGGCCCACCGTCTGTTTTCAGTGCACATGTACGCTTCTGAATTTTAAAACTTCGAAGGAAACAGGTCAGTATTGCTCCTTTTAAAGCGAGCCGCTGGCCCTCGGGGGCGCGGGAGGGCCCGGCCACGGGACGGGGCAGCCAAGGAGGGTTCCCAGAGCGCCCTCGGTGCGGGGGCGGAGTGGCCCGTCGGGCGGGGGTAGCGGGGCGGCGGGCGGGGTAGCGGGCGGCTGCCCCTCGATGATGTTTTCTGCTGTGATGACTCATGGTGTTCTCTCTTGTCTTTAGATACCAGCCTGTTGATATCATTCAACCAACCAATCATGTATTGCCAGCCTCATTCGGGGATTCTGATTGGTACTTTGTCACAGGCATCTCTCTTACCTCCACCAATGAGTCCTCACGTAGAAAACCACCACAGCATGACCTGCAGAAACAGGGAATGCCAGGTGAATATTGACTCTTTCTCCTCCGTCTTTGTGGTACTCACAGGCCCACGGGCCTCTGTGTCTTTTTTTTTTTTTTCTTCCTCTCCTCTAGTTCACGAANATCTGTTGAGAAACGGCCATCGGAGCAGGTAGTTTCCAGCCACCCCGATCCATTGTTACCTCATTGCCTTGTAGCCCTTGTCAAAGTTTTGTATTTTAAGTACATATACGTTAAAGTGTAACGTGCTGGGCCCACCGTCTGTTTTCAGTGCACATGTACGCTTCTGAATTTTAAAACTTCGAAGGAAACAGGTCAGTATTGCTCCTTTTAAAGCGAGCCGCTAGCCCTCGAGGGTGCGGGAAGGCCCGGCCGCGGGACCGGGCAGCCAAGGAGGGTTCCCAGAGCGCCCTCGGTGCCGGGGCGGAGTGGCCCGTCGGGCGGGGGTAGCGGGGCGGCGGGCGGGGTAGCGGGCGGCTGCCCCTCGATGATGTTTTCTGCTGTGATGACTCATGGTGTTCTCTCTTGTCTTTAGATACCAGCCTGTTGATATCATTCAACCAACCAATCATGTATTGCCAGCCTCATTCGGGGATTCTGATTGGTACTTTGTCACAGGCATCTCTCTTACCTCCACCAATGAGTCCTCACGTAGAAAACCACCACAGCATGACCTGCAGAAACAGGGAATGCCAGGTGAATATTGACTCTTTCTCCTCCGTCTTTGTGGTACTCACAGGCCCACGGGCCTCTGTGTCTTTTTTTTTTCTCTCTCTCTCTCCTCTAGATCACGAACTGCTCAGGCAAGAGCTGAACAACCGGTTTTTGGTTCAGAGTTCGGACCGGGCCGCTGCCTCACTTGGCCCGGTGCCGCTGCTGAGAGCGGAGTTTCACCAGCACCAACACACGCATCAGCACCAACACACCCACCAGCACACATTCACTCCTTTTCCATCCAGCTTGCCCCAGACGCCGCTCATGCCGCCCTCTGCACCTCCCATGGTGCGTACCCCAGCCCAAAATGTGAGGATAAGTAGAGCATCTCTGGTCAAAAAGCCTAACCCACTCTTGTCAAAAAACAAACAGTCCTCTTCATTTCAGCCAGGCGTGCTGTCCCTGCCCCTCTGATGAGGCCCTGGAGAGACAGGCCCAGCACTCTCAAAGGGACCCCCTTTCTGTCCACACCAAGCCTCCAGCTGTCCCTAGGCTGCTGCCCACAAGCAGATACTGCACCCAAGAGACAAGTCTAGAGTGCCTGTAGCTCCCCTTTCTGTGTGTCCTTCTGGGTACTTCAGTTCCCCCTTCCTCAGGGCCATGAGCCATGACACACAAAGACACATGGGCAAGGACACCACAAAATTGGTGGCCTCCAGTACAAAACGCATCCCCACAGCTGCCGTGTCGTCCATTCTGGGGCAGACCGTGCTGGCATACCTGGAGCTCTCTCCATAGCTCAGCATCTCTTCTGTTTGATGCGAGTGTTGTCCCTCTACTCCCTAATTCCCTAATCTACATCAATTTTGGCATTTATTATTTGGTTACCTCAACAAGCACTAATTTGTTCATGGCTGGTTCTTGTGGGAGAGATCCTCCTGGCCGTGTAATAAGCTTTAGATTTTTCCATTGAAGTTGCTTGTAACACAATGGGGCTTTACTGCAGCTGTTAAAAAATTGTTAGAGATCTGCTACAAATGGATTTTGTCAGTACTTTTAAAGTGCACTCTCCCCCCATTTCTGGCAATTACTTTGTTAGGTTGAAAGGACAAGATTCAGCTTTTTTTCCTCTCAGTTTCGCACTGTGTCTGAAATGTAGAAGCAGCCGTCTTCTCCTCAGGCTAGCAGAAATGAGGACTAACGGCAAACACAGCATTTGGGAAGGACTACCAAGAACTCAAGGAGCATAATGTTTCTCACTTTTCTTTCCCACTGTTGATTGCCTGATGACATTCTTGGGTTGTAATCTGCTTAGCAGCGAGACAATTAAAGTAATATCCTCTACTCAAAATGCAGCCCCAGGTGTTTGCTCAGTTTACTCGTGTAAACACCTTCCCCTCTTTTCTTGATCTGCATAAAACAATCTTGGAACTTTTCTCAGAAATCTCCTGTGTTATTTAAGAATCCTGATACCTGATCCTTCCAGCAGCTTCCTCCCCTCCCACCCATGCCCTATTGATGTCAGCCTTCATAGCAAAAACAGCTTGTAAGGCTCTTTTGTTATATTTCACTCACATCTTCTTATATTCCACTAGATCAGGTCTGCTAATCCCAACACCAGAGAAGAGTGTTGAAATTTACAGCTGCATGTGTTTAGTAATTTATGGTATTTACACTGGAGGGGACATGGCTCCAGTAATAACTGTAATTAATGAAATTACAAATCTACTCTCCTGCGTGTAGAGGAGTGTGAAACAGCAGCTGACTTGCCAAATAAGTAGCTTTTCATGGAGTCCTACAGCTCCCTTTCCCTGCCTCCTTCCCCGCGCCCTCCTCCCCAGCAGAATGTACATATTGTTCTAGAATGCAACATATATATATTTTGCTTTTGCTTCCAAGGTGGTACAGGACAAATGGTCATAAAAATAAATATGGGGCGCAGACTGCACACATGGAGGTGTTAAAACCCCGTGCTGGAAAAGCAAAGGTTAACAGTCAGTTTTTCTCCAGGGAGCTCTCTCTTTTGCAGAGGAGGGGGAATATAGAGATATTTGTGCATCTAAAGCAATTAAGCGCTTTTCCAAACAATTTTGGCACTTACAGGATCCCAGAAAACAGCAAGCAGGTATTGGTTGCCCCATGGTGGAAATTGTGGTCTAATGGAAACCACTCACCTCCTCCTAGTCCGTTACCTGGCTCAGTGCTCCAGGTGCCCCTGATCCCAGAGCTGAACCCCTGCCTTCTGCTGTGCTGCAGATACCAGGATTGTTCTCTTCATAGTGAAGGAACTGCATCACATAGTGCCTGCTAACAGGATTCTGCAGTGAGACACAGCAGCACCCAGTGCAACCTGGGGGCTAGTGCCCTTCCGTCCCCGTTAGCTCTGGGAAATCAGTCAGCTCCCCTGATGAGCGAGTATGGAATAATCAGTCAGTTCTGCTCTGTTAAATGCGGTACAGATGGGCCGTGATGATTTGTCTGTGTTGAAATCCTAATGTGTCCGCTACTGCCGAAAAGAAACTCACCTGTTTCCTTTGTTTTTCTCTTTTCTTTCCAGTTTGACAAGTACGCTCCCAAATTAGACAACCCTTACTTTCGACATTCCAACGTGAGTGCTTATGTTTCTAGGTGGTGTCTTTGTTAATGGTTCTGCTTGCTCTTTTGCTTGTTTTTGATTGATAGTAGCATTTCGATTCATTCATTCCTAAAGTTCTTTTTTCCGTCTTGATTTATTCTTTTTTTAAGGTACAAAATTTTCTTTGAGCTTTTTTTTTTTTTTTTAATAAAATCTTTGTCTATTGCATTTCTGCTGCTGTGGCTCTATATTGCTGTGCCTGGGATGGCAAGGAATGTGCAGAAGTTGCTAAATCAGTGGTCATTGCAGTATCTTTGCAGCTGGTGCTTCTCACAGTGCAGCAGCCCAGAGTGCATGGCTCTTTCACAAGATTTTGCTCAGGTCACAGGAGTAAGTCAGTCTGGTGGTTTCTTCCTGGTGCTCCCCACTGCTCCAAAGCACAAAAACTCAATGTTTTGGGACTGGTAAAACTGCTGTATGTGCTCAGGAGAGGCCTAAGCAAAACTTAACCCAACCCATGCAACTACAAGGTGGTGTGCATGTTGCCTGTGGTTAGTGTGCAATACAGCATCTTGTGGTTCTTTTTTGCTTTGAAAATGAAAGCAGATCTCATTTCAAAACAGGATCAATTTGTTTACTACTGCAGAAAAAGACAGAGTTAACCAAAAGTGAACATAGAAACCAAATTATTCCGATTCCTCCAAGAATGGTGAATGATCTGTGCTTCCTGCAATAGTTCCACAAATTTTAAAGGCACACTTGTTCAGCACTATTGAGAAAACTCATCAGATGAGTGCAGTTCCCAAGTTTTGGCTTTGCTCTTAAAAATTTTTAAAGCAAACTTAGTGTGTATTTTCACTGTGGCGCTTGTTCGACACAGTACTATTTTTGTATGTGCCAGGCTTGGCACCTACCTCCATTATTGTTCAAGTTGTCCTGTGACATAAGCATCTCTTTTTCTTTTGTAGTTCTTTCCAACCTATCCTCCAGCAATGCCTGGAATGCCACCCATGCTTCCACATTCAGGTCCCTTTGGGTCACTTCAGGGAGCATTTCAACCGAAGGTACAAACTTCTTTTTTGAAGGCTTTGTTCTTTTGCTGGGAGAGAAACTGTATTCAGAGTCGTGTCTCTGGTGATTTTGTAGCACATGATTTAACTAGCAGAAGTGCAACACAGGGTTGGAAGCAATCACCCCACAGATCTGTGAGCATACTCTGCACAAAGCAGCCAACACTTGAGCAGAAATTTTCTCTTGGCACTACAGATTGTTCCTTGGAAAAGGAAGTAGTGGTTCACTTGGGAGGTCAACTGAAGCTGGAAGAGAAGTATACGGGCAAATGCATTATTTGATTGACATATTTAGAGCTAATGAAAGACCGATGAGTCCCAAATCATTTTATAAATTTAACAGACTGAAATTGCAAAAGATACATTGTGTTTATTCCCAGTAAGAATGAGAAATTGACTGTACAAATGTGGGAACAATGGGGAGAGACTGCTATAAATGGGTAGAGCAATTTGAAGGAGCTGAATTTTTATTCCCAGCTCCGATACTGTCTGACCTTGGGCAAGTTGTTTAAATCTTCTGTTCCTCAGCTTCCTCATGTATAAAGTTATCTTGCAGTGAGTTTATAAGGGTTGATTAATGCCTGCAAGCTTCTTTGAGATAGTGTTTGAAAGGTGCACTGCAAGTGTAACATATCATTACAGCTAGCGCTGATTGGCATTTGGAAATGCTGCCATGATAACCACCATTTTCGATGAATTTTGTGGTGTGCACTGTTTTTTTCTCCCATACTTGTTCTTATTAACTACTTTAAAATGTACAGAAAGTGTTAAATCCCTCCAAACAAGAAAGATTCATTATATCTATATAGCATTTGCTTAAAAATAGAGCATTTATTCCATTTGTAAGGTGCCATGTGCTTATCTTTCTTACATACCGTGATTTTAGAGATTTCCTATCTTGAACTGCATCTCCATGGAGCTCTGCTACTGTGTTAGAAGACTTTAAGAACCAGCCCCGTAGCCAGTCCTTTTCTGTTTGCAATTGGATGGTCATTTCTGTAACCATACCAAGTAGGTCTGTGTGGTGTGCCTTCCTAAGCAGCGTCACTGACGTCAGTGGAAGTCAGTAATTAGCAGCCACTGCAAATAAGAACTCATGCAAACTTCCCAATTAATTTCATTTTTTTGATGGAACCTGGAGTATTTCCTCAGTGCCCATTGAATCCCTTAGATTATTTTATTTCCTGGATAACTTGCAGATACCAAAGCCTCTAAAATGGCTTATTTTCAACAGTAGTGCTGTACATAATGGCTACAGACATGGGAGAGTAGCAGTTGCATCTAAGCAGAGGGAGCAAGAGGGACAGAACATAGATACCCCTTGGTGTGATTATTGCTAATTGTTGCTGTTCTTGCAAGGACTGCAAGGGGTTCCCTACGGACCCCAAGTTGTCAGGATCTGAACTTTACTTCCCAAGAAAAGCTGCACAGATAAGGTGGAAATGGCAAAATTTTGCTCGCATGAAAGTAAGGTTCGGTTTTGCTGTAAGGCTGCTGTTAATAAGGAGCTTGTGATACACCACCAGCATGCTCTTTTGGATTCCACCTTCACTGCAGAGCTTTATAGATACCATCTCACTGTGAAATGTCAGTAGATGAAAGAGGAGCAATTGCACAGCAAGAAAGAAAAACTGAGCACAGACCCTTTACATTTTTAAACAGTTCTTAGTGCTGTATTATAACTAGCTTTTAATTCATTTTAATGATAGATACATAGAACATTTGCTAGTTTGAGTTTAAACAGCACAAGGTCACACTCCGGTGCCATGGTTAATCACTAACATCACTTGATCTCTGGACAGTGCTGTATTTACCTGAAATCTAACATCTGGAAAAAAAAAAAAAAAGGAAGAAGAAGAATAGGTTGAAAAATGGACCTGGCACTTTGGCACATTATTTTCCAGTTTTCTAGAGACAGAGTTGAACTGCTGGGCAAAGCCACTCAAGTCTGTTGCGTTGTTATTGCATCATTTTTCCATGCTCGCTCCCTCCCAAGCTGTTTGACTAAAGCCTTCATAATCACTACAGACCTGATGACTTAGTTTTGGCACGCTGAATCCTGCACTTCTTGCTTTCCAAAGCAGAGGTCTTGGTTTTGTTTTTCCCCTTCCTGTGTCAGTTGCCTACAGCTGTGTGTGTAAATCCACTGCACATAAATCCAGGCTGACAGTAAACTTCTCAGTGAGTTTCCCAAAGGCATTTCTCACAAGCTAAGAACTTGAAAAGGTCAGAGGTATTCAGTTTACTTTGCTGGAGGAAACATTCACATCTTTCTCCAGGGGACAAAGGGACAGGATGACACCATGCTATTAACATGTTGTGATCTTAAAACTCTTGCCTGTATGATAGCTGTAACTTATTTGCCACCTTATATATACCTCAGTTGTCAGACAGGCCCTAAGAGCTCAGATCTTCTTGGGGAGCTTGTTGACTTACCTACACACAAGAATTCTCTTTTTAGTAAATCTGGAAGTTATATAGTCCTAGACAAATTAAAACCTCCCACACCCATAATTTTATTCATTCCTTGTTCAGTTTGACTGTTTGAAATCTACCATAATTTGACCTACAATGCGAGTCAAATAATCACTTGAGGAATGAGGTTTAACCCCTTTGCACTCAGCTGTGTGGAGGCACCAGGTGCAGTTGCTCTGGGAGTGGGAGATGGATGAATTCCAGAGTGACGAACAAGTTCTTGGGGATCATCTAGGGCAGGGCAACAGGTGGGATCTGGAGGAGGAGGAGGAGGAACAGGGATTCATTCAATGAGGTGTTTAATTCTTGCTGGAAAATGATGGGATAAACTATGCAAAGCTATAAAAGACCCACAAGCACCTTCTAAGGTTTCTCATTTTGCCTTGTCGAAGCAAATAGATGGGTTGTTGCCTTTGTAACCATTGTATCATCTCGCCTCGGATGGAGAGGGGCCACGGTTCAATAGGTGGAATATGGGACTCGGATGCTTGAGTTGTACTGTTCCTGACTGTGATACTGAGTATTGCCTGAAACATTGAGGGAATCAATCCACCTCGTTTCCTCTCCTACTGGCTGCCTGTTTTGTCTAAAGAATAAGCTTTTGGGGGTAGGGACTGTCTCTTCCCATTCACTTGCATACTGCACAGCACGATGGAGCTGGGATTTCAACTGGGGCTTAGGGGTGCTGCCATAATACTGTTACTGCTGCTAAATAATAATAGATGACAGTGGTTAAATGCTGTTGGCTGTCAGTAAGACATAACATTTAGTACTAATGTGGCAATATACGTATTCAAAGCACAGTACAAACATGAACTAATTAATGCTGTTAACATCTGATAGAGATATTAAATGTAACGCTGGTATGATACAGTTTTATTCACACTCTGTTCTTGTCTTTCAGACTTCAAACCCTATCGATGTAGCAGGTAGACCAGGCACAGTCCACCATACACTGCTGCAGAAGACTCCAGGGGTAGGCAACAGTATATAACCTTTCTTTGAGCGTATATGGATTTATAGTAAACACAGTGATTGCTCATAAAAAAGAGAGCAGCTGATGAGTAAATCAGCCTTGTAGACTCTGAACATGCAGTCAGGACAGAAGTTTATTTTTCTGGTGAGACAAGAGTAGCCTCCACCAGTCAGGAATACAAAGGGATGTATTGTCTTTTGTTAAACAAAGTCAGAGGGAAATGAGGCAGGAAACCCTTTCAAGGTTTTTCCCCAAAGCATCGCTTGGAGAGTAGTTTTACGCACTCTATTTCAGAACAATTGTAAGGTTCAGAAAAGCACGGGTACTGTTCAGTTGCTGGTATGAAGCTGCTCTGTTTATCATAAAATTCTGCTGAGTTTGGTGCAAGGAATGAAAGAGAAGTTTTAAGCTTGCTTTAAGCCTTTTAGGTTTTTCTTGTCACAGGGGACTTCTCTGGAACATTGCTTTCTAAATGCTTTTACTTGTTCAGAGGAAGGAAGTTGCCCACCTTTCTGCATATTGGGTAGTTTTAGAAAGACTGATTGTTTTATTTCTGCTTTTTCCATAGGTGTCAGACCCTTACAGACCTCCAGTAAGAGTAAGTAAGGTTTGTGGGGGATTTTATATGTGTGTATATATATGTGTATATATATATATACATATATATATATACACACTTCAAATATTGTGCATGTGTTTTTGAAATCTAACGTGTCCACTAGAAAATTTCAAGTTCATCCTTTATTTAAAGCAAAATGTCATAGTCAGCTCTTAGCTGCTTCCGATTAATAACTTCCAGGTTGAATCCCAACCATATTTTACATCCATTTATGTGCATTAATAGTTCACAGTATAAAGTAAGAGTCACAGAAATAAATGACTATGAGTATGGACAGACGTTTACAAGTGGTCAGAATCACGGTAGATTAGGTCAATGTGTTTTATCTGTGCTTCTGAAGTTCCATAAAAATGCTCTGTACTAGGTACTGCAGATCAGCTGAAAAACAGTAACTCATTCAGCTGTGGCGCTGCTCATCCCTGGTTATTGTTTGTCCGTACCCTTTTGCTCCTCAAATGCAAGCAGTCATAACTGCACGTGGGTTAGCCTGCAACCCCAGTGCAGCAGGGATGAATGAACAGGGCTCTTTTCAGAAACAGAATGGTTAACTATCAGCTCCTTTCTCTTCAGCAAGTCGTACTGTTCTTTGCAGCCATTTATTTCAGTTTTTGAAGGGGGGAGTGCAAGTATGAGAGAGCAAGGCGGGGATCTCAGGTCTCCAGGAGATGAGGAAGATATCCCACATCCCACATTCTTCCTGCTTTTTTCCTTCTTAATTTAAACATCATCAGCCACAGTACAGAAAAAAATGTTAATCCCCTATTGTGCCATTTTAGTAATCAGCCTTTCTCATTGCTTAGCTGACTGTTTGACAGTAAGGGAAATGAAATATTCTGTCTGATGTAGATTGCTAACGTATAAATTAATCTAAATTCTTGCACTTTCCATTGCAGAAACCCGGGAAGTGGTGTGCGGTTCATGTACAGATCGCCTGGCAGATCTACCATCACCAGCAAAAGATAAAGGTAATTCAGACAGTTTATGGAACAAAGCCAAGTCTTTCGGCTTACACATCATATTTTAGTGACTAATGAGGAGGAAGCAGTTACTGTTGGTGATCCTTAAGCTTGCCTGTATTGATTAACTAACACTGTCAATCCTTTTAACATTTATTGTAGCAACTGTAAAATTTATCTGAGGGCAAAGGAGTTGGGTTTAAGGGTAGCAAAATGAGCAGGAGATAATAAGTGTACAGACAGAAAGAGAAGAAGAAAGAGAGACGGGGTAATTTTGCCCCAAATCCAGCTTTTTACAAAGCATACGTGTTTAATTTCATTTCCCTTCTGTACTAGTACCTCCTATGTCGTATATGGAGTATTACCCTAACAAGAATGAAATGAGTGATACTCTGAAGAATGTTTTACCATACGTAGAGCGAGCAAGTAGGTTGATAGTTCCGTTGTTAGAAGTTGTTGGCTTTACATTGCAATGAAGATGGGGGAGCACAGGGAGTGGCTTAGAAACTCAAGAGGTAACAAGTGTAGGTACACCGAGGTGCTTTTACAGGCTCAAAGCTCCCTGTGGCAGGCGGAATAGCAGATAATATGACTCTGTAGAGTGGGGTTTTTTTGCATAGCTCCTGCTGTAGGTTTTTGACCTGTTAATGAAGATTATTAAGTGCTTAAGTAAGTGGGCCATAAGTAGTGCCTCTAAAAGTTGTGTATGTCCTTTTTTTTTTAGTAAGTAAATATTATCATCTTTAAGCTGTATATTTATCAACAGATGTATATGTCTTTGACTTAGGTGCAGTTCCTCAGGCTGACCATGCTCACTTCTATAGGGGAAGGATAAAAATAGCCTCTGAAGGAATCTCATAGTCAGTTTTCTTTATCCCTTTCCCCGTGCCTTCATGCTGAGTTTTGCTGGCTGGAGGAAAGACACATTCTAGGAACATCCCTCTCTTTCAAACTGGAGAAGCAAAACAGACAAGTCCATCACCCAGCTCCCAAGGCTTTTGTGGGCAGCTTTCTGCCTGCAGAATATTTTTTTTAGGCTGAGACTGCTGACTGATCCCGTCGTGCAGCGTGCTCAGTGTATCATGTTGCATGCTCCAGTGTATGTGCTGAGGGGCTGAGAGCTCACTTCAGACCTTATTCATGTGGATGAAGCAGGCAGCTGAGAGGCTGTGGAGTGAAATGGCCTTATAGATGCTGTCAGAGCGTGGCTGCAGTACATGATCAGAGACGCTGCTGTCACTCTTACTAACTCTCCCTGGCAGTGCTAAGCAGGAACGAGCCTTAACTCCCTCTCTTTTTATCCCACAAAAAAAAGGAAATGCATAATGAGACTGCTTTTATATCATTTGACAGCAAATGCAGCTGGATCCCCACAAGCTAGAGATAGGTGGTAAACTTGACCTGTTCAGCAGACCCCCTGCCCCTGGAGTGTTTCCAGGCTTCCATTATCCACAGGACCTCGCCAGGCCTCTGTTTTCTACCACAGGTAAGGGATGATCATCATTTGTTGCAAAAAAAAAAAAAAAAAGTCAGTGTATTTAATGTGTGTCTCTACAGCTGTGTATGCCTCAAATATTGAAGGGGGCAAGATTGCTTCAGAGAGGCGTGCAAGCACTGGGGACGGTCGTGAGCAGGGCTCTAAGAGCAGAGCTGGCAGCATCCAGTGTAGGCTCTTCTGTGTATCACTGAGCTTCAGCGGTTGGCTCTTAAAGTTGTGTCTGTGCAGCTAGTTCTTATGTGCCTGATTAATAGACTACGGAGTGATTTTAACAAGCAGTTTTGACAAAACACTTGAAAATGTTTCCACTGCATAGGATTGGAAATGGCCTTGGTTTCTTTCATGCTTCTGTATTTGCCATGTTCTTCTTCTTAGCTCCTCCACTCACCAAGTTGTGTTTGTTTTCTGAAAACATGGGTTTTTTGTAAAATGGAAAACTTTGATAACAACATTGAAAAATATCACAGAAGGTGTATTTGTAAAGCATTTGGTTTTTAAATGTAAAATTCCCTTACGTGTTAAAAAGTGCAGCAATCTCTAAGGCTTAAAATGGCATATTGAATTTAAAAAGAAAAAAAAGAACTACAGTTTATTTAGATAAATTGCTTTCTGATATGTTGGAGAAGTAATTACAATGAATCTGATTACAAAAGTTCAGTAAGCTTCATTGCACTGTTCTTGATGTCTGGCCACAGGAGACTGCAACTCTGACATTCTGGTTTTGGAGGTCACAGGTACTATTCATGCTGATGTCCATCTACCAGATGTTGTTTTTGTTCTGTTCCCAGATCTTAACTCCCCCCTAGACTTCTACAGATTTTCTTTCTTTGTTTAAGATGCCTAAGTCAGCCTCCTAAGTGAGCTGTATCAATTGATACGGTACAACTTAGCTCCTTGTATATGTAATTCATTGACAAGTGTTATTTTCTTTCCTAACTTTACTCTGCTTTTATGATGCAGTATTGCATCATTACTGTTGAAATGAATGAGGTTAGAAGTGTTACAAGTTTTGTCCCAAGCATGACAGAAAAGCCACAGATTTGAATCAAGCTGGAACCTCAGTGGTAGTTGACTTTTGAATGGGGATGTCAGATGGCTTTCAGGAACTCCAGCAGAGGTTCAGTCTGTCTTTCAGCCCTTACCTGTGGATGGAAATTCTTAAACATCAGATGCAAGTTTCCACCACATATAATAATCATTGCTGATACTAGCTGTACATTGTAGAATGCTTCCCTGTATTTTGATCTTTAAAAAGGTACTTCTACAGTATGGGGCCAAGATATTTATTGCATCTGCTTGGATGCATAAGCACAGCTGATTTACAAACCTCTGCCTGTTTTCCTATGGCAGCTGTTTCCTTAACACTGTCTTCAGTCTGTCCTGTCTTGTCATTACAAGACTCATGCTTCATGTATGGTTTTACTATTCAAGACTGTTTTGGACAGAGTTTACAGGGAGAAATGGTCTGTTGAATCAAAGCACCGGTCTAATTGGTGTCTTGAGCTTTTTCTTTTGTAAAGATGCAAGCATGGCTTGCTTCTCCATTCATAAAAGCAAGAGGGAAATAGTATGGAATAGATATATTAAAGAAGGCAAATTAATAAAAAACTTTCACTAGAGAGAAACAACCTTACAGCAACTTGTCCGTGAGTATATTAATCACAAGAGCCATCACATGGTAAATCTAGGTAAAGAGTGCTATCAAAGTGAACAAACATTGCAGCTGTAATATATAGATGAATAAATCTTTTGCTCTGCAATATCTGAGGCATTCTTTTCACCTTATCGAACAAGCGTGTCGTTGATGTGAATCATGGGTTCTGCTGCATTGCCTAGTTACTGTGGGAGACATAAGTTATCTTAGGGCCACCTGTCTTCAGGACGCATGTTCAGCTGCCTGGCAGATGCTATATTTAATAACTACCTGACAGCCTGCAATGCTGCTCCTGGCTTTCTCGGGAGGATTTTTTATTATCAGCCTGTGTAGTTGAGTTTGTAAGCCGTCTCCTTTGAAGAAATCTCCCATCCATTATACACCTTCTGAAATCTTAAAGGATTAGAAAGATGACAGTCTCCATCCATCTTGAGGCATTGGAGCAGTCTGAATGTTTATAGATAACTTCAGGTCTCATTGCTGTGGTCTCTCTTAAGTTTCCTCAACTCATTTTCTGGCTGCTTAGGCTTGTGGTGCTCAAGCTGGTGGGGGATGTGCAGTGCTGTCTCCCTCTCAGGCTTTATAGTCTGCTCATGTTCTGAACATGAGCGCATTTTGCAGCGACCGCCTGTTATTGGACTCTGTCACCAAGGAAAACCAGGTCCTGGACTGACCAACACCTTCATAAAACTCTGTTTGGGCTTTGTTCGGGATGCAGTTTCTCCTACGTACATCAATTTCTTCTCTCCGTTTCCCTCCACTTTTGCTGTGACCTTCTATATGGTATTATCGGCACCAGTTATGTATGGTAGAAACTTTGATTTGGAGATGAGGAGGCACGAACTTGCTAGAGCAGGTCTGTCGTTGGTGGGAATCATTCATATGGGCAACAGATGAGGCAAAAAACTTCGTGGTGAAGGTGACAGGAGAGCTTGAGCACCAGGAGAAGGATCATAATCCTCTTTTCTACAATAGAAAGTTACCACTTCAGAAAGCAGCGACTGGGTAAGCCAGCTATTAGTGAACAGCCCATGGTCATGCCCAGTATGGCTGCTGCTGTTTGCTAGAGTCAACCTCTTGCTCTTTCCAGTCTTAAGGAAAGTTAACTTTTTACCAACAGAACACATGAGAGAAGAGCACTGAAAAGCTTTATTTAGGTGTTGGTCTGTTTTGCGCAAGATATAGCCTGTCCTCAGGAAAGAGCTGCTCCTGTCATTGTGTGGAATGACTAGTTTCTAAGAAAATGAGACAGTTAATGCACAGGTATGGCACATTTTGCTCTCTGCAAGGGAAGCAGAAGTTGTGTTGCATCCAGGCAGCATCTGAAAGTTAAAATAGTTGATAATTCTGCTTTGTCTGCAGTATGGAGGAGGCACTGAAAGGGCATTCACAGTCTAAACATTTGCAGAGGGCTGTTCTTGTCAGTGTATACTGGCACCACAGAAACGTTTTGGTGCATGCATCTGAAACATAAATATTCAAAACTAGATTTCAGGTGCATCCTGAAAACCATCTGTAGTGATCTTAGGGGGCTAAAGCCAGGCCCAGGAGATTCCCCAAACACACTGTCATTTGCAGGATATGTGGGAGCTGATCTTCCTCCAAAACCCATATATCCCTGTGCCAGGTGACAGCAGTGCTTTTCACATAATGCAGTTGCAAGCCCATTTAGTTTGATGCGTATCTGCCTGCAAAGGAGGCAAATCTTTCATTTTCTGCTCTGGTTTTCCCTTTTGAAGCCCACCTGAGCGTCAGCTTGATCCACCTTGAAATGCAGGACAGACTAACTTGTTTCAGCCCATTCTTTCACCTTACCTCAACCTAATCTAAAGCAGTATGCTAAGCAGTGGTGTTCCTTTCCCACAGGGCAGCATGGCACCATGGCAATGAGCAGTGTCCAGGCAAGGAAAAAAATATTGCAGGGGGAGCCTGTGGATGCAGAGACAAATGGGAGAGCATAGATGGGGCTCTCATGGGAGAGGCATGATTGATGTTCCCTGCGTGCCTGTCATTAACTGGTGTTTCATGTAGACTCTAATCAGTCACTTCCGAGCACCTTCTGTCTGGGCCCATAACCTGGGCTGACCCTTTTTAGTGTAAACACAGAGTAATGACTGAAAATGCCAGACAAAGAGATTCACTGCCCCATTATTACAGGTGAGCAGCAACACTCAGTGCAAGGTCCCCTCCTGCCTCCTAGTGCTGACAGACTCCTTCAAAGAGCACTCAGAGAAATCCTGCCCATAGCTCACTCAGCTGCTGTTTGGGGTCTTCCGCCACCCATGCTGTTTAAATCTGGCCTGCGCTTTTGCATCTGATTCTTGAGTTTGATAGCCAGAACCTCTGTCACTTGCCACTGAACTAAAAAGGGACCTTGTTCTCACAGGTGCGACACATCCAGCCACCACTCCCTTTGGGCCTTCACCTCATCACAGCAGTTTCCTGCCTACTAACCACTTGGCAGGTAAGTGTAAGTAAACCCTGCCTTCACCTTTCTACCTCTGACCCAGTCCTGGCTCTCAGCACGGTCCTGCCTGAGGCACTGTAGCAGTAGCGGAGGGAGAGGATTAAACTGTCTCAGGGATGAGAAGCTTGCTCAGAAGTCCTCCCACCCACACCAGCTTCCCAGCACACTGCCTCTGATCTCCTCCGGAGGAGACCCTCCCCTTTGATAGAGCAGGGCATTGCACGGCGCACAAGCTGAAACCTGACCCGTAGAGCCCTCTGTGCTGCTGAATGTGCCCAGGGAAACAGGGGAAGTTTTATTTCAAAGATACCTCAAACAAGCCACAGCTTAAAATGGGCTCCTCCCATACCCTTTCTCACCTATGAAAGTTCTTGGCTAGGTTCATCAATAAAGTTCAATGAACAGTTCCTGGCAAATAGCTGTTCTGCACATTTTGCCAGTCTTTTGGTTTCCCAATTGGCAGTAAGTAAAGCCTGATTTTCTCATATTTCCTCATTTTAAAAGCTCACAAGCAGCTCATTGCCAATTAAAGTTCAAGCTCTGTTGATTAATGTTTTAGTAACACTCATCCAATCAGTAAATGCAGCATGCCACATGACCCAGTAGACTTCCTTCTGTTGCAAGTACCTAGATTTACATCAATTCCCGAACATTCTGTCAAAATGAACTGTATCTCTACGGAGTCACTCAACTACTAAATATCAAAGGGGAGAGGCAAGAACAGCTATTTCAAAACAATAAGTGAATAGCTGTGTAAAAATCCAAGCTATTTGTGCTATTTGCCGTGATATTTTAAATGTAAGGATATCCACGAGAAAATGAGGAGCACCTCACCTCCTGTAACATGGCAAGTTAAAGACTTTAAAGAGACAGCCAAAAAGGCAGTGGACAGAAGGAGGAGTTGTTTAGAGATGACCAGCAGGAAAAAAAAAAACAAGTGTACTTGTACGTTTTAACCTCTAGCTGTCTTTGGAGTGCAGAAACTGAATTGCACACCCAGAGAGGAACCTCTTTTGATGGTGGGTGCCTCCAGTGAAAAAAAAGGCAGGACTTTTTTTAAGACAAGTGCCAGTACGGCGAAGGCTATGCTGTCATTTCCACCACCACTGTGATCAAGGAAGCTATTATGGGAGAGATTTTAGCACAAACAGACTCACATGTTTAGTTGGTTTATGGACGAATGTCCATAGCAGTTAGCTTAGGACGGTCTCTATGCACCATTACAAAGAGGGTAGAAGGCTATATACAGAAAAAACAGTGAAACAATGCATCCTCTCAATATGCTGACCCAGGAGCTTGCTGATGTTCTCCTTTCAAGGCAATTGCAGTGCTTCTGCTATTACTGCTGATAAGGAAGGAGAGTTACAGCTTAGCAGCAGCCACCCTAATTTCAGCTATTAGAACTTAATTTCTAGCTCCCCTCTGACTGGCATACAAAAGTTTATTACAGCACCTGTTTGCAGTGTGAGCACTGAATCCTTTCTCCATTTTAACATGCTGGGAATTTTCTGTGCAAAGAACCTTGCAATGAGAAGGATCAGCTTAAAGTCTGGCCTAATCCTACTTGGATTCAGACCGTTAAGAAGGGGAGGGGTGCATTTCATTCTCCAACATTCTTGGCTAAATGCCTGCTAAATCCCTGTTTGCCTTTCCAGATCCATTTAGCAGGTCAAGCACCTTCAGCGGCCTTGGGAACTTAGGCAGCAATGCCTTTGGAGGATTAGGCAGTCATGCTCTGAGTAAGTACTGGCTGGGTTACTGCAGACAAACATCCCTTCCAGAAAAGCCACATGCTAATATTTACAGCAGCTGGTGGTAGTTTTTAAAGAAGTTTATTTCCTAACCTCCATTCTCCTATCTGAAAACACTGCACCTAAGATTTCCAGGTCTCTGCGGTGGGAGCTTTTCTGCATGTCACAGACATCAATAGCTGTGCTCTGTGTCTCCTCCCTGCTGAAGGTTGTTACCTTGTGTGTTCCTGGAGGTGGTGGAGCTGCACGACCCCACTGAGCTCTGGTACCCCATGGGCATCTAAAGTAACACCCTTCAACAGTGAAGACGCACGGTAGAACCGCTATTGATACTTCTCCTAATTCAGTGTGTAGACTTTCTCTGTAACCATTGTCTGAAGTTTAAATTACCTGTATTAAATGATTTTACTTCAAAAATACGTTACCTGTAGGCAAGACATGCTTGAGAACCACACATAAGAGAGCATGCTTTTGCATCTCATGGTGCAACAGGAATCAGTTGAAGATTGATGGAGGAAAATCAAGTGACTGTTCTAAAAAGCCTACAGCCAAGCTCTATTGTTGTACACATACATACATACCACCAAATAGTCTGGTTTCTTTAACAAAAACAGTCCCTCAAGCCTCAGCTGCAGGCAGCTGATTGCTTGAAACTACCCACAGATTAAAGTTTCTGCAAGTGAAGGAGCTGAGGAAGAATATTGCTCTTGTGCTGGAACCCTTGCTGGGGTGGGGGGAAAAAAGAAGCTGGGCATTTTCAGTCATCTCTGAGTTATTCAGATGTATAGCTAAAGCTTCCTCCGCAAATAGCCTTAAAAGAGCTGGTGGATCTTCCACCCAGTGCCGGAGGTATCTCTGACCACCTGCTAGTAGCTCCACCTCACCATGAGCTCCACATCAAAAAATCTTGAAAGGACAGCTCTGCTTTAATTAGCATTGTGCAAAATGCATATGTAGTTATTTGGTTTTAATTATTTTTAACTCTTCCTCCTCCCCCACTGTCATTCTAGCTCACAACAACATTTTTACTCACAAAGATGGCCCAAACCTGCAGAATTTCAATAATCCCCATGAGCCATGGAATAGACTCCATCGGACCCCGCCGTCCTTCCCAACACCTCCACAGTGGCCCAAGCCGACCGATTCTGAACGAAGCTCCTCAGTGACAAACCATGACAGAGACAGAGAGCGGGAGCGAGAGGCTGAGAAGAGGGATCTTTCTCTCAGTAAGGACGACAGAGACAAAGAGAGGTGAGCAGCGTGTGCTTTTGAGCCATTTGTTCTAGTCCTCTTTTTCCTCTGTATTTTTTCTTAATTTTTCCTTCACCATCGGTTCCCATCTTAAAATCACCTTCAGAGCAAAACATTGCTTCTCTTTGAAGCAGCTGATAGCCCTGCCCCCCGGATAAGCACAAGTACTAGTGGTACAAAAAGAAACCTCTGCCTTTTAGGATTTGTCCTCTGTGGAGATACAGTAGGCTAGTCTTTCCTTCCCCACTAGCAGGTTAAAGCACCAGGTTGAGAAAATAAGCGTGTCGCTGTGTTTTCAGGGTGTACTTGGCTGTTTTCAGCAGCCTCCTTTAGGAGTGCCATATATTCTGAAATCCTGAAGGTGATATTGTGATGGATCCTTTGTAGACAGTCATAGTTCCCATTACAACTATGCTGATGAATTCAAATGTTAGCTGGACATTAACAAGATAAAAATGCAAATGTCTGTATCTGGAGCAGTATGCATGAATCCATTAGCAAAACTGATTTTAAAAAATTGCACTGTAGGCAAGCCCTTGTTAATGATGACAGGACTATATCACCTGAGCTATAGATACTTCATTAGCTTCCAGCTATATGATTTTTAAGCTGTAAAGCTCTTTATATTTCAGAGCCTGGTTGTCTCCAACAGGCTACTCCTTTGTAGGCAATAACAGCCTGCAAGCCTTAGATGTGTGCATTTGACTGCTGATTGGGGTTTTGTAGTTTGCCTGGTGTGCTTTTAATGAGCTCTTCAGGCAGTGCCTGTGAACGAGATTATATAGAAGCAATAGGCTGAAAATCATCTTGCTTTAAATGTTAAACTGTCTGACACCCTTGGATGGATAGTCATTCAGACAGGAAGCTCCCTTGTTGGCTTTAGCATAAATCATTTCCAAACCAAGGTTACTTCACTCTCAAGAGTTTTTCACTCAGGGGTTAACATCTCTATTACATTTCTGCTAATTCAGCCTAAGCTGTCCCCAGCATCCCTGTTTGGACATGGTTTTAATAAGCTACTTCTTTGACCAGCAATCAGGACTACCACAGAGAGAGAAATCTGGGTTAGCAAATGCAATCATAAGGTATGAATACAGAACTACCCAAAACACCTCCAGTTTTCAGCACTGTAGTCTTACGGCTCTCAAATGCAAACCCAGAAAGTAGGCATCACTGAGCCTCTCAGCTGCATAATGCAGTTCTCTCAATCACGCCATCATACTGTGCATTGAAAGTGTCTCTCATTCAGAGCAAAGTACTTCTAAAAGGTGAGCATTATTTATTCACTTAAAGACATGGGAGTAAGTGCAACTAATTGGCTTGCTCAGAGGTAGAGGTGCAGTTAGAAACATAAACCCCATTCTCATGCCTTCTTCTAAACAATGGACATTCTCATCAAACCCCTTGTTCCTCATAGCAGGCCCTCTTGTAATGAAGGCCAGTCATTCATTTTCTTGGCCTGTGCGGGGATTTTTTCCTTAAGCACCTAGCTTAACCACCAAAACTACCAACACCACAAACTTTACTGCAGCCCCATAGAAAAATAATCATCATGTTATGGCTGCTTCCAGTTGATGAGGCTGTCTCATGAAGGACCTTCATACATTTCTGTAGGCTTCCAGAACAGTTCTGTTTTGTGTGCCTGGATCCATGTTTTAGGAAAGGAACCGCAGTTGAGAGTGTTATAGCCAAGAAAATCATTGTCTGGCAGCAGGATGTGTATGTATGCACGCAATAATCACCTTTTTTTAGAATATAAGCTGTCTAGACTTCTTTCCTACATTTCTTAGTGGCCTTTTTTTTTAAGGTGAATATACTGCTTCTTCAAATGCATCCCCAATTTAGTCCCCAAATTTATAGACATTCGGCTTTTTTTTTTGTATAGAACCTAAAGGCAGGTGGTTCATGTCGTTTAGTGCGTATCACAGCTATAGCTGATGCTAGCAGAGCTCCTCAAATCGTTTTCAGAGCAACCCCAAATTGTGCAACTAGACGCAGTGCTAGGTGTGTCCCGCATCACATGTATGTTCACACAAACCCAAGGATGTATCTGTACTCTTTTTACAGAGACCTCATGGATAAAAACAGACATTCAAACAGATCCTCACCGGCATCAGCTCCAGTGACACATCAGATAAGCAATCTCATCCGCAGCAACAGCCAAACATCCAGTGATCCCATCAGGCAGGTTAGCCTCGGTGAAAGGGAAAGGTCCAAAGAACCTGAGCGAGAGCACCCTGACCGGCTGAGAGAGCTGCCCATAGCAGAACACAAGATTAAAGAGAGCCGTTCCCCAGTGAAGGAAACTCCAAGCCATGATAAGAGACCCTCTGAGGACAACACAAAGCCAGTAATCCAGTCTGTATCCCCATACAGCAAACCTGCACTAAGTGAGAGCTTGAAGCTTACCAATCTAATGAGCAAGGACATGGAGAGAAAGACAGAGCTTCCCAGTGACCTCCAGAAGATTAAGAATGACATCAAAGTCAAAGAGGAGAGGAAGGAAGACAGTGATGTGCTGGTGGTAGGGTCTGAGCCTTCACAGCACTCCCGATCAGTGGAGCATCCCCCACCACCTACTTTGCATGGATTGTCATTGCCTCCCTCCATGGCTGCCTCAATGCCTATCTCCATGGGCAGTGTGCACCAGATGAATAACATGAATGTCCTGGACCGCAGCAGAATGATGACCCCACTCATAGGCATGAATCCTTTGTCAGGAAGAGAGAGGCTGCCACATCCTGGATTTTCTTGGGACCCAATGAGGGACCCATTGCGAGATGCCTACCGGAGCTTAGACCTGCACCGTCGAATGGACTTTCAGCTCCGAACGGATCCTATCCATAGGTTCCCTACCACCTCTGGATTTTATGACCATGAGCGTTCTTATAGAGACAGGGAGCCACATGACTACAACCATGAAAACCTTCTTGAAGCCCGCCGAGAGCAGGAGCGGTTGCGGCAAGTGGAGGAAAGAGAGCGCTTGCACTTACGGGAAGAACTTGAGCGTGCTAGAATGCACCACTTGCACTCATCCCCTATTGAAAGTCACCTGGCACATGTGCCATCCTTCATGCCTCATTTAAGCGGGATGCATTACCCCAGACTGAGTCCATCCACTGCCATGCACAATGGGATTTTAAATAGGAACCCACCAACTGCAGCGCTGAGCGCCCCACCGCCTCTTGTACCAGCGAGCAGCACCAGACCTGCCTCCCCACGCAGGACTACTCCACTCACAAACTCAGAGTCCAGGGACTACTCCCCCTCTAGGAACCCCAAAGAAGTAGAGGCACGATAGTCCCCAACATTGAATTTTAAACTCGCCTGTATATAAAACAAACGAAAAGAAAAAAAACAAACAGGAAAAAAAAAACAACAAACCTTTTACAAAATGCACTGCTGTAAACTTTTTTTTTTTATGTAAAATTTGTAGAAGTTAAGCACATTTCCATAAATAATGGGGTCGGGGATGCAGACTTTCCAACAAGAAGGTTGCTGAGAATGGGAATTTAATATATAGGTATTGATTTTTGGTTTTGTTTTTGTTTCTGTGCTAAAAAAGAAAAAAAAGAGTTAAAATAGCAAGTTTGTACATTTTTTCCCAAATGTGAGAAACATTTTTAATGGATTTGTATTTTTTTTAATTTTGTGCTCTTTATTCACTTAAAAAAAAAAAAGAAATTTTGCTTTTGTCTTTAGTTAAATTTGCATTTAAAAGGCCTCAGATCCTTAAGAAAAAATACCCAGGGTTTCTTAAAAGTATTATTTATGGAAATACTGTAGTTTTACAGTCCACTGTGAGGTTCCCTTCTGAGGCCAATTGATCACTTACCTTGGTACTTTGGAACCGAAGTTACAGATATATATTAAAATATTAATAATAATAATAATGTACAAAACTGTTTGTTTTTTGCCTTATTATATTATGCAGAAATTTAAGAGGAATTTTTTTTGACTTCTTGTTTTAAACAAAAAAAAAACAGAAAACAAACTGTAAATACTCTGTTAATATAAATGTACACCAATATTAAATTCTTAACATAGGTAGACTTTATAAAAATGGTTTCTAGAACCACTCTGGTTATTTGTTAACATGGTTACAACTCATACTCTTGTCACAGTCAGAAATTCACACTCAGAAAGCTAAGTACGGCATATATACTTCAACTATGCAAGAACTTGGAGGCAGGTCTTAGTGGATGTTGGGGGGAGGAAGGTTTAAAAAAAAAAAAAAAACAACCCAAAAACAACCAACTCGCAACTATGGAGACAGAATGGAAATGGCATGTGAACAGGAAGAAGGATGCTTGTGTTTAACAAAAAAAAAAGAGAGAGAGAGACTGAATTTTTTTGTACAAACACAAGGGACAGTTCGTCAAGGAAAGAGAGAGACACGCTCCTGGAAGGGAATTTTGGTTTCCTACTTTTCAAGCTGGCAAAAGCAGATGGAACTGGCACAGTACCATGCGGCAGACCCTTTCCTTATTTTTTTTTCCTTTTTTTCTCTTTTTTTGTGTTGTGGGCAGGATCGCTGGCAAGCAAGGACAATTTTCCGTGGACCCCTTGTGCTAATTGTGCAGTGTTCTTATTGGAATCTGTATACAAGACAAAGTAGAATTTTAGGAGTGCAAAAAAAAAGTCTAATGGTTGATTAAAAAAAAAGAAATTCTGATATATTATCTATAGTACATGAAGACCATAAGCAAATGTTTGTTTCAGTGTGGTTCTGCCTTGAACTGCTTTTTGGCATGATTTATTTTTTATTTCCAATTTTACTTTTCATCCATATGTAAATTTTGCCATGTTTTACTTGCTGTACCATCCCCTCTCCCTTATTTTATTTTTCAGTGTCCATGTTTTATATATCCTGGGCTTTTTCTCTCTAGTTAATTCAGCCATCCGCTATTTTCTTGGCTCTGTAACTCTTGTTTCTCCACCTCCCCATCCTACTACCTTTACATCCTTTCTT